>VZTE01000845.1:1234315-1400058 GCA_013397775.1 Eulacestoma nigropectus | reverse complement strand
AAAAAAAAAAAAAAAAAAAAAAAAGGCGCTTAGTCCAGGAAAGTTATTGCTCACAAGAAATAATCCATTTATGTGGTATAAAGCATGCCTTCCTGTTTTAGTGGAAACACCCAGCATCAGCACCTCTCCAATACAAAGGAACAAGGTGCAGAGACGAAATCTCAAGAAGTAGAATGGCTAATCCACAAGGCCAGACCCACTACAAAAACATGAGCAGAAATGCTGTTGACTTACTCTAGTGCAAGTACAAGAGAGAGCAAGAATTATTCAGATTAGCACATGAAATAAAGCCCCAGTTTAACCAGGCAATTCAGTGCCTCTGATCCTAAAGCCAAGGGAAACTGTGGCACTCCTGCTTCCTTTCCTATCCAGAATAGCTGGCTATAGGAATATTTTTTACATGACCTATTAAACTGGAAATTCTGTAAAACAAAATTTTAAGGCTACACGGTTGAGCACACAAAAATGAATAGAAGACAGAACTAAATGTGTGTAGTTACACCGTGCTAATTAGAGATGCTGGAAGAGGGATCCTTGACTTGCTTGGATGATTTGTAGGGTGGTCTATTGACTTCCTCCCATTTTTCCAACTCCAAACATTTACTGAGTAAATCTAGACCAGTATATGACATATTCTTTTAATTTAGAACAGCACAACTTGTTGAATTGTTTTTACTCAAGACACATACACACAAGCTCTCTCAACTTCTGGGAATACATTTTCATCCCTAATCACCATCTGCACATTTGAAAAGTGAGTATCCTGAATAAACCATAGCCCCAGCACAGGAGCTGTTTACTTTTAAAACACAGTTGAATTACTTCACTCTTGTAATGACCTATACTAAACTTACTGGGAAAAGACTAGTCAGAGAGCTATTTCTGAGAAAATTATATCAAAAATTAGACCAAGGGAACAAAGACTAAATTAAAGTTTATATCAAGAGCATTTACTTAAAGATGTTTTTAAATACATTATTTGGCAACTTGAATTAATTATTCTAGTTTGTTAGAGAAAAGGCTGAAGAGTCTCTTCACGTTGTGTGTTTTTATGAAGCCAAAGATTTCATTAATAATTTGCTGAAAAATTCAGTGATCAATTCAGAGAAATGTGTTTTAAGTAAGTACATTGAGCGTAATACAAAAGTGACACGACAGTGATTGTGCAAGGCTTATCCATTGATACAGAATGAAACCAGGGCCAGACTGACGGACATTCCATGCTTCTCCAGGAAAAAAATTACTATGAACAGAGCGTCTGCCTAGATGTTTAACCAATAGTACTGCTCCTGTAATTTTGGGAGTGTATCAGCACTGGAAAGCCGCTCTGTGTTTAAAAACAAAATAAATCAATCTACAACCATGACATTGCTAAAGAGGCTGAAACAAGAGGAATGGCCAAGTGTGGTGGCTGACTTGCAGGATTTGGGCATGAAATTAATATTTTCTTGGAGTTCACTGCATGTGTTATAATGATGAATTCAAGGGAGGCTGTGTAAAGAGAGGCAAATACTTTATAATTGTTCCCAGCTTCCTCATTTTGGAGAAGTGGTTCTAGCATGTTTTTCTTAGGCTACAACTGGTTGTTTACCAAGTGTTCCTTTGTACTGTGACAGCTACAGCGGGAGAAAGAGCTGACACTCTCAAGGTAATTGTTCATGCTGGATAACACCTTATCCATGTCTAGGAGTATTTATTTCAGAAGAAGCTCTGAAGATTTGGGAGTTATTCAGCCTGAGTAAAGATAAGCAAGCTTCTAAGGAGATGTGCAACACATTTATGATGAGATTTGCTCTAGAGCTTTTTTTTTTTAATAAAGAGTAGGGTGACTGCATTTTTATTCAAAAGGGTTTGTAGCAAACCCTCAGATGTGGATCTTCAGGAGGGAATGTAAAAGAAAAGCAGAGCACCTGATGGAAAAAAAAAAAAGTGGTACTTCCAGTCAGAGGGTCTGATATAAAACAAGGTACAATGAAAAGAGGAAAAAGAGGAAGCACTAGTAGGTAATGCACTGAGGATGAAGACAGAGGCAGACAGAAATCAGAGTAGAAATGAAAACACAGTCAGTGATGTGGCGTTATGGGGGAGGATGACAAGTCACATCTCAAAATGCACTTTAGCTAATTTTACAAAAGTGATGAAAAATCTAAACATTAAGCATGGTCACATTACTAAGAAGAAAAGTAGATCTTCCATGTGGGTTCAAGTCTTTATATATCCTTCTTTATATCCAAATACCACACATTTCTTTGTGAGGGCAGTTAAGCATGTTCATCTAATGCCTTACTTGCAAACAAAACTATTTCGAGATAGTAGTGAATTTGAGTTTATTAATGACTCGGTTTGCCTCATCTATTACTCCACAAAACTGACCCTGGTCCTCACTGAATGAATTTCTGACATTTGAACTGTGAACCAAAAGCCTCGTATGGGACAGGCAGTGATATCAACCTGTGAAATATTTTACAGGAGACAAAAAAAAAGCCATGAGATTTCTTAAAAGATTCTTTTCCCCCCAAGCCTCTACAACTGAAAACAAAATTCTGCAGCTCTAGAGCAGAAAAAAGTGGAACAAGGACTCCAGAATACAAAAATATCATTTGCTTTTCATGCACTAATACACAGAGTTACTGCACATAGATTTTGGAATTACTTTAAATCTAATAAATATGAAGTTGTGTAATTTTTTTTTTTTTTTTAAATATCCTGTCAATGAAGATATTCTTAACGTTGGGAGGCACAACAATCTGCGACCCTTTAAGCTGATGAGGATACAGCCACAGCGGGGCAGTCAAGGACAAGATACAAGATTTGCCTCTAGAGCACTTCCAAAAGCGCAAGGAACAGATCAAACATTTTAGATACTAAGGGCAAAATCCCACAGTGCTTAGTCAGGCAAAACTCCCATTGGCCTCAACAGTTTTGCCTGAGTAAGTACTGAGCAAAGACTGTGATGTCTGACCTAGATTTATCAGGGTCACACCAATCTAACACGTTTTTCAGACAGACGAGCACCGCGCTGCAATATTCCTGCGACGCTCTGCTTAAAGGAATAAACAGAAACCGCAAACTGTGAATCATCCTCCCCTCCCCACCCCTCCTTCTAATGGAGGGAAGAACTCACAGCTGGGCAAGAAGCTGCTATCCTGAAAGTCTGCCAAAGAGCAAGACTAAAAAAGAATCCAAGAAACTAAAAGTTTACCATTGCAAAGTTTTGAAAATCTGATATACAAGGAAAGTGCACAAGCGAGATTCCCAATGGCTTGTGTATGACTGAAGATAATCTGGCTTTCATTCTTGCAAGCAAACAGGCAACAGGGAAAAACTTCTTACTGTAGTTAACCTTTTGATTTAGGGCAAATCAGAATTCCTGCATGGTCAATGGAAGTTCCTCTGGTTGATTTCACTGGGGATTAATTTAGGTGAATAACTAGATCAGTCTTGTTCCCAAGTTAACATTTCTATTACAGAAATATGAAAGTAGATTAAGTTTAACACGTGTCCACCTTGCTTCAGAATCTTCCTTCTGTAATTACAGAATCCCATTTACAACAACTTTGATATCATGTACAGGAGAAATATTAGAATTAGTATCAAAGTGAGCAGAAAAATTCATCAGCATGTGAGATGTGCATTTTTTTCGACTTCCTTCTTCTAGCTGAAGTGAATACCAAAACCATGACACAACAGCAATCAGACCACAGGTCCCCCCAGGAGAGCAAAGGAGAGATTATGAAACATCAGTACTGCACATCTAAACACAAAAGCAAAAATCATACTAAGCTAGAAATCCTTCCTTTCACATTTCACTGGATCTACTCTTTGCCAGATTCGTTATATAAAAAGTAATTAAGCAATATGAAAAGAGACTCCTTTTTTATCTGTGAACTCTTCCATCATGAATGTATCCTAAACCTCCCTAGATGTGCAATATTACCCAGAGAAGCAGGCAGAATTGTAGAATCATTTAGTTTGGAAAACATCTCTAAGATCATCGAGTCCACTTGTTATCCCACCATCACCATGTTCATCCCTAAAACACGCTCCTAAGTACCACATCCACACATCTTTTAAACACCTCCAGGGATGGTGACTCAGCATCTCCATAATGCTGATATTTGCCCCCGAAAGTCCCCACTTGCTCTCTTCACATAAGTAAAAGAAGAAAAGGAATCTTGGTTTTCCCCAGATTTGGGTTTTGAAGACTGGATATCAGAATTCCAGGTTAAAATCAATTACGATCAAGTCCTTTGCTAAATTAAGAGAATTTGTTTTCTGTGTTACCATTTATTTTCATGGAACACAAACATAAACAGTCTCTCTGAAATTTTAATGCCTCTTTCCCATTTGATAAATTTCAAATTGATGACAGTCATTAAGAAACACAGCTCTAGCCAGTCACATGCAAATACAATGCAGGGTAATTCCTCAGGAAGCAGTCAGAAAACTCTTCACCCCACAAAAACCAGTCAAAAACCATATGTCAGATCTTTAGCACACAGGAATTCCCAATTCTGAAAAATAATCAGGACTGCATCACAATCTAGCAGCGCTGCTGAGAATTTTCCATCTCTTCCAGGGCCATAACTCATTGCTCTCCAGTTGATACAGCCAGCTCAGTGCCACACACAACACAGCAGGGGAAAATCAGACAGAAACATAAATGATTTACAGCAGCTGAAGACACAGAATGAGTCTCCTCCTCTCCAAGCTCCTTCCACGTGAGCTCTGAAATATGCACCTGACTGTGCCTGAACAACTGACTGCTTTTAAATAAACCAACAGGTGGGGAGTTTTTTTTTTTTGACCAGAGTCAAGAATTCATTTAATTATACTCATGGACATAATACATCCTGCTGTGGAATATGTCAAGATTTAATTACGAAGCTTTACAAAAGCGTGGTGAAGCCAAGTGCTTCAAATTTCCAACCCAGAAGTTTTATGTGGCTATATGCAGAGTAGTTACTTTTTACAGTGGTATTTAATGTGGATCATCAATTCCCATGGAGAGTGGTACAACAAATGAAAACAAAAAATCATGCAGATCTTCCTTTCACCTACCAATAGCTAAATAAAGGAGTTAGAGCTGAGCTGTTTGGCTCACTGGAGCTGAATGGTTTTCTTTTCCCAGTGAATTACTCACCTCTTGTAAGCACACAGTAAACAAATTTTATAATGGTTTCTTAACTCATCTTTGACAAGTACCAGTAGTTTTTAATGAGAAAAAAAACCCCAACACATACATGAATAGGCTACATTCTTTTCAAGGCTTTCAAGAGAATGTCCCGCGTGTTCTATATATCAAAATACCATAACCTATGAGAATTATTGGCAGCTGACATGCTACTGAAAGCAACTGCTTTGACCTTAATGGACTGCCCTGAAGCTCATTAAACAGTATATCAGGAGCTGTGCATAATGCAGGTGTGTTCCAGCATAGGAAAGATATTTTATGATTCACTGCACCTTGGTCAATATATTGAATACTAAAATCCTAAGTGAACTGTGATCCTTTATTTGCAATAAACAAAACAGGCATTCAAGATTACATTCATTCACAAAATTAGAAACAGAGCAATAACTTTGGTTTTATGTCAGTACACCTACTTTTTTAATCTTAAGTGTGTATAGTATTGATCTGAGTGAATAAAGATCTCACTAAAAATGTACAAGCATGTTCTGTATGTTTACAAGAGCATCGTCAATTGTAGTTCGAAAATGGCAATTCTCATTAAAAATTATAAATGCATGCAATCAAATCCATGCAGGGCTAAACTCCCAGCTGTGTCTGAAATTAGATGAATATTCTGATGATTTTTAGCTTAAAAAAAACAAAAAAATCTATTAACAGTATGAGGAACTCACAATAAAATGACTGCTTATAGTATGCAGTGCATGTATCCACACACGTATCTGTGTACTGCTTACATTTATTGGGCTGGTTTCCAAAGAGAAGAGTGTGCACAGACAGAATTTTCTAAGGTTCTCATGTCCAGCTGAGAGGTCAATAACTTTGGTGCCTTGGTCAGCCCCTAGTCTTTCCAAAAACACCGCCCGTAGCTTTCTGAGATTCATAATCCTTATTTAACTCTTCAGAAATTATTGACTTTTTCCACCTCCTCTGTCCTTGCACAGCTACTTAAGACTTGCTCTGAGATGTAACACTGCCTCTTTATATGGATTCAATACTGGCACATTTTGAATCTAACACCAAAGACAGACTTGACACTGGTGACTCTCTGTGAGGGGAAAAAATGCAATCACTTTCAGGGTTAAATGTCACAGAGTCATCAGTTATGTCCTAAGATGCAAAGATGTCCAGGAGCACCAGCACTGTAGATCTGTAAGTAGTGAATTCTCAATCCTATCCTATAAAACATTTGTAAATAAAACCACTTGGAGATGTACAGAGAGCCAACCTGAGAAACAGCAGAAGCACATACATGTAGAGTTCAAAACTCAAATATGTCAATATGAAAATGGGAGGAGCCAGAGACACAAAAAGATGAAATCCAAGCTAAAAGAAAGGCAGAGCTTGCAAATCTTTAAAGGCAGCATCCTTTAGATTGATTACACTATAATATATTCTTCTAATTTGAAATTAAATTGGATTACAATGAATGATGGGATGATGCTTTGAAAGCCACATTAGGAACGAAGTGCAAAATACCACTTTTTTTTACAGACAAAATATTAGGGCAAACTTGTGTTGAATTCAGCAACATAATAATTTTGGGAATGAAAAAGTGAAATGCAAATTTCCAACTGTGTTTCTCTGCCAAATCCATATTTGGAGTTCCTACTTGGGGTGGTGTGGAAGAAAAAAGCAGGGATGAGATTGTTATAATTAAATTCGACCATTAAACTCCTCCTTAATTTCTGCACATCTAAATGCAAATTTGCATGCTTTTTCCTATGCATTCTCAGAACTCAAATGACTGTGGAAGTGAATACTCAGAGAAGTACAAGGTTTGACAAAACATGGAGAGAGTTCAATTTTATATTTATGCTTCATTCCTGTCCTTGGACCTTCTCTCCTAAGGGTCTTCCTTTGCTGTGGTCTTTTATAGCCTGTTTACATTTCTATTACTAAATTTAAGGAGGGTTAAATAAACCAGAAAACCTCTTACATGAAGTTGAGATCACAGCTGGATAAAAGCTGAAGAGAGAATTTAAAAATGAATGTTTTCAAATGTTTAAATTTTGTCACAGACATATTTTCATCTTCAGGGGCTGCTACAAACAACCCAAGTATACAGGAAGCACCATGGCCTGCACTGAATGACTCAGTTTGGGATTTCTGTTCCTTTTAAACATACAGCTACTACTTAAAAGTCATCGCACTTCACACTGGTAGAGCCCAAAAGGCAAAAAGTCTTTTTCCAAGACACTCCTTCCTTTGGCTACTCCTTTACCTGTTGGCTACTTGCCCTTGGGCACAAGCTGAGCATGCTCTTTGTCCAGGTCACCACAACAGATGACAGAGGCTTGAAGAAGGCACATGCAGGGTCTCCACCCCCAGGCATCCTCTGAGAGCAGGGAATGGATCCAGCTGAAGCTGGAACTCGTGGGAAGGTGGCTCATATCACCACCACTGGACATGAATCCCATCACACACTTTAAAACCAGTTTCTGCAATTCTCACACCTGGTGCGGGCTGAGCACATCAGCACAGCTCTTAATAACTTGCTTCTCACTCACATTCTGAGATATTAACTCACTACAAAATATTTATGTTAGTGCCAGAGTCCCACCAGAGTAATTCCTACTGTTCTACTGCAGTTAAAAGCAAACCTCTGCCCTCAGCAAGGTGGTGCCCAGCTAAGAGCAGGGACATGCAGTGTCTGTGGACTGGCAGCAGCTGCCAGCAGCTCGATCTCTGCACAAGGGCACAATAATCCTGACGAGGCAAGATGGTACCAAGTGACTTATCCAAAGACACCTTTGGGATCCCACTGAGGTCTGTAGCTATAGCCAGGAAAATAATATTATAATCTCACACTGGGGCCTTGGAAGAATATATTTTCTTTCTAATACCCAATCTAAACCTCCCCTGTAGCAACTTGAAGATGTGTCCTCTCATTCCATCATTCATTACCAGGAGAAGAGGCTGAACCCCACCTGGCTCCTTTGAGGCAGTTGTAGAGAGCGACAAGGTCCTCCCTGAGCCTCCTTTTCTCCGGGCTGAGCCCCTTCAGCTCCCTCAGCTGCTCCTCATCAGACTGGTGCTCCAGACCCTTCATGTTGTGTCACACACAGAGTTAAAGAGTTGACAACATTTGTGCCCCACCTTATGTCACCAATAAGTTTCCAAGAAAACAGGTTAATGCAGACCTTTGCAGGACACAGCTTTTTCCTCAATGGTTGCCAATAACCTTTTTACTCTATGGTCCGTGATTAATTTTAACCTTAAAGTATCTAGGCAATATGCTTGTAATAGCACAGAGCTTGTTCAGAAACTATTGCTTAACATCGCAAATTAATTGGAAAATCATTTGCATCTTGTTTTACTTTTTAGTAAATTGAACCTTCTCCCCCCAAACCTGTTACTTGTGTACCAGCCAGGGAAATCCGAAAGTGTCTTGCAATGCGGAAATTATATAACAAAGTAAAAAAATATGAAGGTCTCATCCTGATCCCCTCGACATTCTGCTACTTGCTAGTATTTATAAAGATTACTGGCATCAACCTTTGCTCCTCTAATGAATCTAATAAGTCTGAAATCTTCCTGGATGGGGTATTTCATCCAGCTGGCTTGAGAAGAATCAGACCCATAAAGTTTACAAAATGATTCAGGAAATGCAATGCAGTACATCAATTTTCTAACTACTCTTATGGAAATAAGAAAATATTTCAAATAGTAAGGCTGAATGAATGAATTCTGAATGAATTCAGAAATAAAGCTGATAAAAGAAATCCAGAATATGTTTCTTTATCATGTAATTCTGTTTGTAGCAGCTTTTCATTTCACTAAAAATCAGATTTAATGCAGACTATTAAGGTGTCACCACTAAGAGAAAGGTTTAGCCCTTTTTTGCAGCAGTGCCACAAATTCTGTTCTGATTAGAATTATTTTGCTACATGTAAAGAGTTTTTCTTGGGCCATGTGGTTCCTTTTGAAATACATGTGAACCCTATGTTTTAAACTAAATGAATCTACAACATATAAGCTATCTAAAAGCAGGGATGCAAGAGCCTGGATGTCCTCTGTATTGACAGAAGTGTTTGTTTATATACCAGAAATGTCTTTTTATGACTGTTGCCTTGGATACCACTACTAAAAATGAAAGTTTTGTCTCCAAAGGCAAAACCCACATAGCACTCAGTTATCCCAAAGTTTGCCTTGTCTCTTCCTGATCAATCTGGAACACACAGATTTGCAATCAAATGTTCCTGGCTTTTAATTACTCTTTTCTATTCTGAAATTATATCCTGCTGTAAATTTTGTGATTCCAGGTAACAAACAGGAATCAATATTTTATTTCCTAAAAACCCCTCTCATCAAAGACATATTTACATCCTTGTCTCAATAGGCTGGAAGACAAAAAAACCCACATTCACATAATATTGACCACTGCATCATAGATACAGAAGTCTATTTTTGGCTGACATTGTATTGTAGATAATTTCTAAAGAAAACATACAATTGTGTCATTCAATTTCTGACACCAGGACTAAGACAAAAAGCGGAAGATAAAATAATCAGTTTCCTCTGAGCACTGACAGTGCTGTACTGGGAAATGTAAGGCTAAAAATACCACTATTCAATATGCAGAACCACTCTATGGATTTCTTGCAGTTACAGGTACCGGGCTGTTACCAATAAAAATCTCTGTGGAGAGGAAACATGAATTCTAAAAGCACCAGAATCTTTAAGAGAACACTAAGGGTTTAACCTTCACATGGCAGAAACACAGTATGGAACTAAAGAGATGCTATAAAATCCTCTAGTAATACACATGGCCTGCTGTTGGGAAGATGTTCATGAGAGGGAAAAAGGTCAATGACAAAAGGATGGGCAGTGAGAGCTGCAAGAGCATTTGGCACCCAGTGTGGGGTTCTAGTCCCTCCTGTTACCGTGAAAGCCTTCCTTGAGTCCTCCACAGTCATTGTGACCAATCTTTCAATCTTTCTGTCCCCACCCCACTTTGGTCATAGCTGTGCTGAGTCCTTTTAAAAAGCGACAGGGCTTTTTGACCTCCTGCTGAGTGTTCCTACAGAGAAATCTGTTGGACTTGCTCAAGGGGACCAAGACCCCGAGGATGGAGCCTATGGAAGGAAAGAGCATCCCACAGAAACCTGGCTACCCCCAGTTCATAGAGAGTGAGTGCAACACGGAACATGGACTGCAGCTGTCAGTCTGCCCTCAGGAATGAGGGAAGGACATTTCCCAAGGATCAGAGGTGACAGAAGGAACTGGGCAGGCTCTGCCACAATGACAGAAACAGTCAGTGTGTGAGGACCCACTTGCAAGGACAGGAAAGCTGGAGTTGAAGGAATGAATGATTTGAAATGCTTTTCATTTCCCTTATACCCAACTCTGTTGCTTTCAATTCTTCCCATTTACAAAGTTCTTAGTTCATATCATAATGGTACATAGCATTTTCCCACCTTAGTTTCAAAGCTTTTTGATCTTCTTTGAGGGGTTCATGGTCAAAACAGATTCACCTTGGATGTCTGGCTGACACAGGGACCTGCCACTGGCCATCAGCCTCTGTGATATCCCCTCCTGCTGGACACGCTCTAGGTACCTGCTCAGCAGGATCTGGTAGTTCAGCACCTGGCTGCAGCCTTGGCAGGTTGGAGCAGTGGCTCTGAGGCACCTCTGAGGTTCTACACCTACAACAGGCTCTCACGTTAAGCAGCTGCAATGTTAACCAACAGGAAAACAGGGAGCATTTCACCAAAGCCTGTCCTACGTTTCAAGGAAGTCCTTCAGCACAGATAAAGGATAAAAGGATTATGTCATGGCATTGTTTAGTTTTTTTTACAACATAGCATTTCCTGATTAAAGGCAGCTCAAGCCATGATGAACAGGACAGGCACTAACTACTCTGTAAAACTAATTGTTCCTGGTTGGTATCCAGCAGAAAATTACAGGATAAATAATAGCTGAAAGCCTCTCTATCATTTGGTATCTTTCCTGCTCCTCACTGGGAGAGAGGCTGCCTGGCCACCCCCAGTGCCTCGCACCAGCTGGGCCCATTAGGCCAGGCTCAGAGCTGAGACTGTCACTTGACTCCTGTCACTGGGGCACTTGGTGCCAGCTGAGCTCGCTCACACGGGCAATTAGCGCGGCTCAGTCCTCATGTGAGAACGTGTTAAACTGCAGCGATGTTTATTTTCCCTTTCAAGCCTCATTCTAAGAAACAGTGCGAAGTAAAAGAGGTCTTGAGAACTAAATGAAGGAAATCTCTGCTATAAAGTAAAATCTGGGGTCTTTTTTTTCCCCAGCGTGCATATTAAAATCAATAGAAAACCTTGCAAAGTGCCTTGTTTTCCTCTAAGTCAGCTTGCAGTTCTGTACAGAACTTCTAAGAAATGGAAGTTGCAGCAAAATTATCAGAACACCTCTTATTTTAGGCCTGAACTAAAAGTAAACATATATTCTACATGTATATAAATAAATATATAAATATATAAGCTCTCTAATCCCATTACGATATCTACATTGAATTCAGCAGATGCACCACAGTACTTACTGCAGTACAGAGAAATTGGATGAGTTCCTTATTTTGGCCATACATCACTTTTTAAAATGAAATAGAAAAAAAAAAAAGGGTGAAATAAATTATTTAATGCTCATTTGTCTTCTCTATTAGGATTCTGTCACTGTGCCCTATCATGGGAATATACAAATTCTGCACATTTTGTGAGAGTAGTAATGAGAATGCGCTCTCACTCTGCAAGTTTTAGTTTCAATGACAGATAGTAAAGTTACTCAAAAATCAGCTTATAATTAGCTAAAATTCTTAGTGTTGTGATGAAAATTGGAACTGAAATGTAGTTGAACATTTTGGTATCAGGAGAAAATGCTGTATCGAGACTTGTCATTTGAATGATGGTCACATCTGAACAAGCTTCTTCACACTCAAGAATTTTTCACTTCACTGGAACCCCCCCTACAACACCACAAACCAAAAAAACCCACCCCAAAACCCCTCACCCAAACCTCATTTGCCATTGTAACAGTTTATTTTCATCACATAAGGAATTAAGTATTAATGAAGTGAGACTTGAACCATGCAAGGAAGGTCCTACATGTCCAGCTAGAAGGTAAACTTCAGTGAAATAAAATTAAAATTTTAATTTATGAATGCAAGGCTTAACGGCATGTTTCCAACAGTGAAGCTGGTAAGGTTCTCTCCTCTCCCATCCCTCTCTTTTACAAACATATCCTTTAAATGAACACAAATTAACAGAAGAGGAAACAACATGGGAAAAGACCCTCCATGGCCAACACAAAATGCAAAGAAGAATGAAAAGGTCTCCCACTTATGCTTAAAATAAACTTTCCCAAAGTTTATGACACATCCCTTAGCCAAAAATCAAAACAACTTCCCTTAGCACTGCCACTGTGTTTACCGAATCACAGGACTGAGAAGAAAACAAAGCCAATTCCAACTGTTCTTCCTACGGCACAGACAAATCTGCAGCTGGAACGAAAGAGGCACCAGGCAATCAGCTGCTCAAATGAGATAAGACAAACTCACACTTGTGGTGTAGGCGGCTTCGGGGTCGTCCTCCAGCACCCGTGACAAGCCAAAATCGGAGACTTTGCACATGAGGTTGCTGTTGACCAGGATGTTCCGCGCTGCCAGGTCCCGGTGGACGTAGCCCATGTCCGACAGGTACTTCATGCCAGAGGCAATCCCCCGCAGCATTCCAACCAGCTGGATCACTGTGAAGTGCCCATCGTGCTTCTGCAAGGGAAGAAACAACACAGCTGCTTCCCATTTGTTTCATTCCAGTGATATTAACCGCAGCTCTTACTTAAAATACTTTTGTCACCCATCCAGCCAAGCTGCCCGCTGCAAGCTTGTTTTTTCAAGGACTTAAGTTGCTTGGCAGTGCATGCCATCACATCTCTCATTGTGCAGCTCATCCCCCTTTCCTCCACATTTTCACACATTTCACAATCTTCCTACTCACAACATTTAATTTCTTTCATACTTGGTTACTATGAACGCCTTCCCCCAACACTATTTTTAGTACAAGAATGACAAAGGACACAAAAATCTTCACCTATTACTCCATGGCCTCAGGAAACAAAGAATCCTCTTTTAATTGTCTCAGCCTTGATTCTCTGCATTGAGGTGCTGCTGTTACCTTATTTTTATGAGGTTTTCTTTGGGAGGGTTTGTTTGTTTAAAAAAAAAATCCCAAAATAACCTGAAAAAAGTTTGGGGCTTTAGCTCATGCTTGTTGTGCACCTAGCACCTAATCTCTGAACACTAGATTAAAAAGGAGATTTGGGCTGAAATTCAGGGGTTATGTAGCTTTTCCAAAATCTTCCTGCCTGATTAAGGTTACACTCAGACTCCTGAATGCATTAAACTGCTTAACACCTGAAGTCTATTGGAGTTGAACCTGTAAATCAGTTATGTCATTAACTGTGCTTGCCCACCTGGTCAGCCTTGTCAGTTTCTCCATCTGCAGCATTAAAGTCAACAGTTCTTTTTGTCCTGCATCAGACAGCTCCTGAATTACGTGGCAATGGGGACATCACATCACAGAAATGGGATTATAGGCTCTTTGCCTTGTTTAGGCCTGCCCTATCTACCATGCACAGCAGGCCGCTTGCAGGAGCATTTTTGTGACCTCAGGTACCAGACATTTAGCTTCTCATGGATTATTCAGTGAGCCAGGCTTTTTATGTTAGCAGGAACAGCCAAACAAAAACAAACAACTCCTGCAAACAAGTTAACTTTCCGTTTTCTCTTTCAACGCTTTCAGCATTGGGCTACAGACAAATAGCAAATTCTGATCAGCATTCAGGACATTTCTATTCCTTAGCTCATGCATTTAAGCAAGATGATTTTTATAGGGGAGAAGCTTACAGGAAGTTCAGCAAATTCATTAGATTCAGCAAAGCAACAGCCTGAACTACGTGGATATGCTTAACTTTATCCCTGGTCAGCAAAGTATTTCAGCATTTCCATAATGATTCAATGATTTGGGGCCTACATCCAGCTAGTCAAGAGATAAACATTTAAAGACGAAGACAAAAGTCAGAAAGAAAATAGTCAAAGGAAGATACCAACACACCTTGTCTGCTAGAAGGCCTCACAGCCTTATTATACTTCTCAGCAACACTTGTATTTAAAGATCCATGCTTCCATCAGTGGCCAAACACCCCAGCCACCTCCCAGTCAAGCACATTTAAACACAGGTCTTTAACACCATGTATATACAACTGATCTAGAGCAATTTTTCCCCTTGAACGTGTCAGTGTCTTGTATCAGGGCAGTAAAGCCTTTCTGTCTCCACCTTCTCCACACCAAAGTGGAGGCAGCTCTCCCCAAGCAATTGGGCCACACCCTCCCTCGTTGTCTCCATCAAGGCCACCTGCGAGCAGCTGGTTCTGCAGAGGACAGTGAGCTGAGGGTCAAGACACACCTGCAATGAGTCCCAAATTACCAGTGACAGATGTTTTAAATAAACTCATTCTATCCAGCAATTAAGCAAAGAGAGACCAAAGATTATATTCTTAACTACTTTAAGCTGCTTCCTGTAAAGGAAAGACATGAACTCTAGCCAATATTTTTATAATGAAGCCACATGGGATTTGGTTTTATTTAGTAATTCTAATTGTTTGACTGATTCAAAAATTAGGAAGCTGGTTGCCAACAGTTAATACTCTTCACACTTACCATGTATGGATTACTTTTTTCAGGTAACTGTAGAATTAGGATTTGGAACAAAGTGCCAGCACCTGACTTTTCCAAAATGACCATTCAAGCCCCTCTCTACCCCCACAAAAAAGCACCAGATTAAACCAACCCCTCAAACCTGTGGATTTTACCTCCTCCTTAACAGCTCCATTCTTTCAACAAACCACAGAGTCAACTGCAGCACCTCCCTTAACCTTTTGTCCTCTTGGATTGCAAGCATTAATTCCTTCCTTTTTTAATTTCTGCTCTTTTAAATCTAGACCATGCTTGGCTGATTTTTCATAAAACATAACCTTTTTTCTGCTCTTTCAAAGTCTCAGTACTTGCCTTACCAGTATAGCAGTAATTCCCGAGTTTAAAACAGTCTCATGCTTTTGCCATTCTCTCTCTCCTTCTTTCAAATCTCTCTGGGCTTCTGCCTTGACACAAAAAGTTAAAGCTTCTTATCTTCACCTTTAAAGAAATGACAGACCTGCTAACATACCAGCTGCAATTTTATTCTGTCCTCCTTCTCCCTCTGTATATTTCTCAGAATCCTCTACTGCATCTGTTGTCTCTCTTTTCTCAGGCTTGATTTTTTCATTGCCAGCCTTGCAGTTGGAACAACTACATTTTTACTGTCAGCAGAACAGTCTTTTCCCAATCAAGTCTCTTTGTAATCACTTCTGCATCGGTTTCCATGCCAGCTGTATCCCCTTACAATCTATAAACTGTTACCTTTCAATACAATTTTTTTTTTTTTTTTTTGATGTAAGCTGATCTGGATACAGACTATGGGCTTTATTTAACCTTTGGAAAATTCACCTAGGTTGATGAAATTACAGCAGGTAGAATCTGGCCTCATATCTTCAGCATTTTTTAAGTCCCCAGGTACAATCCTTTGGCAACTTTCCACTATCTTGTTTCATTCACTTGGCATATGGGGAAATAAAACACTCATCTGACTGATAGGATGGTTGTTACCCAGGGCTTTATTCTGATTCCCATAGCTTAGATTTGAAATATGTTTTTGATAGGATTCCCATTGGGCTGTTAAGGGTGTTAATCAATACTGGCAGCAATTCAGACCTCAGTGGACTCACCACATTTATCCTATCATCCCATTAAATTTTAATCAAGCTTTGATGGCTTTGGTAAATAAACTTTTCTCAACAGCTGGGTGTAGATGCAATATCTGAGTAGTTGTTCTTGCATTTTTGAAGCCCTGAAAACGCCCTAAAAATATGATTTTTATTCAGCTACAGTTTGCTTTTGAAAAGCTTATGTAAGGGAAATATTCTCCTACTGTTACAGACTTTTCAAGAGCATTGACATATAATGGGCTGGTGAAGAGGGTCAGTTACTGTAGGGGAGGAAGGAGGATATCCAGAGTTTCTCTCATTGCATTTTGCTCTCCAGTCTTCAGCTCCAGTGCACAGTTTAGTGCTTTTCTACAAGCCTATGGAATTTTTCTTCTTCAGAAGGTTTTTTCCATTTCACTAGCCAGTAATCTTTTGGAGGCGTGGCCACTGGATTTTTCTGTATTGTTTCTGGAGTTCCATCTATTCCAAAATCCACTTCTTTATCTGCCAAATGAGTTAGAGCACTTTTAGGCCTTTATCCTCTGTGCAGGATTTGCTACAGGTCTAAATATTTTACTTTAGATTATTTAGATCTCATTTTAGATGGAGAACAGCATTGAAAATGGTGTGTCTGTGTCTAACTTAGATCATATTCACCACTGACAGTTCCTACTGGTCACTGTGTGAAAGATGCAGTTTTTGCTATGCATTTATTGTTACAGTTTTACTGTGCAAAGTAAATGGTAGAACTTTGTCCTGCTACATCTTCCAAAATTGAAGTTGCAGCTTGGTATTTCTTGGAAGTGTAACTCAAGCTTCAAACTATTGTTGCGTATCACACTAAAGTTTATATTTTTGGCACTAAATGGGGTCAACTGATAATTTCTTCTTCATTCAACTGTTGACAATTTCATGCAGACTTAATTATTATTATTAATAGATTCCATTAATTCAATTAAATATAATTACTTTAGTTCATTTTAAATGCTAATGAATGATCCTACATGAGAATCTAAGTGACTCTTCAACAATTAAAAATATGGGAAATCTTTTTATTATTAAAAAGTATTCACAAGACAAAGCCCTTCCAAAGCTTGTTATGAGGTGCAATAACCACCCTCTGATCTGGAGGCACAGCAAGAGCAGCCCTGCGACCTGCGGCCCTGCTTTCCTCACTCAGCTACAGCAGGAAAGGGATGCCCTGGAATAACCAGGGGTCCCTGCCTACTTTGGTGAACTGGAACACAGCTGTCACAGAATCACAGACCTGGAAGGGTCTTTGAGCAGGGAATAAATCATCTCTCACCCTGTGGCATTCCTGACATGCTTTTATAATGTGCACTTGAAGACCATTAGGGCCATTATTTCTTAGCCTGTCCACTTCATACCCTATCTTGTATCAGGTGCCTCCCTTGAGCCTGGCACTTGGACTGGCACAGATTTCAAGTCCTCTTTGCAACTGTTTTTTATGCCCATGAAGACTAAATATCTCTCCTGCCTTTTTCTTTGGGCTTCACACTGGTTCAGTCCACAGATCTCATTTCCTTGGCTACTTCTCTTTTTGATTTTATTGTGAACTCTGCCCAACCACTCCTTGCAGTTCCTGAAAAACTGAGGTGGGAACAAGGCAGCACTCTGAGACCTTGCCACTGTGCAGCAGAGAGGAAAAGTCACTTCCCAGACCTTGCAGGGGAGACTCCTATTTGTAGATGGCGGTATTTGCCATTTGCATTTGTCACAGCAATGCAAATGCTCTGGACCTACCCCAAATTCTAGAGTAATTTCTTTCAGCAGACTTCTGTCTGAACAGATGTTTTCTGCCCTCTACTCAATAGCTGATTATTCCAGCCACAGTGGAGTATTGTGCCCTTGTCTTTACTTATTTCTAATGAATTTTAAGCTAATTAGTTACTAAATTATTTCTTAAATTTGTTGTGATGATTTTAAATCCTAGCTCTACCCTACTGTCAGCCTGTGTTCCTTCTCAGCTTTGTATTGCCTGAAAATTTCAACGTTTAGTTGCAATCTCAGGATCCAGAAGTTTAAAAAAAAAAAGAGGAAACAGAGAGTGCAGAACAGCCCTACCTCATACATCTTTCCATCCAAATTCCATTCCCTCCACAGAGGATGTAGCCAATACAGCAGAAATTTCATGAAGACCTTATTTCTCTAGCTGCTTATAAGGATCTCATGTGAGAGAGTTTTAAAGCCTTACTAAAGCCAAAGTTTACGAGATCAACTGCTTCTCCCACAGCCACAAAGCCTGTGCCCTGCTACAAAAGGAAACCAGATCTGTTTGACAGAATTAGATCTTGACAAATCCATGTTGGCTCACACTTATCTCACTGTTATCTTTAAGATGCTTAGACTTCGTTTGATTATTTGTTCCAGAAATCTTACAGCAGTTGACATTAAGCTGACTGGCCTGTAATTTCTTGGCATCTTTTTTCCTTTCTTTTAAAAGACATTCTAAATCCCTTCATTTAAAAGACACTGGCTCTGTTCTGATCTTTTAATTTCTCATTCTCGACAAATTCACAAAGGTAAAGAGCACTCTGAAAGAGTCCACATTACCTTTCAAATTATTTTTACCTTCAAATACAAGACAGTTTGTAATAAATTTCTTGTTGCTCGGTACTAAGGATATCTATGGTATTTAATGTCTAAGTAAGAATATCTACATATTAAAAATGCCCAGCATTTCTAAATGAACTTCTCACAGCAGCATCAGAAATCCTGTTTTAGACATCCTTTTAGAAGAGTAATACATTGCTTGAGAACAAATGCTGGCTCTGTAGCATCAGTGACAGCTTCTCAGTGCAATCTTAGATCACTTCAATACATGCTGCTTATAATTTCACTGGTAAGGTAATGCATTCTTTCAAATCCACTTTCTAATTGCTCAACCTGATTTTGGTTTTAAAAAAAAAAAAAAAAAAAAAAAAAGGTATCAGCAGTTTCCAGGTTTCCAGTGCAGGTTTTCTGTTTTACAGACCGATTTTTGAAAGTGAAATGCCACCTTTATCCTGCCAGGAAAGGAAAGTGCCTCCAATAAATTAAAGTGCACATGAATGCTGCGTGGGAAAGCAAAAGAGGGAATATTAGTTATGAGCTCCAACATTGTTGCCTCTCTAAATGCAGATAAATAATAACAGGAACCATTAAACTTAGGAAAGGCCATCTGGCTTCTCTTCCCCACAGCTTACTCTGTCCGGTGAGGCCATGTTAGATGGATATACAACACACGCTTTACAACACTCTTTCGTAGAATTTGCTACAAGTGTTCCTTTTTGTCTTCTCTCCCTTTCCCCCAAACTTGCTAAATGTGTCTGCCACAGCATCTAAACTGTAGCTGAAAAAAGGGTGGTGAGTGTGATGGCAAAGCTGCTCTGAGAATGACTTCATAACGATTACTGCAAGAAAGAGCAATATATCATAATATTTTCTCTGTCTAGTAACACTTATCTTAGCCTCTGCTAGGCCAGCCTCGAGGGATTAAAACTTGAAGCTGAATTCCAGGGTTTCATTTGCTGTACAGTCTGCTGCAGTTGGTGCTCTAAGGCAATTAAGAGTATTTCTTACAGACTCTTTGAAAGAAAAATATATGTGTGGCAGCATTTCCACTTACTACACCTGCCTGTAGATAAATCTAACTTCTTTCAACAAGTATTTTAATTTTCTGAAGTGAATGGAAATATATCAGCACAAGCTTTTGAGTAGGAAAAGGAGAATTACAGTGGCAAATACTAACAATGAAGAAAGCAAGGTGCTGCTGTGATTACCCCAGGTAAAAGCATCTCTTCCTTTTACAGCTCTGAGATTCACAAAACTGGGGAAGACTGGAGCATCTTTCAAACCTAAATATTACTGTCTTGGACACTGAGCAGGAACAAAGCTCTGGTAGTCTGTAGCTGTGGGAAAGTATGAAAGAATTCAGTATTCTGGTGATATTTTTTGGTCCATTTTACGTGATTCTGTGTAGCCAACCACAAACCTCCTCCAAAAGACAGCTTCCAGACGTGTTCTTTTTCTGTGTTTAAATCCATGCCCACACTGCCTGATGCACGAGGAGGTGAGCACAGACCATAGCCAGCACAGAGCTCTCCAGGGATCCTTCTTCCCAAGAAGCCACCTCACCTCCTAATCACCCTGTTCCTCTCCACGTGATGCTAAACCAAATTATTTAAGCCAAGAATGACCCCTTAAAATGGAGCCGTGCAAACAAAATGGAGAAGATGACATTGAATGAAATGACATTCAGACATTTAAATCTGAATAGCCCCACGAATCTGTGGGGCACAGCCTTAGAGAGTGGGCTGAGTGGGGGATGGTGTGTTGGGGTGGAAAGACCAACCTTGGGGAAAGGACTTCTGTAGGAATTACTGCAATCATCTCACAGGCTTGGGTCCAACAGACATCTCCAACCCACACCAGTGGCAAACTGCCAGACTACTTGCTGAAAAGGTTTTGTGGGTTTTCAGCTTTTTTTCTGGTTGTTGTTTGTGGTTATTATGCATCTCTCCTGGTGCTCTTTCTTGTCATATCTTCTGCAGCCTGTATCAACAAGCCGGAGCAAACACATCTGACTGCAACTAGCTTGTCTAATCATTAACATCTTTCTATCAATACAGAGAGCTGCCCTTTCAACCCTTCTTGTCCTTATTATTTTCCTCATATGCCTGCAGAATAAGTGATTGCTGAGATCTCCATGACACAGGCAGGTGACTAAAACGTAATGACAATGAGCCCCATCCAAAGTCTCTGTGTGAAGCTTTTAACAGGAAATTTCACCTCGGTCTCCTCAGTTCCCAAGGGTTAGCCACTTTCTTTCCAAGCACAGACTTCCTCTGTCTGGAAGTTGTTGGTGTAATGCTGAAAGAGGCTTTTAGCCCCTCAGGAAATACTTAGCTGGAAGCCCACATCCCTTTTCAGAGAAATCTGTCCAAGTGTTACCAGAAACGAAGCCACATGAACCTCATTTCTGGGCAGACAACTGCTTCACTGATAGAAAATTTCAGGTATACTTCTGTGGGATGATTAACCTACGTGTCTCAATCTTATATGATAAAAAACTCTCAAACAACACTACAAAAAACGAAGTTCCATCTTTCGTAAATGAGTTTTATATAATTGCGAAAATAATGCAGTATTTCCAAGGAAAACTCAGTGTCAAGTGTATCCAGCAATTTAGGATGTCTGATGATGCACAACCACTGAAATTAATTACCATCATCTTACAAAATTGGTTCTAATTAGCTGATGCCTTCCCACTAGAATATCTCTGAAGCAGCTTCATATTGCAAATCCATGCCAATGTTTTTTACTCAAAAGCTCAAAGTTAGCAGCCAGCATACAGGATATTTTGTGGGGTGGGGAAGACATAATTCAGCCGAGCTTGCTGTTAAATCCATACAAATAGCAGAAAGAGGACACTGCTCTGTGTAAAGCAAGGAAGTAAAAGCTATTTAGAGCTTAAGGGTGAGAGATTAAAGGGTGGGGGTAGGTTTATGATTCGTGGCACAACCTGTACAGGCATGAAAACAAATATCCCACCACGGCTGTGAGGAGGGTGATGGCAAATGGAATTCTTCCTCTGGAATACTTTCACATGGTTCATCACAGAATCTCACTTTGAATTTGTAAGACTGACCCATTTTTGCAGGCTTTTGGAGAAAGACAGATGGAGTGATGTGCTAGGGAATTTTTGCTGGTTGTGGTATGTGGGGAAATATTTCTTATGGTGAGAAATGGACTTTTTTCTCCTCTGTGTAAAAACACTTCGCACTGGAACAATTGATTCCTTTAAATAATAAGAAAGACAGACTATCTTATAAGCCCTTCCAAATCCCACAACATTTGTTATAGTCACTGAACGCCTTTCATTAGGATTGCTAAAGATAAAGCCTCTCTGCTTCTTTGTATCTTCACAAAAGCTTTTAAAAATGTGGACTTATATCTGCAGGAAACAACTATTATTAATGAAGCAGCTGGATTCCTTTTTAAATAGGTTACTTTGCAGCCATTTTCTCTGCTAATTATTAAACAGAAATGCAGACATATATCTACAGTGCTTTGGGATGTTGAATATTATCTAAAGTACATTTAAAAAGCATTTCAGAAGAATAACCCATATCTAAAGTATGAATTGAAGCTGTAAAATAATATACATGAAAAACAGCTGCAGAAATTATTAGCTCACGTTTCCCCCCAGCAGTTCTGCTTCCAAATATATCCAGTGCAATGTGAGAAGCATTGCTCCACAGTAACATCATAATTCTGCTGATGCTGCTTTCTATTAAAGTATCGTAATAAGTAGTAACTGTTCTGATAAATGAATGCATGTGAAATAAACCTGGAATACAGCTATCACACCAGAGCAGTTCAGAGAAAGGTAATTCTCTTTCATGAATTATTTCAGGACTTGGTTCTATTCTCTTCTATGAAATTCTGCACACACACACGCACAGAACGAGATTTCAGGCCCAGAGAAATCTTCCTGGGGCACTGCTGAAAAATTACAGAGCAGGGAAGCTGCAAGTAGTCAAATCAGTGGCAGTCCCTCTGCTGCAGATGGACAGAGAGATGAGCCAGAAAGGAAAGGGGAGTAATTTTTAAAAACTACCCAGTGTCTAAGACATGGATGATATCAAACGTTCCGTAAAATTAGCTTGGTTTTGAGAAATCAGCAAATTCTCACGGGAAATGGTGGTGCTGGTGTGTTTCTGACAACATAACAGGTATCTTTTATGTGTCTTGACAATGGAAAATGAAAAATTATTTGGGAGAGTCGGTGAAGACAACAAGAAATGTTAGAGAAAAATTACTATTGAATAATCAAAACCAAAAGGAAAGGAGAATCAGTGTCTAGAGGCATCTGTGACAATGGCTCTGATGTACTTTCAGGGTTGTATCCTTTGTTCCAGATGCTCTTCTCTCGTGGCTCCCCCTCTTCCCAACAAGTACTGCCTGCATGACTGTCTCCCCTCTCAATGCAGATCTTCTTTCTGAAGTGCTGGGTGCTTTTCCCTCCTGCTTATTCACTTTTTCCTCTTACCTGGTCCTTCTTCCTGCTACCAAAGAATCCTTCAATCACCATCACCAAGATTTTCACGCCCATATTTCCACAGCTCCTTGCTGAACGTCTCTTTGGGATACCCTTTCAAACAAGTTCCCAAACCGACAGGCCCCTGACTTCCCACAACTCCAGATGTACCATTATGCAGGATGGAAATGGCAAGGCAGTGGGCTACTGAGGGCTGGTGTTTACTTTTTAAGACAAATCTGAAATACTTGACATTAAAATTATTCACACAAGCTCTTAGGTCAGTGGGCCTCTGGAGCATTTCCAGGGGTTCTGTCAAAAAAAGAGACTTTTAGGATAAGTTTAGCTCACAGAGGGGGTCATCCTTTCCTTTTACTTTTCTAAGAAGAATTAAATACAATTTGCCAGCATATTACTCCCATTTTCTTTAGCCCTTCTTTAATGTTTACTAAGGACCTTTGGGGGTTAATTAATGCCAGGACATTTCACCCATGAACTGTTTTCTAATTCAATTTGTTAAATGCAAGTAGCCATAAATATTATAAATCAATTACTGAGCATATTCTACGCTTCACCAACCAAAAAAATCATAACAGAGTATTTTTGAAGGTGATTGAGAAAAATGAACCACTTCCATAAGGCCAGGCATTTATGCTTCAATTTATCTTTTCTTTCACAACAACACAATTTGAAGTACATTTTGCTAAATACAGGAACTACTTTTGTAGAAGAAATCAATTATATTCTGAAGTTTAAATCTCCTTTTTTTCCAGCCGTGCTCTAATGTATTACTGTACCTCAGAAATGTACCCTGGGGAAAAGGCTTCTATTCTTCACTAAAAATCCATGAATAACATTGTGTAGAAATTAAATTGTGATAAATGATTTAAAATCTTAACCTAGAATGGTGTCTTATTCAAATGTCATCAGAAAATGGCACCTCACCCGCAGGAAGGAGTCAAGGGATCCATTCTCCATGTATTCAACCACAATCATTACTGGTCTGCCTGCAAAACAGCAAAGAAACACATTAGGATTATAGAGAAATTATGGGGCTTTTATAATTCTAGCTGTTCTGCAGAGATTATTCACAGTAGTTGAATATGTAAGATATTCCCAAAATTCTCATTTATATCACAAACACAATTCCCTGTGTTACTCTCTAGGAATTATTTTCTATCCCCTTTTTTTGTTCTTACTGGATTAGCTGAATGCACATCATTCACTTTGGTGTATTCTCCCTTAAAAATGATCAAAGAAGAGCCTGCTATCCCCAAATAGCAAAACTTGCTGTGCAGTATTTTGGAATACATCTGAATTAAGGCAAAACCAAATATTTATAAGCCATGTCCAAGTAATTACAAACTGAGGGTCATAATTTTCATGTCAAAGGAAAACATCTCAGTGACTTAGAAAGGTTGGAGACAGATAGAATGGAGTGTGACAAAAAACCTCTCCAAGACTTGCTGTGTGTATGGGGTGTGTATAATCCAGCAAAACTCTGAGTTCAGATGCTTGTAAATACATAAAATATACACAGTGTTGCTCAAATCAAGGTTTTGTTCAACCAGCACAGTCCCAGGGTGGCACCATATCCAAACTGAAGCAGAACAAGACATTACATTTGTTTCTTAAAAGGATATCCAAATCTGAAGACACACTTTTAAAGTGTGTACTTAAACACCAGTTCACTGCTGGTACCCTTTGCAAAACCACCCTTCTACAAGTGCTTAACAGGAGAGGGGCAATCAGGCTGCCAACCAGACTGCACAGCATTTTTTAAAATTACTAGTATCACAAAGAAGCCATTCTATACAAAAAACCAATGAAGAAGAATCTTAATAAGATTAGGAAGGAGGTGAAAGGTCTTAAAATGGCAGACTTTTCTTTTCCTGGGAATGCCCATCTCTTTTGGGGTTTGTGGGAAACCAGAGCTATGCCAAGTGGTGACACTGAGAGTCCACCATTTCACTTCCTCAATTCAACACCAGCTGGGCCAATATTTTTCATGCCCAAAAGAAGACTCTTTCATCCTGTTTTTTTCTTCTTCTGCTCAAATTATGTTTGTGACTTGTCTGGGTGAGGGGATGAGAAACAAACATAGTGCTTGGGCTGATAAAGCGTTTTGATTGTTCCAGCACAGTTGTCCATTTCTGTTCAGTTTGGTTAATAATGGAAGTGTTTATTAAACTGTCCACAATGAACAACAGGCCACAGCCAGGTATTTCTCCCGAGCTGGTGCAGTTAACCTTCAACTTAAAGAAGTGAATGATCCATTTCTGTGTTTGTCCCAGCATGCTGACCCAGAGTTTTGGGATCCTGGTGATGCCCATTCACACAGCTTAGTCTGGTCTTTCTGTAGATCCTATCAATATTCCCTCATTTCCTCTAATAAAATTTGTGATTATTTCTGTATTGACTCTCATGTTTACATCTTCAATGAATAAAACACTTCATAATGTTGTCACAGTACTACAACTTTTTTTTGTGTGAAAATTCTCAGATGCCTTAATGGATAGCCTTTGGGAATTGTGAAGAATTACCAGCTTCTTTCTTTTTAACCGAATGTTTAGTCCCAGCTGCAGATGTGCATCTGCCACCAAATCAATTCTATTCATCTGCACCCATTGGTTATACCCTGGTTTTGCATTAGAAACTTAAAAGATACATCACTTTTAAGCTCCTAGAGATCAGAGCGTTTCAAAAATTTATGTTTCCTTTAGTGCAGTTTGCTTATGATGACTGGTTGTACAGCCCAGCCTTTTTAGTTTCAAGCACATGAATGGCCTAGATTCCCTTACCTTTATCATTTCCTTACTGTCAGGGGGCTGACACCTCCACATGAAATGAAAATCCTATAATCTAGAGAAGTAAACAAATTGCAGCCTGATGCTAGAGAATCTTACACTGTGCAGAACCCTCTCGAGCAAGTAGTAATTTCTGAATTGTTGCAGACAATAGCATTTTTCAATAAATAGGGGTGTAAAGCTGGCTTCCAGATGGCATATTTGGTCAGGTGGAAGTCACCCAGAAATTTCTCTTTCTGGGTAAATCAACAACTAAAACACCTGTATGGAAAATTTGCATTTGAAGGGAAGGACAAATGGAGCTTTAAAACAGCGCCCCTGGTTTCCTGTGGGTAATCCTTTGGCACTCTACACTTTTCAGAAGCTGCTCTGGAAGGTTCTCTAGAGGTTCACAGGCTCTCATTGCAGATTTTAGGCTCCTTAGATTCATATCCTTCAACACAAATTATTTTCATACTTTGTAAACAGAACTATTAATTCTTCTACATTCTCTCACAAAATATTCTCTCCAAAAAAACCCCACCTGTACTTCCTTTTGCTCAGACTCTATGCTCCTAGGTTAAAGTGACTATGGAATGTATTTATATGCATTTATCTGTGGATTTAAAGAAGATATTTCAGTGTTTTTTCACTGGACAATGAAGTTTTAAACTACTCAACTTGAATGACTGGAAATGACATGCCTTAACAAAAAATCAGCTCTTCCAAGTGACAGCACAGGAATGGCACTAAATACACCAAAAAAAGCAGCGTTTTCATTCAAAGAGGTTGCTGTATATCAGAAAATCAGCATATCATCAATAAATTTAGTCACTTAGGCTTATAGCTTCCCACTGACTCAGTCTATTTCTCAGGTTGCCATCCTACCTAAATTTCAAATGAAATTGAGGTGAGATTGTGTCAAGACAGCACAATGTGTCATGACACCATGAAAATAAACCCGGCTCCATCACTTGATTATCTCATGCAAAAATCTTTAATCTGGACACAAACCTAAATTCCGAAATAATCTGGATTTTAGTGTGACAGCACTTGATAAAAGCCACCTGATTTTGGCTGCAAGTTTAATGTATCCCTGGAGCTGTTTATGTATTCCAAGCTGGATTGTGACAGTTTTTTAGTCACCACAGTGTTTGTCTTTGGAGCACCTGTGGATCAAAAATGTCTCAGCTATTGTTAGGGTGGCTTGAAGATACAGTAAAAAACTCTGGTACACAGTAGAATCCAGTGGGAACTTTTATCATCAAAGTGGTAGCACTGGCTCTATTGCCAGCATGTTATCCTTTATAGAGTAGTGCAATTTGAGTCCAGAAAAACTTGGATGTGCTGGACTCCTGTACAAACACAAAATACTACTTTTTTGTAAAGAGAACTACAAAACTGACTTACAAAATAATACTGAGAGATTTCTAAACTAGAGTGGTGTTTTCATCTAAATAAATTTAAAAAAAAGAACTATTACTTATCATGAAAATTCACGTTGCTCCCATGGTACTGAGAATTCTTCATCCTCAAAACAAGAACAGGAATGAATAAATGGGAGTGGGGCAGAGAAGTTTCTGAGACAGAGAAGCAATCTTTGATTATTTTATCAAGGGGTACTAATGCAATGCTGGAAGGCATTGAATTCTTTTCCTAGGATTGCTTACAGCACAAAAGATGGACAAGTTTAACAGGTTTAGGGACAAAGAGCACTGGGATACAGATGGCAGCAAAGGCTCCCCTGGGAGCAACAACGACCTCCATGCATGGCTGCCACCTCCTGGGATGGGAACACACCCAATCTCCAGTCCAAAGAACTGCCCAATTCAGGGAAGTGTTTCCACACGGATACAGGCACAGGCACTGGAGAAGGATCTGAAGAACTGAGTTAATTTTACAGTCAAGAGCCACACAAGAGACGGAATGGCAAAACGACGCTGAAAAAAGTGTCAGCTGAGGGCTTGGAACCAAGGAGCTAAAAACTGCAGCGCTGCTGGAGGAGAGCACACAGCTTCTCGTTTGAATTGGGGGAGGATGAAATAAAAATGTTTGAAGATGGATTCAAGAATCAAATCAGTCAAACAAATCAGACTTGCAGCAGTTTCAGATGCTTAGCACTGCTGGAGTGGGGAGTACTGTGAGAAAACAGACTTTTAAAGCAGAGGAATCATATAGTGTCCTGAGGCAATAGGTTTGAACTATGTCACATTTATAATTTGCAGCACTTTATAGCAGATGTATAATTTTACTACCTAGTTAAGATAACAACGTGAGATAATAACTGTATTTATACATGACACACACTGATACCACACCCACATTCACTGTTCTCATATTTTTTGTGAAAGTATGAATATTCCCACCCCAGACACATGTGGGATATTGTCTAAAGCAGCTTCCCCTCCTTGTACATGGAGTAACTGTGGCTCTGGGAGATCCATTTCAGAGCTCCAGCATCTCAGAAAGCCACACTGAACACACAAGAGCAGTACTGGGGCTTGGCATGATGCAGGAAAAGGACAGGAATTTAATTTATCAGAACTGAGATGAATCCCTAGAAGGTGCAAGGGCTGTTCACTGTTTTGAGGCAACTCCCACCTTGTGACAAGAGGCTGACTGGTTGTGACAACCTTCCCTAAGAAAGTTCTTCACTGGAGTTCTCCCATCCAGCTGTACTGCAGTGCCACTCAAACAAAACCAGTGAAAATGACAAACAATCTGTATTGATGTCATGCCACCTCAGAATATGCTGCAAGTTTGTATTTTCCATTGATCAATCTGCTTGACATTTTTTTAATAAGCAGGAATGCAAAAAAAAGACAAAAAGGAAAGCCATATATTGTCGAATAATGTAAAGCACCGATTAAATCTAAAATTCACATAGTATATATTTTTAGTTCTCTATTTTTTTCCCACAACATAAGATTTTGATAGCATGCAATTTAATTGAGTGCCAGAGTGATGAATAAGGAGGAGAATCTGAAGTGTCACATCAATGACAAAATATTCAGCTTGTTGTCTCCTGTTGTCATTTTAAATAATGCAGCAAAGCCTCCTTTAATGAATGTTTTATGTAAGATTAATCCTCCAAAAAGAATAGTTAGCACATGTTTCTCTTCTACAGACTTATAATGAAAACTCTAATACCAATTATGGGGATAGATTTGTTAACATAAACACATGATACTCATTCTATCACTTAAAACAGCACAGGTTGGCACCTGTTCCCTGGTTCGTATTAGAAACTATCACTCCATCACTTCTGCAGATCAGAATCCACGTGGCTCAAGAAATCACCTCCTTATCAGGCATCTTTTCATGCCAAAACCATGTTCTGCTGTTGGTTGCCCACCAATTTATCTCCTGCTAAGGCCAAAGAGATAAGACAGCCACAAACATACAGGCACGCCCTGACTCAGGGCTGTGCCTTCCACACTCCCACAGCATTGAAAGCCCCCCCAGGGAAACCCACAGGAATGCCCAGGCCTTGGGAGGCACTCCTGAAGCTCACACCTGCTCCAGTCATTACACATCCCTTCAAATCAGAGAGCCACTGGCCATGGCACTGCAGCTGCTTCTCTCCTGTCACAACTAAAAATGCATTTGTATGCACCAGAAAGGAATTAATGTCAGTGAATAAAAAAATGTTTTTCCATAATACAAAATAGGTGGAAGAAAAAAGAAAGAAAGAAAACGAAAGATTATGAAAAAAAGCAATTAAAAAGAATTCTGCCACTTTGCATTTTTGGTTTTGCATTGTTAGCCCACATCAATTCACATGAAACCAATGTGGATTTTACTGCACCTCACTTGAATTACTGACTCACATGACAGAAGGCCCCTGACTAAGACCTGTGTTCAAGCAGCCTCAAAAAATAGAAGCTGCAGTTCCAAACTCCTTCAGAATTCAGAAGCCAGAGTTTGCAAACAGGATGGGATAAAATATTTACATCCTGCTGCCACAGGAAATCACATAGATACAACCTGTTTATCTTGCTGCTAGAGCACTTTGGATTTTCTCATGCCTATATAACAATTATCATTAATTAAGTTAGTTTAGTCAGGCGAAGATACTTCTGCAAGTCAATTAATAACAATACAAAATACCTGAATGACCATAAGATACTGTTTAACTGTTAATAAGGTGTGGCCACACAGCTATCACTGCTACCTGAAGATTTATTGTATCCACACAGCTTGAAAATATTTCGTATCATAAACCTGTTCTCTGAGCTGTTTTCCTGTAATTATATATTAAATTCTTTTCCATTTGCTACCCTGTGACCCACTGGCAAGAATTTATGCCTGTTGGTGTGTTTTGGAAGCCAGGAAAAGTCTGTATGTATATTTATAAAGTACCTTTTCAAACCTTCTGGCCCTCCCCTCGTGCTGCAGGCAGCACTGCAAGTGGTTCTCCTGGTTCCTCACATGACAAAGGGAGAACGTGCTTTGGACAACAGGAATTTGAGCAGTCCTGCTGCTCCTGCAAGCCCTAATCCACATCAGCCCTCCAGTGTGCCTACAGAAGATATTCTGGAAGATAGTGAGGAAAGGAAAGTGGAACTGTAAAGAGAAAGCAGTTGTGTTGTTTCCATTATTTATTTCCTGATCCTTATCTTTCCATAAGAGAAGCAACTGGAATGCAAGAGAGGGTAAAACCAGAAGGAATACTTTTTTGTCACTACTTGGAGGTTGGGTAGGTGAGAGAGAAATAATGGCTAAAATTATATTACAGAAATACAAAAACTGGCATAAATTTTAATTTTTTTCCTTGCATTTATACTTTCCAGATTCATATCTTTGAAAAAAAAAAAAAAAGAATTTAATTTCTCCAGGTTTCCCTTTGTTGGGTTGTTTATCTGTATCATCTCATTCTACATATTTATTATCATTACAAAGACAATATGGATGAAGAAAGTTCAATTTCATTCCTGCTGCTTCTATTTACATGGGTATTATAAGCAGAAATTAAAAAACCCCAACACCTTTATTAGGGTGAGAGGGATTATTTGAATTCAGCAGCACAGATGGGGGAGAACAAGAGCTGGTGTGTTGCAGTCCAGTTCTGAAAGCTGCCATGTAGGGTTCAAGGAATGACAAAATCACGAGTCAGAAGAATGAACAGCGCTCAAGGATTGCATTTTTGACCATCCTATCTCCAATCCTAGGTTATATCATCCCATTTTAAATGAAGAAACCACAGCATTGAAGGCAGTCTTTATCAGTGTATAAGTAGGCAGGAGAAGGTAGAATAGTTTCTTTACAAGAATAGGCAATTTGCACAAGACCAGCCACAAAATATTTTGGCCACTCAGTTTTAAATTCATTATATTCTGGGGGAAAAAAACCACCCCAACCTGTTAAGAGAACTGATTCTGGAAAAGATTGATATTGCTTGAAATGTGACTTAAAATCCTAAAAATTCTGGCACTTTTGCTTTAGCACTGAAGCAAAGAGAAAAAAAATCGTAACAGATAACACATTCTGTTCAGATTCTGTTTAAGAGAGATACTTTTGCCCAGTTGGATTAACCAAAACAATTCACCTCAGTTATTTTGTAACTGAAATTCAGCATATTTCACTTAATCTAATGACATCTCACCCTTAAAGTTCCTCAGAGTTCATTCCAATTCAACTCCTCTTGAGGAAAGAGCAAGGGATGTTCTTTGGTTCAAAATTAGACCACAGAGTATGACTGCATCAATGATCACTTGCCCTGCTGACCCCAGAGCACGTAAAGGAATTTAAACAAAGTTAAATCTGTGCATTGGGGGCTTCTGCTCTTCCATATTCAGCCTGCCACGATTCAAAACAAGTTCTTAGGGAACACAAGAAGCAAATCCTACTTAATCTCTATTGTGAATTTACCTATTATCATAGGGGCATTATATTTAGAAGCTGTAAGCTACAATGTAAATTTGAAAAGGAGCACAATTTAAAAAAAAGGCATAATTAAGGTTACAATGAAACAGGTTTTTGTGCTTTCATAAGCATAATGACATGGTTAAGGTATTATTTCAATCCTATTCTAAATGTCATCTGTTGTTTATTCAGTATTATACCTGACTGTGAAGTTTATAAGATTCTGACATGACTTCAGGATATCCTTTGTGTATTTTTCCATTTACTATTTAAGCATGTTTTGCCCATTTCCTTTTAGTCTACATAGAGATTGAACTTCTGAGATACCACTGAGCTACAAAAAACTCATGATCCTCCACTCTTCCTTTACGAGCAAGGCATCATTTCTGATTTCCAGAAGTAGTGGAGGCCACACATCAACACCCCTGAAGTTTCCAAAATCCACAAAGGAAGCTCTGGTTGTAACATGTGGGTTGCTAAATCCTAAATTAAGAAAACAAAACACCACAAGTCAGGACTCCAGCAAATACAAGATGCCCTGGACCTAACATCGTGATATTTTTGTGATTTCCTGAGGTTTTATTCATTTCTCTTTGAGGGTTTGTACCTTCAGGACATGAAGGCACACACTGTGTGCTTTCTCCCTTCAGTTCTGATTCTTATCATGAACAAAAGTCAAGAGCTACAATGAAGATGGGCCAAGCAGCCAACTTTGGGTGCAGAGGTTTTTAGAGAAGCAGGTACAACCTGAAGAAAGAAGGAGAATATGCAAACTCATTGACACATGAAGAATAAACCCAAAAGCATTCATCTCCCAGAACTTAACTCCCATAACTGGAGACATCTCCATAGGTGGCAATAGCTTGATTTTCTTTTTCTGAGAAAGAAAAAGGCATTTCAAGGGAAAATGTCTAATTTTCGTAACTATGTGTCACAAACAGGTCTGTACCGAACTGTCTAGTCTTCAGTAACTGTATAAACCACCTAAACAAAATTCAGAAAATCCAGATTTAGGCAGATTAATTCCCATACTCAGTATTTGGGCCTGGGAATGCTACTTCAGCAAGCTGAATTTGGTAAAGGCGCACTGGCTTCCTACATAAACAGACCAAAAATATTTAAACATTATTCAGGTTAACCGTCCTGCTTCCCACCTCAGAAAAATGAACCAATTCTGATTCTGCTTTTACATCCAGTGTTCTACCACTGGCAAAAAAGGGAGTTCAGATTTTCTTCCCCTTAATCTTGAAACAAAGAAAAGCTGTGTGCAGCTTATTTACAAATACATTTCTGTGTGTATCTGTCAGGCTCCTCCTGCTCTCCATGTATTTCTGCTCCTGGTAGTAAAGAACAGCAACTTGCTTCAACTCACATGCTTGTTACAATAAATTTCCACATTTGCTGTAGCCAGATTTTAAAAATATGCAACAGTAGTGTATACTATGTAAAAATTACCACATATGCAAATACTTTTTTCTGACCTCCTAGGATTTAAATGTTTGGAATTGTTTACCATGACCACCTGAGAGTGAAATGAGATATTTAGCAAGGGTGGAGAATGAAAACCTCCTTTCATCATGTCCTACAACTCAGAGCTTAATCCCAGTTTTACAGTTCAAGCTTAACTCGAATCAACCAGCACAAAATATATCTTTTTCAGTATTAATGCTACTTGCTGCTCATCTTTATTTTGGTTCTGAAGTACTCCCTGCCTGCCTAATGGAAAACTCCATCTACATTTGAACTTATGTTCTCAGAAAATACACGCCATTATGTATTAGCTGTAGGGTTTATAGGCTAAACATTCCAGTGGAATAGCACTGAGGCTGGAAAGAATAAACTGGAAGAGCCATTTGGCTCAGATATGCCAGGAAATGCATATGCAGTAGAAGAATCAATTTTTTAGTCACTGAGAAAGGATTAGTAATTTTCATTTATCAACAAATAGAGCAATGTAGGTGCTGGAATTCAGAGTAGAGAAAATTGCATTATGTGGGAAAAAAAAAGTTACTTTTCTCATTATTGGAGTACTATAATCATAGTTGAATTCACTATGTACAATTGCTCCTTGATGGTTCTTGTTGAGTAATTTTGTTCAATGCGGGTCTGTCAACACAATTTGCTTTCAAATGTCAGTTTATACAATATCAAGAATAATGGGCTCACTCAGGTGCACTTGGAAATTGTAATAAAATATTAATTTTGGGCAAAAGAAAACTGATAATCACCTAGTTTAGTACTCTACAATTATGTCTGAGGTTTTTTGAGGAGCTCTGTGTAATAATTGCGAACATTGCAATGTGTGTTAGACAAAGAGCCATAAATAACTGGGCAGTAGAACACTGAAGGGGGAGTATCCTGTGTAGAATGTACTTTTTGTTGAAGAGGAGTCCAAGACAGCAGTGAGCAAATCATCCTGTATCACTTCCAAGTTTCTGGAAAGTAAGTGCATCCTTAATTTCTGGCATGTGATACATTTTTTGAGGTTCACAAAGGTGAGTTGTTTCATCAAGCCACATTTCTTTGCTTCTATTTTTCCTACAATGTCAAGGAGCTGGATAGTTACCCACTGCAAATTAAGTTGTAGGAAAAAAAAATGATGCTCACACTTCATTACGAAAGTCACATCAGGATACTTTCACAGAAGCTTCAGAGAGGGGCTCTGTTGAGTGAAACCGGGAGCAATGGTCCAGCTGCTGACCACGTGGGGAGATGATGTTCACAGAGAGGTGTTTATGGCAAGAATAATGTTGATGGTTCTCCCACCTCTCCTGCTAATGCAGTTTGAATGCTGAAGAGTCTGAAGGAGAGGTCTGGCTAACAGGACCTTTTCCATAGTTTCTCAGAGCCCAACACTCATCTCTAGTTCTTGTTGACAGAAAAACTCAGGAAAGGAGTTTAGCTTGAAAGGAACAGTAGGAGAGGTATTTGCTTTCCCTCCTTTCCTCTCCAGCCCAGCGAGCTGAGCAATCTGTCTGGCTCTTCAAAGACAGCAGCGCACCGTGAAGCTTCCTGCCTGTAACTTCTGCCAGGCAACACGGGTGGGCATTTACTCAACAAACCCTTCCCACGCCACTTCAATCAGGAGCTGCAAGAGGAGTGAGCAAAGAGTTTCCCCAAAGTGGAGCAAAGAACAGGGTGTTTAGTTTGGAAGAGCTGGAATTTGAAGGGAGAGATGCAGCTCTGGCAGTTTATAATTGGGGTTTTCACAATGTGTGTTCGTGTGTGCGTGTCATGAAGGAAGCTTCCACAGCTTGTGCCAGTGTCAGTATGACGAGGAGTGTAAATGCTAAGTGGTTTAAGAATTCTATTTAATATATGCAAGGCCATCACTTGAGAAAAAGTACTTATTGCTCATGTGAATCCTTCTGTCAGTGCAGACCTACATCAGCTAAGTCATGTCAATTTGTACTGCTAACAGGTGGAGTAACAAGAAATGAAGTAATTTGTGACATAAATGATAGCTAAACCAAAAGGAAGCTATTGTCTAAAAATGGGCTTGTTTCTGCAAGAATCTAGGATAGATTTTGGTGGCCTGCTTAAAGCTTTGCTTCTGGTGAAACTGCTGTACAGCAGTGACAGGCTTTTGATGTAACTATCACATATAAGCACTACTGCATGAGAAGTTATGTCTAGGCTTAAAAAGCACCTACATTCGAGACAATCTATTGATGCAGAAAGATGTAATGCCTCATTCCAGCAGCATAAATTAATCTTTAAGCTGGCTAAATGAGGATACTTTTCACACAAGAGAATCTCTGCACAGTGTAAAACCAGACACCAAATTACACAAAACTGAACATCAGCTGTCAGTGCAACAGTAAAAGAAATACACTCCTCTCAACTACTGAGATTAAAGTAGAAAGGAAAAAAAAGGAAACCAACAGCTGCATTGCCCTCCCAAGCTGTTTTCCAGATACTTATTTATAGTGGGCTTTCCAGGGTAGTTCTGTGTTTCATTAAAACATCTGTGGTGAATTTTGTCGGGGAAAAAAAAGATATAAAAGCATTTTGTCTTTAGTAAGGAATAAATTTTCTGAATATTTGGAAGGAAATCTGCCACTTAGCTTGAGTTAAAGGTTTTGGTAAATAAAAAGGATCTCATTATCTTTGTTCCCAATGACCCTAACAGCAGAATAATGCTGGCATTTTAAGTGTCTCATGTAGTGAAATTAACTGAAATCTAACACATAAGCAGCATGTGAAACAATTAGGTTATAATTCTGCAGCTACTAAATGTTAAGTATCTCTGTTAGGCTTATGAGAGCTACTGCCCAACATAAGCCCAAACATCTCCACTGAATCACGCACAGCAAGAGAGTCAGTTCTGAGTCTCTTACATCCCAGACCAGCACTACCTTGTTAAGATTTATTTTCGCGTCTTCTTCTTTTTTTTTTTTTTTTTCCCCACAAATGTGTGCTATTTTTTTTTTTTTTGCTCACATGTAATGCAAAGCTGCTTTTAGCAATTTAGAAAAGGAAAGGGCATCTTCTGGTCATCTCTGATACAAAAAGAGGCAATTCAGAATTAGGACCGTGCTTAATATATATGTAAATATGATAAAGTAAAAAAGGAAGAGTTAAATAGCAGCACTACAGGTAAAATCATTGGGATGCATCTGTTAACAGCAATTTCTGACCTGCACTGCAGTTTCATGCCACATGACCCCCCACATGCATTCTTTCTCAAAGGAACACAACCACTGGATTTATCACAGCTCTTCACTGGCCTTCAACTACCTGACAATCTTCCCTTTCTGTGGGGTTACCGCTTGGCTAGGTTTTCTTTGTTGCTTTTGACAAGATCAAACAGTAACATTTATCTCCATTAACTTTCTAGAATATATGTTACACATCATGTAGTTGCATTTTCATTTTTTCAGTGTTTCATCAGATTGAATCAGAATTATTAGTAAAAGACATTTAATAGCAAGGCATTATGAATGAGTTTCATTAAACAAACTACGTTTAAGGGTTTTAAGTCCATAAGATCAAAATCTTTATAAGCACTCAGAAAACAATAGTCCTGAGGATCTTACAGAATTCACTTGTAGGCAGGGAGGTAGTTGAGAAGCCAGTTCATGAGTTTGAGGCCATTTGTAATTTAATAGAATCAGTGGGATGCTCTACATAACACTGTGTTCAAAACAGAGAATTTTATGGGGCCTGGAGTATTTCCTCTTTGACGGAGTTGTTTGGTTGCAGATATGTAAGGGCTATTAAATACTCTGAGATATCCCATGGAGAAAAAAATACGGAAAGTATTTCACAAACTGTGACAAAAGAAACCCAAACAGTCATAAGGAAAGACATGAAAGCTCTGAGAAGCTTCTGTTCAAAGAAAGCAAACAAAGAAATAATAGCACTTGAAATAAAATGAGATGTAAGAATAATCTTCTAATTAGAATTATTGCAGTAGATAAAATGGGGCACAGAGAAGTACATTAGTTTCTTTTGTATAGCAAGTCAATAACATTATGTAATTTTCCAATTTTCTCCCTCTTTTTACCAGAAGAGATTTCTTTTTATTTCAAGAAAAACTTTTAAGTTACACTACAGATAATGCAGGATGTCCAGAAAAGATACCAGCCTGACATCAGCCCATGCACAGATCCATTTTTGCACAGAAATATGCAGTCTGGAAAGGAACTTTGATTCAGTTTTAACTATAGCTATACGTATTGATTCTTCACTTATTTCTTTTGATGGAAGATGGTGTTTAATGGCTCCAGAGAATGGACAACACACATGGCCTGTCTTGGAAAGGATGCCTCTAACCTGTCCTCACTCATTTAGAGAATTTTAAGAGTTCAAATCATGCTAAAAGTTATTTTTTAAAAAAAAAGCAGTTTTCATGAGATACAAGTAGCAACTACCAAAGCATACAAAAAATTAAAACACCAAATTAATACATAATTAAGTTTTCCCTTTTCAAATTTGTTTTGCTTCCATGTTTTAGCAAGGAAGTATAAATTTTTAGAGAAGAGTCACAGAGTCACACAAATTCCGAGATTTTACAGTAGCATTTTTAAAGTTCTCTTTCTTTGGTGCACATGGCAATGCTTCATGAAATGGATGATTAGAGGATACCAGGCCTTCTCTTCCAATATTTAGGTTGGATGCTTAATTACAGACCAGATCCCCTCACAGTTTCTCCCGCACATTGATTCAGGAAAATGGCTTGTTCCCAAAAAGTTATTGTCTTTTCCATTTCCTTTTGGTTTGGCTTTTTATTGGAAGGGACATCTGATCTCCCTGTCTGACCAACACCAAATTTTATTTCCCTGAGATGTGTGGAGAGATGGGGCAGAGAGTGAAAGAAAAAACTTGACGCATGGGAATAGGCTGGAATACCTACCAGAGGAAATGCTGGGGGGTAAAGATCCACCCCCTGCCACGGGATGTGAGGCCAGGATGCTATTTAAAAATCCCGCCCTCAGGAATCTCGAAAGAGACTTCACCCCAATGGTCGGAAAGGATCCTTGCAAAGAAATAAAAATGATCATTAATCAAATGACTTGTTCTCTGGCTGACAAAAGAAGTTGACTGTTTAAAGAAAGAACAACCAAATCTCTGCAGAGTTAACAGTGGTTTCATGGGAACGGATTTTATAAAAAGCAGTTAAAAGCCTTTGTTTGCTTTTTAACCAAGTCATACAATACACAGCTTTAACCAGAAAAAGGTTTTCTGCATGGTTTGCAAATGGAAAATTCTAGCACTTCTAGAAGCAATAGAAAAATTTGGTGTTTTAACAGCAAATTGCACCTGTGGGATACTCATAATGCATTCCAAATGACTCCACCACAGAGGCATGTTACAATTTTGTGTTCAAATCAAAGACAGACCAGTAGAGGTGAAGCTATACCAGCAAAGCTGTTTAACACCAGTATTTTAAAGCCACCTGACAAAAGTCATGTCAGGCAGGGGGCAAAGGGGAACCAGAATTTGCAGATAAAATACTGAATTCTGTGTCAAGGCAGCCACATCAGTCAGAGCTTCTGTCACACCTCTCAACCCCTGTCAATATATTGATACAGGCAAAAACCAGGAGTATGGATGATGCCTAAAGATTTTTGTGTATTTTTCATATATTTGTAACTTTTTGATTTTAGGCAACATGGACATGTCCCCTGTCTGCTTTGCTCTCACCAGAAGCTCAACACATTTTATGCTTTCAATATAATAAATTGCATATTCTTCTCATTGTCTAGATGTACAATTTTATTCCTGGAAACAATGGTTATCTCATCCATGTCTTTTAAAATAAATACTTGTGACATATCTACTGTAGTGGTGAGAAATGAAGATGCTTTAGCATTTGACCCACTGTTTCAGCTTTCAGCATTCGTACAGAGGTCTGCAGACATCATTTCAACTGCCTCATGTTAGTGCTCAGTGAGTGCCAGCATCGAAGATGGATCTGAAATGACAGTTCTGCACATCTCACTTAAAAACACAGACTCAAGATTCTCCCAGCTGGCAATGAATCTAAACTGACAATCAGAATAATCGGTGTCTTTTTGCAAGTGCATCAAGTAAGCATCCATCCAAAAACTGAGGCAATGGCAAGTTTGTTTTCCTCACCTTGCAGGTATTTCATATTTGTTCTTTGAAGAGATAGGAAGCATCTTGATCTTTGTATATGATGAGAAAAATAAATGGCCCTCAACAGTTGGGATTTTTTTTCCCACTAATAAAAATACAGCGAGGAAAATTAACCCTCAAAACACACATGCACTTGCTGAATTTAAAGTAGCCTAAGAGAGCTTTGACTTTTTTACTTTTGTTTTCAAGTAAGAGTTCTATTGTTTCTCCTCAATCCATCTGTCCTTTAAATTTGTTAATTTAGTGCTGCAGTCTGTGGAAAAAGAATTAATTTAATTGGTGATCTAGATGCAGTGCTTTTATATCTGATGGCTAAAGACAAGTTTTCCCTCTGGACATTTCAGAGAATTCTTTGGCATTCCTGTAAAAGTGTTTCCAAATTCCATGGCTTTCACTTTTAAATTTTTTCAGAAGTGATCATGGACAGACAGTACAGAAGGCAATACACAGAAATTCAATTTTAAAACGGAAATTGTTCCAGTAACTCCAAGATGTTTGGTACTAAACAGCATCTTAAAACATAAAGGCTAAATAATAAACATATGAAGACTTTTCAAATAGAACATTGCTTCTCTGTTTCAAAATATGAATTATACCAACCATAAAGTACAGCCACTGAGTCACACACCATATGTACAGACCTTCAGAAAAGCCAAACAGCTTGAGCTTCACCACTGACATTCTCCTCTATTTAAATGCTGTTAAATGGAAAATAACTCCAGTTTCCTAGCAGTCTTACGATAAGTTACTTTGTTATGCAATAAAATGAAGACAACCTCAAATTTATTTCACTTATTGTACATATTCAGAAATAAAAACCAAGGAGCAGTGAATTTTAGAGCAAGTAAATCTGTGAATACTAAGAAGAGAGCTTGAGTGCTAAAATTATTGAGGTTTTATAAGCAGCAAATAACTAAAAGAATACATATAAATAACACTTTAATCTCACACTCAAAAGTTAGGATTCAGTTGCTTAAGTGTAAATGCTTTCTGTCATTTGAGATGCTCTAAAAAATCTGAGACATTCCCAAGTGAGTGGCAGACATGACACGATCTGCAGGAGCTTTCCACTCTGGACATGGCAGTAAGAGGCAAAGCAGCAGCTGGATATTTAAGAGCAGGCACTGAGTGTCATTTTAGGCAACTGAATCCCATCCAAACAATCTCCTGTCACCTCAGAACTGTCTCTGACTAAGCAGAACACAGAGTCACAAGAACAAGACCTCATTTAATCTCCTCTAGAAGTCTACAAACAGCTTCTGAAAAGGACAAAGTTGACAACATTTAGCCTTGATCAGTATCCATCAACAAAAAAATGCAGATAAATGAGAGGTTAAAACTTCATTCATCTTAAAATATGCATGGTCCTAAATAAAATTACAGCCCCAGAATAGACAGAAAGGTGCTTTTTTCTATCATTTGCACAATGTGAAAAGGGTTTGAGACTCAATTACTTGACTTTATACTGGGGAGGTGATCACCACTGCAGGTAAAGCAAATTAATTCTTGTTAAGCCACATCAATCACCACCAGATGGACAGAACTTTGATAAGAGCTTTGGGCATCTACAGTAGTTTAGAAGTTTAGTCAAATATTTACCTGTTTGCATAAACATTCATTAAATATTTGATTGAATCACACAGAATCACAGAATGTATAAGGTTGGAAGGGACCCCTGGAGGTCATCTAGTTAAACAGATTTCTTGAGAAATGCCATTCTGCCAGTGCACATCATACAGAGACTCGTGCTTCCCACCAGCTCTGTTGTTTTCTGCAAAAATTAACACTCAATTTTGCAGTGGGTGCACTCACACTACTGGGGAGATCTTTTAGTATAAGATTCTAAACTGGGAAAAGGAGACAAGAATATTAAGCCATGATTCTTCAGTGCCCTCAAATGCAGTTGTTATTTAGCAGTTTACAGTCATGGATTTATTCAGGAGAAAACCCCAACCTCTCCCCACTCCATACACGCTATGAACATCACGTCACCTTAACATGGGAAACACAGTAGTTACAATATTAGTTACAATAACTAAATATTAATATTGTAACTACAATAGTAGTTACAATATTAATATGGAAAAGTGCATTGAAACGGTAGAAATATATGGCAATACTCAGAATAGCTGACAGTTCATGAAGCATCCACCACTTTGAGTCCTAGGATACCAGTTTGTAACTCAGTGTAAATTCTTGTGTTTCACAATAATTACGGCCAAGTGCCTGTGCTCAGAGGCAGTGGGGGAGTGCTGAATCAATTAGCCTGCCTTCCACCTTCAGCTGTTGTTCCAGAGGGAATATCATCCCACAAATTGCAGAATTTGATAGGGAAATCACTGGTATAGCATCCTAAATTGGCATGGGTTTAGCAGGATATTATCCCACTGAGCAGAAGGGCAGGAGTAGGTGGCTGGGCAAGGGAAATCCATATGCTTAGTTCAGCTCCAGAGCACAGACATTAATTCACACCCATTTATTGGCACCGCACGGTCACAGCATGGGCAGCCAGGAGGAACAGCCACTGCTCCCAGACCACATCCCATGGCCTTGCACCAGGGACAGAACTGTGCCCTGTTGTCATTGCTGGTTTTCCTTATTTATTGCACTTCAAAACTTTCTGCAGGTGGAACTGACCGCTTCAGGTGCTGTGTGCCTCTGCGCACCTAACAGCTACAAATTCCAAAGCAGCTCTTTGGCTGCTTAATTTAATAAACTGGGACGAGAAGTTCTAGAGCGGTCACAATTAACTTCTGTTATTTGTTTTTTACAAGTACCATCTTTTTCCTGGCACCATCAAAAGAAGACTTTAGTCTGTTGTTCTTTTTCCAAGGATTTTATTTGGAAAAAAAAAGGAAAAATGCACAGGTGGTGTACTTAATGTAAAAAACCCAACTGGTATTTGTTTCTATATTTTCAGTTCTCTTTATGCTTTCCATGCAGGGATTGTAAAACCCAGCAAAGAGAAAGTTCTCAGGAACTCTGCAATAAAGGCTTTTGGGAAAGTGAGGGCTATAAGGAGCTTTTGCATTCAGTTTGGCTCTTTTCACCCCAAACTGCATTTTCATGCAGGCTGGGCTGAATATTTAGTAACAAAATACTGAAGGACAGAATGTAGAAAGAGTTTTCTTGCTTCTGCATAGGGGAATTATCAAATTTTATCACTTAATGTCTGAGAGAAGATTGACTTCTGTTATGAGCACCTTCCATTCTAAAATAAAACCTGGTTTTTATTGTTACTGGTGTTTCCTTGAAGAAGTTAGAAGAAGGGTTAGAGCACTTTTTCCAAAATTATTTGAAATATATCCATTATGGAAACTACTGGAAACCAGTCGACTTTTCTCTCACATGATTTTACTGATTTATCCTTCCTAGACCACCAGGAATGGCACATAGCTTCATAATCTTTAATGGGGGAACATATGGAAGGTTTTTATAAGGAATGGCTTTATAAAACTTGGAAATTATGATGTCAGATTACAATTTTTAGAGCACTCAAAAGGCTTGACTTGCAATGGAAAAAAAAAATCAGAAGCAGGGAAAAAATTTATCCCTGAAGAATTTGTGGGATCATGTTTTCAGTACGTTTAGAAAACATAAACTTTTTTCAATGCAATAATCTGGAGATTTAGACGGTACTCTTAATTTATTTTAGAGCTTTTTGACACATGAAAGCAAAGCAAAGGGTGATAGAGAGGTATGCCTAAATTCTTACCTGAATAATTCATATGTCTTAGAGAAATCTACTTTTCAAAATCACTAAATAATATTTTGCAACAGACATCATAAAATATTAGAGCATAACAAGAATTGACAAACATAACTGTTGAACTCATAGAACACAGAATGGCTGAGGTTGCAATGGACCTCTGGAGGCCACCAAGTCCAAGTTAATCACGTGAAGATTTCCATCACCTTGCAAATAACACAGCGAAATTCCTGAAGGCTGAATTCTGCTCTAGAGTACCTAGACCAGTGAAACCAAACCTTCATCGTGCTGTGCAGAGGGGAATTTATACTCTCATGTTCAGCTGCAGATTTTCAAAGGGGTGGTCCCATTTTGTTCCCCCAGATTCCACCAGAGTTGTTGACATCACACACACAAATAATTGTGTCACTCCTCCATGAACTTTCAAAAACTCATAGAGTCCTTTGACTGCCTTTTCCTGGTGTCTGGATTATTTATTTCCACGCTTTTTGGGTTTACTCTTCAGTTTGATTTTAACTCTGAATTTCCTTCTGTCTACTTGTTTGGAAATAATAAAGCATTCCCGCCGTGCTTTGGCCTAATTTCTGAGGAATAGACCATTCTAGCCCAGCTCCTGGGGAACATGTTTTCCAAAGTCCTGCTTTTCTATATCAAGTTGCCCAATTTCTGCTCCAGATTTAAATTCACAGGGTCTGTCTGGAATCATGAAGAAGACAAACACTGGGTAGGGCAAAGCTGCTGTTCAGGTCTCCAGCCCTGATGAGTTTAACCTTGAGATCCTTGTGAAAGACAATGCTTCCCTACAAACCTGAACTCTCATTTCTTTACTGGCAGATGGGAATAAATCCAAAGGTAGGAATATTTACACAGAATGAGACTATTTTAGAAAACCCCAATTATAACAACTTTTGGCTTTACTTATGACTTCTCTGGGACAAAAAGCAAATGCTGAAAGAAGCTTACAGTTCCTAAGGAGGAACTGATGTAAGTTACAGAATATTTGGGGAGAATATTAACATCTAATTTAATTTCCCTTGCTGCTTCTAGACAAACAGGTGATTTGTGGGGGGGAAATGAGGGAATTGCTTGAAAAGAGTTCTACAAACAGTACAGGCATTTATTTTGTGATGTGTTAAATGTCAATGCACACTGAAGTTCTGGTTGCTGAGAAGACTGGTGTGACAACATTAATATGATTAAGGCTTTTAATAGCAATAACAACTGCTGTGTTGAATCATCTTTGTAGTCTTAATGGAATAGTAATTGGAAATACTGAGCTTCTACGGGATAAAACAGTGTATGCTTAAGCTGTCTATTAAGTATTTTTCAGTCCTGCTAAACTGAAAATAGTTTTAGCACAATGCTAAATAAGAACCTGAAATCTTTATGTCTTTATAGGGATGTACAATACCCAGGACACTGCTAAAAGCTCTGTATGCTGTACATTTGGATTTCATTATCATGCATTATCAGATGGAAACAAAATACTTCAAAATCACAGTTTTTATGATAGAAAAAAAGAAAACCTGCAATAGCAGCCAAAACCTTTGTGATTCATTTTGTATAGTTCATATTTCAGGGAATTATGAATCCATTAATAATTAGCTACACGAATTCCATCTCAGTCATCTTTTCATCATCCATTTTTTGTCAATTTGGAAGAAAAAATTCTGGGTAAAATCTAAGCATTCCTATCACATGAAATTCTTCATCCTTTAAGATAGAAAACTCCCATGTGAAATGCTGATGGGGTGAATGGGATGGTTAAGAAGTTCCAGGGGCTTTTAAATTTTCAGCTGCCCATTTTCATGGTATTTCCACAAAAAGCCAGAGATTAGGTTTTCATTTTGTACTTTATGTTTAGAAATTTCAGTAAGTTTTAATTTAATGAGTGGAATAGCTTTTTATGGGTGACATTTGAAGATGAATGTGTTCATGCAGCCTGCTGTACATTCTGCAGTTCCACAGCTAAAGCTCTGATTTTCTCCTCTTTTAGCCCTGCTACCCTGTTACAGTATGAAACAGGGGTAGGAGACAAACACTCCCCACTTTTAAACAATAAGCAGTATCACTGAAAAAGGCTCACTGTGTTCAGTAGAAAAAAACCCCTTGGGGCTGAGTGATTTTCTGTTAAACAAATGTAGGGTATAATTTGAGGGTTCCTTTCACTATTCACATTCATACCATTCACAATTCACACTTCAGTAATATCAATGAAATTAAGTCCACAGGTTTGATTTCCTTCCTTGTTACAAACACCAAGTGACTTCCTCAAATAAGTGATGCCAAGATTAGAAGTGCATTAAATGCTGGTTTACATTTACAAATCTGTATGTGAGACAGAAAATCCTCTTTGCATCTGCTCAGTGAAGGTGTCCCACCCCACACCTGATAAATAAAGAGAGGTTGTGGGCAGCTCCTGTATCTCTCTGATGGGCTGAGGCACATGGACAGGAATTCTGTTTTCTTTTCTGAAAAATGCTGCTGACCAAAGAGAATTAGCTGTGCTTGTTAATTATCTGCTTGTTGGTACCAGTGTATTCAGCGGATTTTCTCTCCAGCTCAAAGACCACTTGGTGTTCAGGAAACGCCATGTGGTAAAACCTCTCTCATCTCATCTTCCTTGTGCTGGTTTTGGCAACAGTGACTCTGGCAGGATGGATGTTGGACACTCATTGTTTACTTAGGCCACATAGTCACATTTTTCAACCCCTATAAAGGCATTCATTGAAAATTAGAAGTAAATTGCCAGTCTTACCTAAAACACTTGTATGCTGAAGAATGTGCTCAATTACAGCTGAGAGGAAAAAAGCAGAGAAAGCAAAGAGGGGAGACTCATTTCCAAAGCAGGTAAATTAATTATTGTCAGTCTAGAGAGGTATTTACAAGCTTCTGTTGTTTCAGGAAGAAAGGAAATAAATTACGTGAATTCTAGCAACAGTACAGCTGTTTGTTTCGGATTTTTACTATTATAAAAATTCTGAACTATGCCTCTCTAGATAAAATATTGAAATGAAGTCATTATCAGCTAACCTTATTTGCTTTCAAGTTTTATTCAGCAGAAATTACCTTGTTAAAGTTTAGTTGAAAAATGACAATATTTACAGATGGATGTTGTCATGAATCTATTTGGGAATGTCTGACTGAATACATTTGCTTCTTAAAATGTGTTTATAGGATTGTCATTAATGTTTTGTGCTTATATTTAGAACATACTTAAACTGAATACTCCGTAACTTCACACCATCTATTATGATGTTTTAAAATCATATTCTTTTCTTTCCCACATTGCTTCTCTCTTTCAGTTGTGTCTCCCTTAACAGCTTTATCATCCTCTCCTTATTTATAAGCACTATGTTCATCTGTGAAGAAATGTAACATTGTAGAAGGAGTATTTTTGCAAACTGATTTTCCAACCAGGATTTTGGAAAGGATCCCAAACAGTTTGCATCTAAGTGATTTATTCTTCTGGAACCCGAACTGTGTATGCATTAAGAATCAGAAAGATAATTATAGTCAGTGAAATGGCTTCTCTTCCTCACATCTAACTCTCACGTTTCCATAAAATACAATATCAGGTATTTATATGAGAAAATTACCAATCCATATTTCTATTCTTCTTCTTGATATGAATCTGCTGTTAAGGATATCTTAAGTTTGTTGCCTTGCATTAGAAATTTGGGTGTGAGCCTTTAAGCTGTAGGAAATATCACAATGCAAACTTTTGTGGCTGAGGTTTGTATGGAGAGACCAGACAGCCAGCTGGAGAATCTGTGGGTAATAATAAATAAAAATATTAATAATTAATACCAAAACCCAATAATGGTTGCTATTGAAAACCCACATGTATTTAAAGATGAGTGAGGCAGTTTACATTTAAAACAGTTATTTCCTGCTTGCCAGTGGACGGTGTAGCAGGATGCCCTGCCTGGGATGGGGTAAAACAACCTGAACAATGCCTTTTATATGCAAAGTTATCCCTAGTCTTTTCCAATGCCCAACCACATGTACATTTACTAGTGTGTTTTTGCCTCTCTACAGAAGACCAAATGAATGTACACTTATCAAAATAAATCAACCAAATACGACTTGTGAATTGGGATTATTGATGGCTTTCCATACACTCTTTAACCCCCTCACTCCTTTGGCTGTCAGCTGCAATTGCCATTGTCATTTATAATTGCTCTCATCATTGCTTTTATAGTTTTTCTGCACAGGCAACAGATCAGCCATGTTGTGCAGCAAATCTGTCAGCACAGTGCAATCTTGTCTCCCCCTGATATTCATTGATCTTCTGGTTGCAGTTGTTAAAAAAGCCCCAACCCTTCATATATTTCCTACACACTCTAAATATCTGTCCCTTTAACTTATTGTACCATATTCTTCTCTAGTTTCATGCTGGAGGAAGAAATTGCATATTGTATTCAGATATTTCAGATGGAAATGCAATCATTTGTGGTTAATAATGATGCTAATTATGAAAAATGATGACCATGCATTCCCTTCAAAGCAAAGGAAAAAGAAATAATCTGGCCATATCTTATCTGCAGGACTTTATCTTTTTATGGCTGTTAGTAGGAATGATTTTTGTCACCTATTTTTCTACTAGAACCACATCTCACATCAAGCATCTGAATATCTTTGAAAGTCAGGTCCTGTGTGTCTGAATACAGACATCTGAAGGCAAAGGATGCTGAAGAAACTGAAATCCTGTTTCTCTGATGTAACCTATGAAAGCAGAATTATGGAATTTAGTTATGTTAGATAGTGTACCCTGGTCAGATTAAGCTGCTGTTAACAGGGTGTTACTGCTTGACTGTTTGACAATGTCCTTTTTCTTCACTGCTTATCGCCCTGTGGACGATGTAGCAGCAGAATTGACAGTCATAATGCATGGCTTGCTAACTGCAGAAAGGGAGAAGCAGGACACAGAAATGTGCCTGATTTGAACTGCAGGAAACCAAAATGGCCCCTTGATTTTTGGAACAAAATTCTCAAAATGTCATGCATGAAAGACAAATGTAAATTTTTCCAGAGGTTTAAAAGCTAATTTTTTTCTAAGTATATGTCATTCTGAAGAACTGAGTATTGTGGATTCTTAACTTTTTCCAGCAACCTTCAACACGTGGATGCATGGTGGTTTGCATGTGTAATTTGAAGTGTGCACATGGATACATGCATGTGTAAAAATAGCTCAGGACTACCAACATTAATTACATTTCTTCCAGTACCAGCCAGGAAGGGTAACATATTTTGCAAGAAGGGTACAGATACTTAGTGTTGTCTGTGTTCATGTGCACGGCTCTAACTTTCAGCTCTGTATTTTGGATGATACTTGAATAAATTGAGCTTATCTATTTGGCTAACAGTGCAGGTGGTGGCTGTGGGTTTTGTGTTAATTTGATGGCCACGCCAACCTTGGACTCAGTAATGTGTTGCAATATTTATCTATGAACTAGAATACGAAGGAAAATAAAGGGAGTGAGCCAAATTTCAATTTACAGCTCCACTTACTGAACAATTCATAACACAGCTGAGATCCTGCTGTTTTGTCTGTCAATACGTGCAACTACAATAATCTTTTATCAGAAAAATTCAGCCTTATGCGTAATGCCTTGTAAAGTCCACTGGCTAATATGACACACATATAGTCTCACGACCACAGTGGATTGTCCATAAACAACATTTAAACTTTGTAGAATCACACTTCCTGGGAGTACAATTTCAACATCCATGACCAAGGAAAGAATATGATCAATATCGCCACAAAATTTACTCAATCTTTTAGTGTAGCAACAAAATTTACAACATTATGCGTACAATAAACACATGTACTGCAAAATACGTCACCTTCTGAAATGGATTCGGAACTTCAATTAACAGGTTGGAGAAAAGGACAACATTAGATTCATTACAATAAAGGCTCAAAGGCCTAGAGCACAATGTCTTGGCTGAAAAAAGAAAAATTCATTATGTCCTGGATTTTTGAAAACTAAAAAATGGGTCAGATATTAAGAGCTTCATACTGTAAATTACAGTGAAAGAGGATCATGCTGCTGCTTTGCCTCCCTCATGGATGAGGTAAGGTGCACTGATTTAATGGCTTTTGTTGCACTGAATGGGTTATATGACGTAACTTGAAAAGAAACTCAATGATTAAAGCTTTAAATTTCATCTGCAAGATGAGTGCCTGAAGATTTCAGACCTGAAATAGTCTTCATAATTTGAAAGCCACTAAATCAGAAGAATGAGGAGACAATAAGGGAGATGCAGGTGTCATTCCGAACCCAGGCTCAATGTCTGAGGATGTGAGTTTACGCAGAGCCAGAGGTCTAGGTGCTGCCTTCATTTACCCTCCTTTTGTGAAGGGACTATTCTGAAAATCCTTCTGGAGAATACAAATGTACATAATGCTGCCAAAGAAAATGAACGCCTTAAAAAGATTCCTCTTGTACATGTGACGGGTACGAATCCTTCAGCAGTCAAAATCTGGAAATGAAACCAATTCCTTAGAAATAATTTCTAAAAATGGAAAGTTATTTAGGGTAAAGCTCATGGGGCAAGGCAACCAACAGATTATGAATGTAATAAAGCCCTTGCATGCATTGGTATTTTTTATTGACACAGTATTACATAGGACTGATTAGGTTGTGCTTTAAACTACTGTGTAAGACACCATCAAGCTAAATTAACTTAAGATTCCAGTCTGGATTTATTCCAGTACAGTTACAATAGTCAGAGACTGTTTTTCATGCCTTTTGTAGGTACAGTTATGCTGTCTGATGTTTGCTGTAGGCATAGCTTTAATTTAATTTACAGACTTTTCACGGAAAGTCTTCAACAGGATATAGAAATGAAGACACATCTTTCTTCTCTAGAGCCCAGCTTTCAGTGTTGGTCCCATATGTTTGCACTGGAAAAAGAAGTTATTGTTCTTACATCTGCTTATGAAATAGCAGCAGCTTGGCCACGGACATAAAACTCACCTGAGCATGCCCTGACACACCCAAAAGAGCTCCCAAAATTATCAGTGTGCTAACGTGGCTTGAAAGGAAACATGGGTGTTTTTATAAAGTGCCCAAGCATCTATGATAAATTTGCGAGGCAATCAAGCAGTCTTTTATGGCAAACCATGCAAGGAATGATGCTGTTATAACAAAACCAAACAGGAATAATGTTGCCCTTGTAAGTTCTGATTAGCAATACCAGTGGATCCAGATTCTGTGCCACGGTGTATTTGCCTTGGCCCAGCAAATTGCCCTTGAAATGAACTCCCTGCTAACAGAAAGCCTGTGCTACAGCAACTGTTCTGCCCAGTGCTCTCTGTGATTAGGGATTGCAGCTAGGACAAATGAGAAATGAAGCAATAAGAAAAGGGAATTAAAACTCTGTTTCGGACCTACTTTTGAGTAGGCTTAGTTTAGCATTTTTTTTCCTCCTGTACAGTACCTATTCCACAGCAATTTTGAAAACAGTATATTTAAAAGTTAACATTTGCTTAGCTGGTAGCACCAGATAAAAGCTCTCATTTGTAGTGAACAGGCAAATTTATTATTGCCCCAGTCAATAGTTATTGACCTGGGACAGCATTTCTGCTTATTACAACCAAACCCTTTTTCTTTTTTGTTCAATAGTCAATGACACTGTAATGGAAGCCACTGCTTACAAATTGATGCAATATATATCAGCAACAGCTAGAAGTTAATGACTAATGGTTACACAGAGGAAAGCATGTGCTAAGGACAGCAGTACACATCTATTAATCAAATTTACTGCATCTGTGTGCCTTTATAGGTTAGTGGAACTGTAATGCACATCAGATAAATAGCTTCTGTTGCTATTAATCTAGGTTTTAGCACAAAACACCTTTTAATCATGCTATCAATACATAAATAATTTGGCTAGGACAAAGTTTTGTCTGACTTCTACAGCACACCTTTTAGTTATATGAAATTTGGATTCTGCAATCCTAGACTCAGTACTTAGGCAAGGCAACTGCTCTCCTCCAAGCTGAAGTCATATTACTCTCTGAATACCACAGAGGGGAAGGATAAATGCAAGGCAACCCCCTAAAGATAAACTGAGAAGAGGAGAGTGCATGTGTCCATGGCTCAGCCTGCCTTCAGGCTCCCTCCCTGTAGCAGAGCAGTGCTTCACAACCCCATCCTTTACAATTGATATAACTTGCACTTTCTATGCCTTGGGGTGAACTTTGCTTGTAATTCATGTAGCCTATTTTCATTCTATAATTATGGCTGTACAATGGTTTTATATTTTTTTTTAATCCTGCCTGACACCAAAATATTTTCTTTCAAACTTTCACTACTCATTTTATATCTGAGAGATGCGTATTTTTATATGACAGTGTGACTATAACAGTAACACCCACTATTTTTATATTACCTTCAAACAAACACTACAAAACATTATTTAAGTTTGTTGACTCCTGAGTGAAAAGCAGAACTGCTAATTATGACCTTTTGGCTTACAGTTCTCTATAATCTTTGCTGTATAATATGAACAAATACTCTAATATTGAAGCACTGATTTGTTTGTTTCTCTTTTCTGAATGCCACCTTGATTTCTCTCTAGACTGATGATGAGACATTACAGAAAGAAAATTTACAGATGTGGTAAAGATTAAACAATCATGCCATTGCCAAGGACATCATACTGTACTCCTTATGCACCATTTAATTGGATTTAAACAACGCTCCTAAACCACAGCCCTTTGCATTTTCCAGACATGAGACACACCCTATGAGATGCACCACATGGATCCTAATCAGACCTGTGATACTGATTCATAAACTGCCCCTGTTGGTGAAGACTGGTGGAATTTAATTGCTGATATGCTCATAGTGAAGCAAGGAGCTAAATTCACTTAAGTTCCTACAAATTTACATCTCCTGACAAGATCTCCAGTGCTGCTCAGCCAGTATTAACTTGTGTTCCTGTTTTATTGTCACAGAGCTGTTACTGACAGGAGAGCAGTGGAGAGACTAAGCTGTGTCTTTCCTGTAATGCAATGGGTTTCGTTAGTCTAGTAACTAAAAATACCTAAATAACAATAAATTTATCCTTGCAATACTGTGTGAAGAAAGAAAAAGATCATCTTAATTTAGAACCACTGAGAGACAGACTTGAACATGGTCAGGTTGTTCCACAAAACACTGAAATTCCATTCCAACAACATAAGTTCAGGAACTGAACTTTCCTCTTTGTTCTTAGTTCTTTGTGTTCTCCAAACATAGCTTTCGGTGTTGTAACGAGGTGAAAACAGGAAATATTCATAACATATAGACTGTGTTTACTGTGATGGTAAGAGGACACTGCATTACACACACAACACTTCCCTTTAAAAGGAAAATATAAATTCTGCAAATTAGCAAACAACATGGCTTGGTTGAGACAATGATTAATTTTGAAAAGAATATAACATGAGTTTTTTATTTCATTACTGAAAGAAGTTGGCATTGAGGAGATTACATGCATGTTAATTAGACTTCTTAAAAGTTAAGTGATAACTGGATATTTCAGCATTTCAGAAAAGTCCATTACCCCACTAAACCTGACAGATTTCAGAGGCAAGGGCTATCTCTTGGCAGCTGCAAGAGTTATAAAGAGTAAAACATTTCATGGATTATTCTGGAATTTGAGTCAATCATTTGCAAGTGTACAATAAGTTATGATGAGTTTACTTTTTATTTCTTCTAAATACGAAATTCATCTCTTCTGGTACCAAAGCCAGTAAACCTCAACCAAATAAATAATAAGACTTGTGCAAAAAGAAGAGTGTAGCTGATATTTTACAAGAGAATTTGACTTCATTGTCAGCTCAGTTACATGTATGGTTTTCTGCAGTTGCCTATAAACAACCTCTCCATTCTATTTCATAAAAACCTGTAAAGACTTCTCTTGAATGAAGATAATTGTTATTAAAAAATAAAAATGAAACATTTCAAACTGGAAACAGACAGGCTTTGCATTTCCTATTATGGCCCCAAACTTTGCAGTATTGACTGTCAATGATTTGGAAGATTTCTGAGAACTGTAATCCATACTGAATGTGGAAATAATGCTTAATTTGAATACTGAATGATATAGAATGGCAAAGCCAGCATAAAACCATTAAGGAAAAGTATTAGTGACTTACTTTTTGTAACAACTCCTTCAAGGCGAATGATATTTGGGTGATCAAACTGTCCCATGATACTCGCCTCCCTCAGGAAATCTCTCCTCTGCCTGTCCATATAGCCACCCTTTAGAGTTTTAATTGCAACAGGGATCTCTCTTTTTCCTGGTGTCTTCAGACGTCCACTGCACACTTCTCCAAACTCCCCTTAAATGGATAAAATATCTGTTAAATAACTCACAGTGCCTGTACATAAAAATAGTCAAGGAACTCATCCCGCAGAAGAGGAAAGAGAAATAACAGATTGAATATTCAAATTTATGAGTGCGATCACATCCCAGAAAATCAAAATATTCAGCAGTACTTCACAAGAAATTATCACCTTTCCATTGTGCCACAGCAGAGATCATGGGACCTTGTACTGCGCCTGCAAGAGCCAAACCTTCTGCCCCCCCCAATGGGGTTCATCTTGCTCTCCTTTGAGACTGAACATTGGTATCAATGTTTGTGATATATAACTGAGGAAGGAATGTAATGACACGTGGATTTTTATTCCACTGATGACAAAATATCTATGTAAAGTATCTATTTATAGGAATATTTATCCCTAGGAGTGAAATACACCAAGACCTGTAAGATAAGAAAAGCCCTGAGACTATCAGAACACTTGACTATCCTGCAGGTGCAGAAAGCATTTAAAAAGTACTTCATGCTGTTATGACCTAGAAGAGCACTTGCAGGTGATTTATTTAAATGGACTTCCACACCTACTTGAAATTAATTACATATTTCCCTGTTCAGATAGCCAAAGGCCAACAGTCTCAGCAAATCTGGATTTGTCTAATGACAGGAATCTCAAAACTTGTTTCCCCTGATGTTTCCCCGTGTATGTACGGCCTGTGAAGGATGTGTGTCTCCCTGCATTCCCCTTACACATTTACTAACTCAGTTTGTATGGAAATCACAACTTTCCTTTGATCTTGAAGTCACCCAGAAGTTATTTAGAGCCCCTATCAAATACATTCTTGGATGCCTGCAGGTCAGTTTTCAATGGGTCCTAATTCAGCAAATGAAAAATAATGTTCACAGAAATATTTCAAAGCATTTCTCAGTGCAGGTTGCTCTCACAGAAAATCTAAATTTTCTACCCCAGTCATTTTGGAATCAGAACTGCTAAAAACCAAAAAGCAAGTAATGAACAGATATATATTTAACTGGGGATTTAACACTCCATTGAGTGCTGTCTGAATCAGTTTTCCTTAAACTTTAAGGACAGATGAAAAGCAAACAAAATAGAAGAGAAGAGCTCTATTCTGTAACAGTGCATCTTCAGATATGAACCAAATGTTGAAGAGAGGAACCTTAAAGGCACAACCTTCACTTCAGAAAATTATAACTCCCTGATGTTACAGGATTAGAATGGATATTGTCACACAACTTTTATTTTATAATGTACTGTTGCTTCCACTAAAACAAAGCAAAGTTTTACTAATCAGTGAGATCCTGGAAGAGTGGAGGGATTAAAAGAAAAATTTCATAGCTTGTCTTTCACTTCAATGACAGAGGCATCATCAAGTACAGGAGTACAATTAACAGATGCTGAACATAACCTCTGAATGAATTAGCAGCTTCCTAAACGGCTAAAAAAAGTCAAGTTGTCCAGGTCTTCTTTCTACCCACCAATTTATTTCCCCCCACCTATTTATTTCTACTTAATTTTAAAAAATAAATTAAAGATGTGCGCAAATACAAGGTATGTGAAAATATATGTCATTAGACTAATGCTCTGGGAATCTTTTGACAAAAGGGAAAGTCGTGTGAGGATTTTCCTATATGACTTTGCCCCTCTCACCTTTAGAAGGCTGTCCTTTAAAGTTTGCTTGCCTGACTACTGCCACTGAAAAAGTAGTAGCTAATTTGGACTTTTAAAGCCCTCCCATAAAAGAGTCATGAAACCTGAATGTTTTGCAGGAGACATGGTCTATCAATCTTCTATTCTGTGACATATTCAGCAGGACCACAACACATCTCTAGAGCCATGGCCTTATTGCATCTTCCTGGTTTTTCAAGCTTAAATGCCTAAAATGAGAAAAATTTCCCATTTCTTTCTCTTGGTGAAACAGTGAAAAGCAAAAATACTAGAGCATTAATATCCAGATTTTAAAAGAAATTTCATGGTCAATAAATCTGCAGAATTGCAAAATATTATTTTAAAACTAATTTGCAAAGCATAGGTTATAGAATATACCATTTTGCTACTATAAGATTATACAAGAGTACTACAGCTTCAGAATTTCATAAATAATGGCATTCATCCCTCAGGGACTGTAAAAAGCTGTTACCAAGTGCTTTAAAATGAATTAAACTGAAGGAGGCAGCTGAATGACTTGCAATTCCAAGATTTATTATCTGTACAACATCCAAAGCAGGGGAAGGAACACCTGTTTCTTTCACCTTTTTTTTGGATGCATGATCTGGAAAGTGAGAAAGAAAATTCACTCCCTTTGGATATTGGGATTGATAAACTGGTGAACATGAAGACTACCAGCAGGATTTTTGTGACATGACGTCAAACTTCAGATCATCAGCTCCCAGAACAGACACTTCCTACGTTTAGAAACCCAAGGTGTGTAATAACTTCTAATTCTGTTTTAGACTAGATGGAGATCAATGATATAATTTAAGCATTGCATTATTTACACTGAGAGTTTGACAAGATTTCATCCCAGAGTAGCTTTTCTACACTTCTGTTGTATTTTCAGTGTTTTAAAAGGGGAATGCATTCAGCAAAAAGGGTTTTTAAAATCTAAGAATCTCATTCTCACTGCTCAAGTTTGAAGATAAACAGGATAAATGTTGACCCTGCAGCAGCTGAGGTTCATGACTGCATGTGTAATAAGTAGCAGCTAAGAGCCAGATACCAATGAAGTCAACATTTTTCCTTGCTCCAGGGAAAAGGCTGATCACAACTAGAGAAAAGAGTTCATTGCCTGTTCATTTTTAATAAAATGTAAATAATCCCTGGTTTAATGACATAATCCTGATCCATTTTACTGTATATGATACAAAAAGGATCTAATTGAGCAGTCTAGAAATTTAATCTGTGCAAACCAGACATCCCTTTCCTCATTCAGCAGAGCATTCGTGATATTGAAAGTGAAACAGGAGGAGTCAGTCACTTAAAAGTCTGAATGTGCAGCCTGGTATTACTGCATGGGATCAGAACAAATGTCTTACAGCACAGACAGTGGCTGCTGATAGAACTGGAAGGTCACAGCACCAAACACAGCTCAAGTCACTTCCCCATTTCAGTCATTACACTTGTGGGAGAACTTGCAGGAGATTTAGATCATGCAAAGAATATTGTTCTGCTCTGGGAAAAACTGAAGAGTTGGTCTCTTCCTTGAGTTTCAACATTTTAACAAAGAAAATATGAGGATTAATTGTAAATTTTAAGATGGACTTGACAAAGTACCTCTGGGAATTCATTCCTTGAAGAGGTGCTGAAGCCTTAAACCAAATAGCAAGAAGAGATGGGGCAGAAAAAGTGTCATAGGCAAGATATAATTACCAAATACTTAAAAAGTATAACTGGGTACAGAGTTAGGTTTGAGTTAAGCTGAAAACAGAAACTAAGAAAAAATAGTTGCCTTGAGTGTCACAGCCATCTGAACTGCAAGTATTGAGTTAACAAGAACTTTTGGACATGACTTTTCCATTGAAAAAAACAAACTGGAAACTGCTTTCAGGAGAAAGTCAGTTTTAAAAATGTCATGACCAGAAATGCTAGAAACTTTTTTTTCAAATATTTGCGATTTTCCATTTTGGCAGCTTCAAAACGAAATCTTTTGGTTCTTGAAAGGAAATAATTCTTGTTTGAAAAATTAAAGTTATAGAAATTAAAAATGAGAATTATTGGCCAAAGCAAAATGTTAAAACAAATTAAGAAATGCATCTATTAATTGACTTCTTAAAAGATATTAATTAATGTTTCATTTTGGAGAAGATGTTGACATTTTAGGTGAAAATTGTAAACATCTTTTAAAAATAATTCTCCTGTGATAAGAAATCCATTTTATATCCAGTTGAAATGTGTAATAAAGAATTAGAGAGAATGCACAGAAAGCTTTAGGACTGCTCTGAATTATACTGATATGTTACATCCCTTAGCAGCTACTGAAGAATTGTGTGAGAATTTGTACTCTCCCTGCTTCAGCCATGATATTTAACCTGTATCTTGTATGCATGGAAATAGGTTTAAATTTCATTTCAAGCTGTTTGCAAGTCCTGTTAGGTGACTACTTTTGAAGTTGACAAATTACCCATGTAATTTTAGAAATAAAAACCATAAAAATAAAATATGTCAAAGCACACACTTCATGCATACAAGAAAAGGGAAAGAGAAGCTGAGTAAAGAGTTTTCATAAACGAATTAAGCTGAGAATAAGGACACAACTTTAATCTGAACTAAAACAAATAATCCTTTTCTGTTGTATTCAAGAGAAATCAGCAGTTACACAGGTGGGGAATGTAGCTCAATCTGCTTTATAATCCAAGACATCAATATCTAAACCGTGTCTGAAGAAAAGGAAGAAATAGAAGAAAGCAAACTGAATGTTTTCTGCAGAGGTCAGCCCTCTGGGGGCTCTCTCAAGCTTATAATTCCAGAGGTGCCCAGCTCCAGCTAAGATGATGTGGCTTAAGCAATTAGGTGAGCTGGAGTACCAGCACTATGGACTGCAGAGTGAAACAGAATTTTCTCTTTTACTTTCAGGTTGATACTTTCTCTCTTCTGTCTGCTACCAGCCTTGGTTTTACTTCTGTAGGATTATTTGCAGGACATTTTCTAGTGCCTAAAACACTTTTCAGCAACACTGAGGGTATGTTATGGTTATCAGTGCTTATCAGTTGTAACATGGTTATCAGTGTGGTAATATATCATTAAATGAGGGGTCTAAACTGAAAAATACCCCTCCTTTCTAGACTAAGATATATGAAATAAATACAAAAAAGAAGGATTACAGGGCATCACCTTTCATACTGTCTACATCTTATCAACAGATCTTCCTCTTTTCCCTCACTGCCAGTGACCCTTCTGCCCACAGAAAAACCTATCCCAAGCCAGCCTCTCCTCTTTTCCCCTCATAGTCCTCCAGTTTTTTATTTGAGAATATTTTTTTCTCAGTCTTCTATATTCTGAACTTACATCCCCTTAGAAAGAGATTCTTATCTAATTTCACCCTCAGTGACTAAGAATACATGACAATAACGATGGTAAATGCTGAGTGACAGTGTTTTGAATACATCTAGAAAAATAAAAGACAAAAAAACCCCAACAAATCAGGCAAAAAAACCAATCTATGCAAAAACCTGATAATAAATTAATTTCCTAATGCTTATGAAAAGCAGTCTTGCCATGCCTAGAGATTTCTTTACAGTAGGTATAGTTTTACCTGCCCCAATGACTCTTTCAATACGAATTCTTGAAGGATCAATCTCCTTGGCAAACTCATGGACAGCAAGAGATGGGTCTTCATACGTGTCTGGATCTATGTAAGTTTTGAGTCCTGGGAAACGTACTGCAAGAAAGACAGAATAACAGGAATCAAGAACTCCTTGACATTCATGCATTGCAACAATAGTTTTCTTTTCTTTTCTTTTTTTCTTTTTTTTTTTTTTTTTTACTAATTTAAAGAACTGAAAATAATATATTAAATCTTCCAGGTTTAAAATTTCAGAATTTCTGACAAAAGAGCTGGTCACTTGAAAAAGGGTCTGCAGAGACATCAAGTGAGGGCTCAATGATATGGGGAAAAGCAAGGCCTCAAAACTATCAGTGATTATTGCCAAAGCAGTTTATGTTCCCCTTGGCTGCTCCTTGGGCAATTGAGGCAATCTGTCCTTTACTTTAAAAACAGTTGTTTCTAGTTCCCTCTTTTCATTTAGGAGTGGATGGCTGAACATCCTGTTTTACCAAACAGGTCAAATCTTTGAGTTCCTTTTCTGTAAGGATGAGTCCTGGAGGACTATACTGCTTTGTTCTCTTCTGATCAGCTGGAACAGCCAGAGAGCCAGGTGCAAGATGACAACAAAAATATCCACATGCATTTTCAGGATAATTTCTGGCTGTTTCCTTGGAGATGGCCATGGCAGTAGTGGGTTGGTGCCAGATTGCTTTGGCAGGCTCCAGCAAGCCATCATTTTCTGGCATGGCTAATATCCCTTGTGTTCCTGAGTACAGCATGTTCAAGAACTTGTGTTGTTTCTTCTGGACTATCTGCATGGGAATTCTTTTAGGCTGGTGCCATATCATGATTAAGTTCTGGAAAACTTTCAATCTATTATCAAAGTTGATGTTAATAATGCATCAATTTATCAGAATAAAAAGAGGCATCTGCAGCTGTGTCCAGAGAATCCCTTTAAAAAGAATGAAGCATTTCTCAGCCTTCTTTCTCTTGTCACTTAAATAGCTGAGTCTAAAGCAGTAATTCCTCTTTATTCTTGGTTCTATGGAGCATGTAGATGAGTAGAGACTTGCCCCCTCCAGTGTGATGCTGAGATCACTACAAATGAATGGGAAGGCTCTGAGATGAAGCTTTGTGTCAACATGAAATACAATCATCATTTACCCTGGCCTGAGAGACACTGAGTGAGGCTTTTTTTAAATTCAGTCATGGTCTCAGAGACATATATCAAACTCTCCAGCAGGAGGGTTTTTGTCTTCTTTCACTTCTGGCCATGTTTGGAAACAAATGACAAAAACATCTTTCTAGGAACTATACTTTATGTGCAAATGTGCCCTTTTCCTTGACAGAAAGAGACACTTGGCTCTGTATAGTGCTGTCATCTGAAAAAAGATTTTACTTCTGGTGACTTCTGTGTTGATCACAGTATTTCCAGAGATGTTATCAAAATGATTAAAGAATAAAATTTGACGCCCTTTGACAAAAAAAAAAAAAATCGCTACTCTAACAGAAAACAGTAAGGCAACTAATTTAAAGAAGGTAGCTAAACTAAGCTATATAAACTAATTACAGCCCATGAGAGATCACCAGGATTTTCTCTCACTGTTCTGATCAGTGAGCAGGAACATGAGGGAAGACAACCCATTCCACTTCTTATTTCTTGGGTGGCTGGAAGTGTAGATCCCCAAATCCAAAGAGAACTAGATACAAATAAGTCATACAGCCACCAAGAGCGAAATTTTGAGGCAGAAATTCAGTACACAGACCAACTGAGAATTCAAAGAAACATATCTGAAAAACTGCTAAACATTATTAGCTGAATACCAAAAAACCCTCTAATAACTAGAGTGCATTTAGTGAAATTGTTCAAGAGAACATGCAAACAAAAATACAGACCTTTGACAATGCAGACAGTAAGGAACTACTCAAATAACCAGAATAAAACATCAAGGGCAAAAGCTGTTCAGGAAACAGTGGACATTCTTCATTGAAAACATGATGCAGATATTATGTAACACAGTGTTAAACTACTTACAGTGTCCATTTTGCAAATGAGCCCTTCTTTTCTCCTCAGATTTCATTTTGGCCTTTATGTACCACTGGCATCTTTCAAGAAAAACAAGTGAGGTTTTAAATTAAATCTTTGCCATGAATAAAACAGATGTACACTAAGCTTTATCTGCACTTTCATGAAAGCCAAAATCTTTGCATTTGGAATATATAGATTTACTTATGAATCTAAAGAGGGAGATATGCATTATGAACTACAAACAGATTATACACAAGGAAAAACAGATCACAGCTGAATTATTAGCATGACGATGACTACCTGAGTTTAAGTTTGATGCACTACTTTATTCTCAAGTTTGACTCCTCCAAAGAATTCTGATACTGCAATAAATGATTACTTTCCTGCATTCCTGTTTGCATACACAGGTCTGTGGTAATTAAACCTTATCCCATTAACTTTTATATCCAGTGGGTCAAAAAACCTCTCATTTTCTTCATTATAGAATAATGACTTCGCCACGTTTCATGAAAAAAGAAAATATTTTTTCACATCTGGACCCCTTTTTTCCTCTTTTGCTGAGTGGCTCTGCGCAGTCTGAGCTTCTGAACACTGCCCACCTGCAGGACTGATAATGCTGATTTAGAGGATCACATGGCAGGAACAACTGTTTCAGTCAAGAAAAAAACCAAAATATTTGCTCTTGGTCTTAAAGGTCTTTCTCACTCACTGAACAGCCTAAAAATTACAATTTATAGGGAAATCTTTTGGTTTAAGGGATGGCTAAAGGCTGTAGAGGCACTGATGGCAGTGGAGAACAGCAGTACCTGTGGACGTGTGCTTTGGAGTACAGACATGCAGTTCCTAGACCAGCTCGAAAAAAACCGACTGTCCTCTGTGTGAACATTAACGGCATTATAAAATTAAATAATTACAGTCAGTATATCCATACTAACAGTGGAGAGGTATGAGGAATAGGTCAACACACCCACCTCATTTCAGTGGTTTGTTTAAACTGCTGAAACACAATAGGAACAGTCACAAATTCATTTACTGCTACACAGGTGATGATGAGCAAATGAAGGGCAAAAACTCCTGAAGCTGATGTACCCTTGTGGAGGGAATGCAAACCAGTGGATTCTCAGATTCTGTGGAAACCCTGAGACTGAACACCAGTTGCTGGGACTCACTAAGGATGCCAGTGCCATTTTTAGGAACTGAACAACTGGTCTGTAGGGTGCCACCTGCCAAGAGCCCTGAGGACAAGTTCTTTCACTCCAAGTGTTTGCCCAAGGGAACAGTCAAAGAAACAAGACTTTACTGTTACCCAACCCTCCTAAACATCCATGTGGCCCCAAAGTTTGACTACAGAAGCCAGTGATTAATCACCAGCAAAGGATTCTCTTCATTCTCTGCTCAGGTCCTCATTCTCTGCTCAGGTTGGCTACAGAACAATTGGAGATAAGACTAAATCAGACTGAGCTTTACCATCCCATTTCCTGGAACTGAGCCAAGACACCAGCCCTGTGTCTTGAAGCCTCTGTTGCTTTCATATTCCTATCTGCAATTGACAGCCGTGCTTCCTGCTTGCTCCTGGTGGATAATCACTCAGCAAAGTGCAGAGGCAGGTGCTCATTTAATCCAGCCTCTCCACTATGAATAGGCTCATCAGCAGCCCTGAGACTCGACAGCTCATCAAATTGTTAATTCTAAACAGTGAAGCAGAGCACATCTGTAGGGTACCAGTCCCATTTTTCATGCTGAAATTTGCCTCCAGTCCTAGAGTAAATTGAGTATTTATTCAAAATTTTCTTGCTCTGTCTTCTGTGGAACACGCTCTTATCACCGCATTTAAGCAGCACTTCAAAATGAATTCATATCTTACATAATTGAAATGGTCCCATTGAGGAAGGCAGTAAAAAGCTAAGAGAATCTCTGATACTCTTAACGTCAGAAAACAGGAGGAAGAAACAGAGAAAAAAAACCATTTCCATATTTTTTTTTTCATTCCTGAGTTTAGTGATTTTTTTCTAAAGGAAGTGTTTGAGTTATGTTTCAGGATTTCACATAAGGATTCCACACAATCATTTTCTCTGGAAATTTGTCTCTGTCTAAAAAATTCCTCTCTCTTCTGAAAGAACCTACTGTTTGTTACCTTCTGTAGTAATTGTAGGAATATTTACTTAGCCTCTAAGATTATCTAAGGCCACAATATGTTCCAAGGTTAACTGCTCTCATTACCTTTACCAGAATGTTAGATTTAACTGGTTTTATTATTTAGCAGAGAGAGCATTAATTCATATAATGGCAGCTACTGCAATGCCATATTTAGTTGCTGGGATACTGCAAATAAAACCTCTGGCCTACACTTACAGAACTTCACTTTCTTTTCGAATCAGAGGTAATGCTGTACCAACAAAACAGATGTGTAATTACAAATCTAAAAGTGCAGCACCCCCTATTGAAAACAGCCCTGTCACTGATGACCATTATCACATTCAGAAGAGTGAGTGTCACATCTTTTCTCTGAGTGTAAACAGGATCCAAACCAGGACAGGAGCAGTGCAGAATCCCACCCCAAATCTGGATTTCTTCTGTCCCCGAATCAGGTAAGAAGGAAACCCATGGACAATCCTACCCACATGGAGGCTCTTCCAGCATCTGATTTTTGTGTCTCAGAAAGGAGAGAGGAAAAGGGTAGAGAGAGCCCAGAGCCCACACAAGCTCTGCTACAGATCCTGCTGCAGGAGCTCTGAGCCCAGTTTCTCTGCCTGAAGGCTCTTATCCATACAGAGCATCAGTCTGGGTTTAGGTTTCCTTGATCCACGGCAGCACCGTGGTGCCACCGGTGTCTCACAGAGGACATGGGGACATAATGGTTTTGTCCTTTTAAATGTTGCTTTGCTTCCTGGTGGTGGAAGGAGGTAAAGTCTGGAAATCATGCAGGAAACAGCAGAGGCTCAGGGAGAAAGGAAACAAGGCACCCTGGGAGGAACTGGGCCTGTGGGAATCTGAGCTTCAGCCAGGACTGATGTTCCAACCCAGACATGTCTGTTTCAACATGTCCAGTTAAAATCTTCGTGTGCAACTCAGCATCTGGCCACTCAAAGCAAAACAATTTCTCATCTGATTTCTATAATGTCATTACTTGATCCTGATCAACACAGAAGAAAGGTGGACAAACAGCACTGCACTAAAAGAACTGTAAGTACAATAATGAGGCTGGTTATGAAAAAATTCCACATTGTCCAGACTGGTGAATTCCCCTGCCAGTGCAACAGCACTGCTGCAACACAGATTTAATTGGGATACCTTTTTTCCTTGTAATGTCAGAGCCTTGAGGGTGCAGCAGGTATATTGCATTTTTAAATTATCACTCTGTAGGCAAGAGATCCATAAATTTATTTTTTAAATATCCAAACTATTTCCTGATTTCACATAATTTCTTATTTCCCCAAACAGTGTCCTTATGAAAAACAATACTCACAAAAGAACTGTATGAACAGTGCTGAACAAAGAGGATATTCCACTATGTCTAAACCTAACTTTAGCACTGAAAATGTGGTTTAACGACTTAAATATTATTCTTAAATTTTTAATTTTAGATGGGACTATATGAGAACACTCTTTTAATTACCTCCCAGTGATGAGGAAGAACAAAGTGAGGATGACCAGGAGAGTGAATCCACCAACAGCAGCAGTGGCAATTACAAGAATCTGTCCCTGCTCCGCAGCCATATCAGAAGCTGAAAGAGAAGCACAGAGAAAAGAGGTTGATGCTCCATCCATCACCCAGGGATTTTGCAGAATGGCTGAAATAATTTCAGTGGTCAAAGGTTGCAATTTCTTTTTAAAGGTTTCCTCGGTGCTTAGCAAGGACATCAGATACAAAGGCATCTGTGAAGTGAGAAACCATAATCCATGTTCCAACTAGGACGGAGGGGAGAAGATGTTTGCAGGTTTATAAGGTGAGGATTTGTCACTATCAGACACTTGCGATTTACTAAAGTTTGAATACGACAGGATTTTGGACACGAAACGTATCTTCTTCCTTCGCTTTATTTATCTTAATCCTGCATCTAATTCAGAAGTTCTCGCCATCCCCCTGTCTCAGTGAAGTCAGCAGCAGTGCTGGGTATGTGAGAGATACTAAACTGGGTTCAGAAGGAAGCAAAGCAAAAAACCCACAACTAATATGTAGCTTCACACACTCTTCAGCATGTCTGGTGTTCAGTTTCATGGTCACAAAATACACACAGTTCACCATAATATGTTTGGTGAATGGCAGCTCTGTAGTTGACAAAAAAAACTAAATTCTTAGCCCTCTTGTTTTTCTCTCTGTGTTTTGTAGGATGTTTAGGAGTTAAAAAAGATCATTTGAAATTATCCAGTCGCTGGACACTTCCTCTTTTTGCTAGTTTATTGTGTATAATATTAAATTTTTACATTGACAATTTACCTACTTACAGTCCAAGTGGTCCTCACTGTCCAAATACTACATGAGCAGAAAAAGAATTAGGCTCATTTTTTTCTCTGTCTCCTGTCTTGTGACTCTGAAGTTTTATTTGTTAAACTCTGCTACACTTGAACATTTACACCACATGACATTTACCCAATTCTTACTTTCTATTTCCATGGAAAATAAAATACTGTTTTGAAAGGAGAATAAATAATTCTATTCAATGACTTCTAAAAACAGGAGTAAATACAGAAAAGAAAATAATTTTTACATCAGGGAAGCAATTGTGATTTGGTGAACTTGCAAGTTGTTCAATAAGCAAAATCTTCAGCTTTCTTCAGGCACCAGGTGATTAAAGCTTAGGGAAATCACCTAGGCTGCTGTCTAGAAAGCTCAGCAGGCTTTTTTCCCTCACTTTGCAGCTGATGAAGCTCAATGCAATGCACATATTGCTATCCAAAGCCTCATAAAATGCTGTTTCCAAGAAAAGCATTTAGCTTCTAAATAATATTTGTGTGTGGCTTAAAAACTCACAGTGTAAACTGGCTTTGTAAGAGTAGCAAAGCAAATAAAAACAATAAGAGCTTATGACAAATTTTCAGCAAAAACAACTTGTTAAATGTCTGCCACTAGGTTTCTGTCCCTATAATTTTATGGAAGCATGCACAGGCCGTAAACTATAAGGCATTCAGTACCTGTGGTCAGACAAGTTAAATACACACATCTTCCAATAAATGATGGAGCAAATCTTGACTGAGTAGTTAAATGATATCTAGTGATGTTATGGGAGTGGATTCCAGCTCTGTGTTATCTTCCACAGGCTCAGGTTTAGTTGGGAAAATACAACATTAGAAAAATCATGCCACACAAGTAACAATGCAAATGCTGAATTACTATTTTCATACTACTGGGAGCTGTGCTCAATATGGCAAAGATTGTTAAAGTCAGGCTTGGTTTGAACTTGTACATGGAGAAGGATTCAGAGGAGTCTTGCCCATCTCTGCAGTGGAAGGGAGAGGACAAACTGCAGCTCTCCTTCTGTTTTTAATAGAAAAAAGATGTGTGCAAAAGTAGTGAATTTGGCAGGAGGAAAGCAAAACATAAGCTCAGAACTAACAGAAAAATTTATTTGTCAAAAGACACATTAACTGTGATTTTTTTCAACAGACATTCACTGCCAAGGGAACAACCCAGGAACTTTCCTGGTGCAAAGGTAAGAACTGACTCCATGGCCCAAAGAAGCAGCTGCAGCTATGGAGATGAAGATGTGTCCTGGATCATTTCTGCTGGATGAAGCTGCTATTTTTTTGTGTTCTAGCTAAAACATAAACCAATCTACCCATTTAATACTGTGTATTTTGTATCACGAACAAAAGTCACATTAACGAAGGGGAGAAATTCCAGACTGACGTAAGTTCTTTCTGCCTGTAAGCAGTATGATTTTTAGCTGAGACTGTACCTACTTAAAAAGTGATAATTCTGTTTCTCATGGGTTTTTTTTTTTACTGTGTTGGCAGAGGTGCCAGATCTGAATACATTAGGATTTTGTTTTTCATGTCGTTGAATCACTAAAAGGAGTTTTCAAGCCTGAAACTTCCACATGACCTTAATTTACTTGTCAGATAAAAAAGTCCAATGACAGACAAGTATAACTGGAAAATGTGGATTTGTTAAAAACTGGCAGAGAGGCAAGTAAGGCAAAATGATGGAAATACTTATTTTTGCTTGAAGTGATGCCTCAATAAAATCAATAAAGGTGCAGTGCAGTGAACAGCACATACATAAGCACACGAGTATGCACATCCTCAGACTTACCACATGCAGCTAAAAGATTCCACAAAAAACTATTTAGGCAGTGAGAAGACAGTAGTCAGGGACTCTCAATACCTAGAATTTTTACAGCATTTTGCCATTCTAAATTAAATGCTATGTGTCTGTCAACCTCTCTGCTCTTTTCTCATTTCTCCAGCTTTTTCTTAAGGTAAAGTTCAAGCTGTAAATACTAAGAGCTTTAATTGTTTCTGTTGTGCATGCTCTTGAGGGTTTTTTGTCACTTCCTGGTTTTCCTTCCTTATTTTTCCTGTGCATATTGGTATGTGACCCTGGGTTTCTCCTCAGAACTTCTTGATTATGCAAGACAGAAAAACTCAATTTAAAAAACAACTATGCCAGGTTGCAAAGTCAAGCAAGTTCCTGCAACCTCATTTCATATCTTTGTGTGTACATGTGAGAGTGATGCATTTAATCACAGAAGTACACAGCATTTTTTTCCAGAATCTCATTTGTTGGACAACACGGCCAGCATTCCTATAGCTAAAATCAATATTTTGTTGTCTCTACACTGTCCAGGGCACCTCAACTTTATCAGAAACCATGAGCGGGGCAAAGGGAGCTTAGCACATCTCTAACTGGGCTGACTGTTTAGCCTGGTACTATGCCTCATTCTCTCTACCTGTCTGCTTAAAAAGTTCATTTTGGCAGAAAACATACGTAAAAAAATGAGTAGCTAAAACAAGGGAAAGGGAAAATTTATGACTTATCCCAGATGTTTCAGTAGTATACTGGAATGTTTGGGTGGCAAAACTCTTCAAGCACATTCTACCTGCAACTGATGTGATTAGTCAAATGATGACTTGATTTTAGAACTGCAGCATGGATCATACATGCACCCAGGAGCTTATTATCCAGATAAACTCCTCACTGCCATTGCTCTTCATGCTTATATGCCTGAAACTCATGTTATATGCCTGAAATGATATTTAAAGTTTCTAATTGCATCGTTCCAGCTTCCTTGCTTAACACCATGCCCAGAAATCCCTTCTGCATCTAGCCTGGTGTCAGTTCTGCCCCTACAATCCACTCTTTACATCCACGCCCAGTCTCAGCTTCTCTCTGGGTTCTTCACTCAAATGTATGGAGGAGGAGCTGCACTTTCCCTCCTCTCTGGGCTGAAGGGAAATATCCTGAGGCCTCATTTCCTCAGTGGGCACACGGGAAGAAATGGTGCAGATGTTTTAGTGACAGTGCAAAAGGCTGAAAGAGAGAATCTTTTCAGGTCTACTATTTCTTTTTCTTTGAGCAAATTTCTCCAAAATATTTTACAAGCTTGTGTATTTGGTATAAAAGAGCTGGAAGCCCTAATGACATCTCACTTCTGTCTCTCAGCTCCATCCTTTCGTTCACTTCGATTTGACATCTATCAGGCAGCAGACCCTCCAGCAGACTGAAAGATAAAAAAGTGACAGAAAGACAGCTAGACTGATAACAGTGAGTAGCTGTAAGACAGATAAGTGTGGACAGTGAGCACTGGAGCTCTAATAGACAGGAACAGGCTGTCAGGTGGATTTACAAGGCATTGTAAACAACAGTGCTTAAGAACAATAGGTAAGAAAAACACAAAGTCTCATTAGGGCAACCTTTACATTTTCACAAATGAAAAGGTAGTTCCTGTGGTGCAGTGAGCTGAGGGGCTCCAAACCACAGGGAAATGAGAAGGCAAAGGAAAAATGATCTTAAAAAGGACTTCCAGAATGAAAAATCAATGCTGTCACTAGCATAAGAATGTAAAACTTTTTGGTGTCTAGTCACTTGAAAAGCTTTCTTCCAAGTGTCTTCCTCTAATATTCACTTCCTGGGCAGTGGATAAATGGAAAGCCTGTGCAAGCAGTTTGAGATCTGAACAAGGATGTTGCTCTTCAGCAAATGCAGAGAAAAAGTGAAGTCTCTGGGTTTTCTGGACACATACAGTAGTGCAATCAGACAGACCAAAATCAAATGTAAAGAACAAATGGCTATGAATCTTAAACACAGTAAGGAAATAGACTAAAGACTAAAATGAGACATTCTTTGGTATCCATTGCTGACTAATACTGAATGAATAGTAGGACGAGGCAGAGGTGGGGAGAGATCCAACAATGCAGTTTCTAAATATACATGTAATCTGATTTGTTTGTTCCAATGAATAATTCCATTTACTATTTTCAAAAAAAAAAATTGTAAAAAAAAAAACCCAACTCAATTTTGATTTGGTAATTCAGTTTATTTCTAAAAATCCTTGGGATGGCTTCTCTGTCATGCCAACCTTGCTGCACAATTTGAGGATGAAAAGTTAAAAGTAGATTTTGTGGAGGTGGGAAGAGGGAGAAGAATGTGAAAATTCAGCAGAATTTTCTGGCAATAGACAAAGTCACCATCTGAGACTATGGTAAAGAAATTAAACTTACTGATTCATCAAGATCGGGGCTTCAGCCAATTAGTTTTTCACAGTCTTCAACTTTATAGAACACCTAATCAGGTATTTCATTAGTATTTCTGAAATGTTTAAGTTTTTATTGTTAATAATTTAAAGTATACGAAGTCTGCATTGCTTTGGATTAAATATCATCATGTGCTCACATGTTTATCACTCTCTTCAGCCCAAGCACAAGTCCACCCTGCATAAAAAATGCTACTTTGTCCCTTAGGTCCCTTCCAGAACATCTCATTTTCAGATTATTTTTTCCTAATGATGGGAAAGCTGACAAGGAAAACATCCTTGGTTTTAGAACAAGCCCTGCTTTGGCATGAAAACTGCCTAAAAGCTGTAAATTGTTCAATATTTTACAAATTCCTCTGGGCAGAAGGGCCTCTGAGGTAATGTTGTAAAAAACCACTTCTCTAGGAAAAAAAAAAAAGCTTTGAATCATTACTTAAAAACCAAACCAAACAAAAAAAACCTGCCAACAAAACCAACCAAACAAAAAAAGTCTTCCAAAAACAGCTAGTTAGAAGAGAGGGAAAAAAAACCAGAGAGGGTAACAGTCAGAGATTAAAGCATATCTGCCCTAGGAAAAATGGTTTTTTATTGTCAGAACAAATTTTATTCTCTGTTAAGAAGGACCAGAGTGTTTTTGTGGCGACTCAGATAGCTGGTAATTCTGACAGATAAAAGCAGGAACTACAAGTGAGGTTTATGCTCCAATTTATAGCCCCAGCAGTGGCACCTGTGTGTGTGCTGGAGTGTATGAAAACCTGCCAGCTCTGCTGCGAGTGTTTTGCCTGTAAGGTGCTGAAACAGAGACTGAATAAAATGGCAACAAGAAACACAGTCACAAGTGGTGGCTGCTGTGCTCTGGAAAGGTTTCACATTTCCCAGCTGCAGCCTCTGAGCTCTAACAGGGGGAGAAGTGCCTGTCAGCATCCATTCATCCATCCCTGTTTCCTTGAAGAGAATTTTTCTGACTGCCCTAGGTAACTCCATTTCCTATCACAAAGAAAGTACAAATTTTACTCTTTTGGATGCTCCAACAGAGCTCCCCAAGCCATGGCTGCCTCAGTCTGTGGATCAGTAAGCGAGGGTGCTTTCCAAAAAACACATCAGCATTGCTAAGTTTTTACACTGCTGTTGCAGATTTGGTCTTCTCTCTCCCTCATGCACCCCCCTTTAGCAATCACACCAAAATGTTTTAGTGTTCCTGGTAACGATGCATCTATTTCACCCTTTATAACTGAAGTGACACAGGTAGTGTTTCACCCAGCACACCAGAGAAGGCAGGACACTGTCCTGACAAGAGCAGTGTGTTTCAGGACATTGGTATACACACCTCACAGCTAATGAACCATTAATTTTCTATAATTAGTCTATTAAAGAAAAACTTTAATTTTAGATTGCTCGCTTTACCGCTATCTATTAACAAATTCTGTCAATATTCAAGCAGGGTAAATGGAATAACCTTGGATGTTTACCTGCAACTGGTCTGGGAATTCTTCTTTTCTATAACATGTACAATTGGCAGAGAGCCAATGGATGTTGCCAACTATGGCCAACTGAGGAGGATTTTTATCAAACACATGACTTAAAATATTTTTTGTTATTTTCATGAAAGTGTTGATTGATGAATTTTCTGTTCACAACACAGACTTTTAAAGCTTCTTCCCAGCCTTCTCATAAATCTGTTAATTTTGAGTTAATTAAAATCTAACTGGAAGTCCACAAAAAGTAATTGCAAAAGTGGAATTTTCACCAAGTAACTTGTTTCTAGTGAGCAGGGATGGAGGGAGCTGCAATAGTCTGCCTTGGCCTAATATTATTTGCTAACTTTCAGAATAATTGAGAAGAATGTATATTAAAAAAATCAGCAATTTTTTAGCTGAGCTGCACACTGCTAGAATAGTAAATGATGAAGAGAGATTCCTACACTGCTGGGCTACGACTGGTTTGTAAGACTGATGCAGACCAGCAAGGGCCAATTAACATTTATGGGTAATAATAAAATTAAGCAGCCCAAATCTGAACACAACTCTCCCAAATCTCTCTGTGTAAATGTAAGCCAGTATCTTGAAATACTGAAATAACCATTTCTATATTCATTTATTCAGCTGTGTGAAACAATGTGCTAATTTAGGCACTTAAGTTTTAGACTTCGAAGTAAAAGAAATCAGAATTATTGGGAGGTAAATGGTGTTAAGGTCTGTTTATGGCATCATAAAAAGATTTATTTTTCCAGTTTATTTCAGTATCAGGTTCAGCTCTGATGTTATACTTAGAAAATGATGTTAAAATTAAGCTCACCATGCAGCCCAAGGGCCACTTGCATCAGTGCACTGAAAAGGAGAAGATGGGGTCAGGATGGAATGAGGGGAATCTCACTCCCAGGAGATTCCCTCAATACCAGTGAGGGAAAGGTTACTGGAACCACAGTCTTCCTGATTTAGATGGGCAAGTGACATTTTCACAACGTGAAACCTCATAGAGGTTTAAATACTATTTTCGTTTTAGATGAATTAAGCCTCGTATTTATTGCACCACAAGATCTACTGAAATTCTTGAAAGCACCCAAGTACTCAACTCCTATTCAAACCAACTGGCTTAAGTACCCAGAAAATTTTAAAAAGTCCAATTAGGCATTAAGCACTTGGAAATCTATCCCTGATTGATTTTTGAAATAGAAGTTAAGAAGCAATGAAAATGGAACACAAATCCCTGGGTGCTCTTGGAAGCACTTACACAGTTTTGAGTCTGTACATTAGCTTAAACAACTTGAATTCTAAAACACTAATGAAAAACATGGCATACATAATTGGCTAATTAAAGTAATTTAATTGAGTGTTTTAGTGTTGTATCTACTACACTAATTTTTTCTCAAATACATGTAAGTACTTTTTTTATGTTTCTATGAACATGGAGGGCAACACACGACTTAAAAATAAAATTGATGAGAGCATGAACACCACACATGAAGCCTTTTTGCATATTTTGTAGGAATAGGAAAGCTTCTTGCTTCTTACTGCCAAATTTAACAGGATTACTGGTTGATGGAAATGCATATAAAAGTTTTCAGTTTTTTATTTGTGGAGTCTGGGAGCACTGACAACTACAGAGTAAAGAGTCCATCACTGGGAGCTTGCAGGAAGCTGCTGGACTTAGGTAAAGCTTAAGCTTGACTAGGGGCATTTCTAGATGTCAAGAGGCAAAACTTCTATAAGGAAAGGAAGGATCAGAGAATTCTAGAGCATCTCAGGTTGGAAGGGACCCATAAGGAAATTTTATGGAAGAGAACACTCCTTCAGCTGCAGCACTGAGCTAACAATCCTATGTGTTTTTATAAATACAGAACTGTGAGTCTGAGGCTTGTTTTTTATCACAGAGCAGTGGTCATTTTGTGATAAGCAAATGGTATGGGTTCAAACTTCATTCAAACTTCCAATGTCTCAGTGATTTAGAATTAGGTGCTATTTCTATTGTATTTATTTTTTTTTTTTTCCTTCAGTGAAACTTACTTTCATCTCCAGTTTCAAATTCAAACTTCTGGCTATAGCCGCTGTATCCTGCTGCCGTCCTGACTCTGATATGAAATATATACTTGGTGGCTGGCTTGAGACCTGTGATGATAACACTTGGAGCCTTGGACCTTGTGGAGGAATAGCTGAGCTGCTCATGCTCCTGAGGGATAAAAGAGGGAAGAAATGATGTCAAGTTGAGTTGAACAAACTTTGCAAAAATGATATAACAGAACTGAAGCTCCATATTCTTCTCATTAATGTAAAATGTGTTTATAAAAGGAGGTGCAGGTATGGATTTCTGTACTTTGGTTCTGTGCTATAGTCAGAATGTATGATATGGCCTTGACTTTCAGATTTCAGGTTTTTTGTCTTTAACCTTGCTTACAGACATGTTTTTGTGACTTGGGTTAGTAACCAACCCAACCGTAGTCAAACCAACAGGGAATTAGTACAAGACTACATTCACAGAAGAATGGCAGCTAGAATGGCAGCTCATTATTTCTGCACAATGGACAAACTAGGAGGCCAGTAAACACTAACAAGCTGTAAAATAAAGATGTGGGAGTATTCAAATACCCGCTACTCACTTCTACCCGCAGGTAGTGCCAAAATGCCGGCGCTATCCGTGGGTAGACCTGTGGGTAAAAGAAAATAGGAATTAACTTTTTCTTTAAGGCCTGTCAACTTTGAGCATGGTTCAACTGCTTCGCTGCTGCTGAGCTCATGTCTGTTTCCAGGTAGCTGTAATGTACATGAAATTCACTTCGAAAGCTGTAAGGAGAAACACTCTGTGCAAAAGTCCCCTGTTAATCTCTGAGCAGTTGATCCCAGGCAGCTGCTGACAATTCCCGAGTCTCGTAGAGATCCATGAGAATTATGGTCCCTAGGAACTACCACTCCAGGCTAGCTGCTCTGGTATGGAGACCAGACACATCAATTTCTGTGCATAAACTGAGTGCTGCTTTTCTAGACAGGTCTTGGATGATGCTTTTAACATGAGAGGATGACTTGGAAGAAGAACATCTATTCCCTGTCATTAGCTACTTGACAAACCAGTGATCTGTAATATTTTATGTGGTGCCTTAAGGCTAGCTTTACTCCCTTGGAGCAGGATTTGTCTCCAAACTGAGCAGGAATGTCCTTGGCATGTGCTTAACAGTCCAACTGTGACACCCACAGGGCACCATATAAGTTTATGATACCATGCAGTGATATTAGAGCAGGTATGAGTTATTCAAAGGGTGCTTCCAGCCTCTTCAGAAGGAAATCTAGTTCACAGATGAGATATAACCAGGAGAGGAATAGGTTTCAGTTAGGTTCTGTTGGACTTTTAACCTCTTCTGAGCAATATGCACATACTTTTCGTATAAAACGAACAGTTTTATATAAAACATGCTGAGTTAACTTTAGTCATGCGTAACAAATCACATTAGCACAGGGCAGCAGGTGGATCACTATTCCCCCAGTAGGAATACAAGGAGATGGCTGAGAAAACCACATTAAAAAACAAACACACAGAAGCAACCTAATGATTCTGTTAAGGGAAGGAGCAGGAAGAAGGCAACAGCAATCAATATAAAAAATAACTGCATTTAACTTGCACTTCAAACAGTGGAAATAATTTGAGAAACTACAGTAAGAGGAAGTATTGATTTGTTCTATAGTCTGTTACCAAAATTTGAAGCCGTGAGGAGCATGTATTTAAATTGAAATAGTAGGATAAAATGTACATGTAATCTTATGGATAGAGACTATAATTAATATACCATCCAATTATTTTAAACATAAGACTTCTCCCAATTACTTGAAATATTGTAACTACACTTTGAACAGGTTAGTGGATTTTAGACATAGTTTTTTAAGGCATTTCAGAAAATACCTATTTTCTTCTGACAGAAAGCCTACTTGCTTGATTGATAGATTTTTTTTGTCTTTTTTCTTTTTGATTAAGCTTACTTCAACTTGGAAAATACCAGGTATGTGAGCAAAAAAAGGTGCAACAGGTTAATACTCAGATTTGTAAGGGAATAGAGAACTTCTACACATCCAGGGGAGTTTTTATACTACTTTATGGACATTTTACAAACATTCAGTATGTCCTGAATAGCTGATTTCTATTCTATATATGCAACTTCCAGGGACTTTAATGTGCAGAGGGGATGTATAACTTAACGTGTAACTTGGCAAGGGTACGCACACTTCGAGAACCCAAGACTTTCAATTTAGTAATGAAGCTGCTAATCAGGGTAAATCCCTGCCCAAAGAGACCAAGTCTTTAAACACAAGTTATCAACCAGCTCAAAATCAATCTAAGAATTAAAGAAAAAAACCCAAACCAACAAACACCTGATTGTGCAACAAACACTTATCCTTAGACCACACTGAATCATTGGTATGATGTTTGTGATTTTACCTGTTAAATATAACATCAACACAAGACTCTCTTTATCCACTTCAGTCCACGTAAAGACACGACTTCCAGTGAAGGAACCATCTTGGAAATCTTCATTGCAGATTATGTAAACAGGAAATGCTTGTTTTATACAGGTATTAGCATGATTCAAAGTTGTAGTGCACCCTGTGTGCTCTGTCGTGGCACATAGATGGGCAGTGACTTTACACTCTGGAATGCTCTGGAAATTTTTACTTAAGATTCTGTAAGCTAAGGAAGGCACCAGCACTTAAGGGATTTCACTGTACAGTTTAATAGTTGCAAGCTGTTTCTTTTCCCCAGACTACCTTACTGCTTGAAATCAAGTCCTGGCATTTAACAGTGTACTGCTTGTTCTGACCTGCTGGAGAGATTGCAGAAAAAACTGATGGGACTGTAAAAAGAAATACGGTCCTTCAGAGGAGGATGGAAATGGAAATATTGTCAAAAAATCAGTGGAGATTCTCCAAGATCCAATGACAAGATTTACTCCCTGAAGCCTGCAGAACAAAGCCAGTGGCAGCAAAAACTGGGAATGACTTTTGAAAAAGAAACAATCTGAGCTATGTCTGTTCTGTGTTATTACAGGCTAACGACTGCTTGTGTAAAACATACATTTGGGATACACTGGCCCCGTAACCAGGGGTGTGGACAGGCACTTAGCAAGTATAATTCACTAATTGTAGGTGGTCAAAGACAATGAGCGTGATGGTAACATTTAATCAACAAAATGGGTCCCTCTGGGGCTAACAGCAACCTAACAGCCATCTCTGCCTGTCCCTTCTGGAAGGTATTCTGGCCACCTCCAGGGGTTGTCTGACTTGTTGCTTCCTCATCACCTGCCTGGGGCTATCTGCAGGAAGCCTCAAAGGGTCCCTTCTTCCTGCCCTCCCATCTCCTTTCTTTCTACAGCCTCTTATGCCATCCATCCCACAGACTGAAAAATGATGCCTGGGAGCACACAACCTTAAAAGTAATAGTGCTGTCATATGGGGAAGGGGGCAAGACTTGTTACTGCACGTGAAACAGTGGAATGGGAACCCATCACCTTGGTTTGAGAACGAGCTTCAGAAGCTTGAGGAAAAAGTTGCTCAAACTCAAGACAAGATGATTCATAGCCAGAAACATCACAGGGCTGGAATGTTTTGAACAAAGAATTCAGCCTTTTTGGGCTGGATTCATACATAAGAGAATTCTCCAAAGTGTGGATGCTTTGCCATGATTTCATTCTCTTGACAATTGATCTGCAGCCTACCTGGAAAGCCAGAGCTTTCCACAGAGATGCAATTTGAGATTCGTGGGGGTGGCTCTCAAGGCTGGCCACTCCTTGTGCCACGATCTTTTCCAGGAAGGCTAAAGACAGACTCAGAACAAAAAAATACAATTCTAGTCCGCAGACAAGTATGGGGTGCTTTGTCTTATTTTTGCTACAGATCATATACACTCACTTTTGGAGGGATTCTGGGTTCAAAAAGTGAATTTTAAACTGAAGGATTTAGATGTACTTCCTGGATGTTAGTGTATTATTTTCCCAGATCCTGCTTTCATGTTGTGGCAAAATATAGATATATATCAACCCACTTACCACGCACCCTATTTTCCATCAAAAGGAAGCATGATTTTGTGTGCTACAAGGATCTATCTCTTGTGAGAGATCTCTGACCTAGGCAGTGACAGGGCCAGGATCAATGGGAAATGCCAAGGTCTACATTTATTCTGTACTTGGTAACTACAGAGGGCTACTGCAAAATCTGCAAAGTAAAACAGAAGTTTCATTGATATGGCTGTATCTCCCATGGCACATAAGAAGTAAGATAATATACAGCTGGCCACTTCGTATCGTTCAGTGTTCACAAAAAGAAAAGGGAAAAATGAAATGCTGTGATCCTCTAAATCAGTATCAGAGCAGCATTTGTAAACTTAAGAGGGCACAGGACTTACAATAAGCAGTTCTGAGAACAGAGGGGCTGAGGGGTTAAACATGAGTTAAAGGAGTCTATCTAATATAATACATTCATATAACTACGAGGCACAATCTGATATGAGGAAATTCATAAGTCCTCTTCCATAGCCTACTGCAAATTTATCTTGGTGAAAATCTGTAATTAAAATGTAAATATAATCCAAATGCAAGCGATGCCGATGTTATTACACAATGTAATATCAAGTCTATGACTATTCAAGTTAAACAGAATTATACTATGAACTTTGAAAATCCTATCTCTGTTTCTAAGGAAATTGTATTTTGCTTATTGTTTGTGTGATTCTTCTTGTAAACGGACTCAGTTCTGATTATGAGGGACAGTGTTACACAAATCTGTGACAGTTTGCTCTGTGCATGAACAGGAAAACCTTTCAGAATCAAATTCTTTCCTGCAGCCACCTCTGCCTGACTATCTGAACCTGTATCTATCCTATTTTATACTTGGCTTTATAGATAAGGCATTTTTTCATATCTAAAGAAACAGACTGGCTGAGTGGAAGGCACAATGGTGCTAATGGTCTAAGACTAGACAACCTAATTTAATGGAGTAGCAGCATTAGAGCATAAATATTAATCAAATTTCTGCTTTTGCAGTGCAGCAGAGTAGCATTCAATATCTAGATATTCTATTATTGTGATGATTATTACAATTTTTCTCATATACTTAAAAGAAAGGGGATTCCCCCAATTACATTAACAACTGTAAATAAATAGATAAACTTTCACATGCCACACCTGTGTGAACAAGTTCCTCTCTAATTTTTTCCCCACCTTCGTACTGAGGAAAACAGCATGGAAATTAAGACTTCGTGGACATATAAGAAAAATATTGATAACATAACAAAAATGTGATGACTTTTAATCAGTTTAGACTCCTATGGCAAAGAGCTTACATTCTGATGTTACAGGTGAGAAAAAGGTTATATATCTAAAAATCTTTAGTGCAAAAAATAAAAAAAAATCAATAGAAATTAAAGCTGAAATGCAGAATTTTGCTTATAGTGCTAAAATAACCTTTTAAAGATTACCTTCACCAGTAAAGCACTGATAAAATCCCAGCACTTTCAGGCATACAAGATTTATCACCATTAATATTTGAGTGGCAAAGAGAGACATGGCTCTAATCAAAATAGTATCAGTCCTTAGTTTAGCAATTTAAAAAGATAACCAAGTATAATTTTCTATAATTTAGAATATATAATAGGAGCTATATACTCTTAGTCTAGCTTATTTTTTGAATGACAATGGAGGTATTCAGCTCATTCAGTCTCACAAGTAACAAAAGTCTTCTTAAACTGACCCTAGGGAAAGGGATTTCCAAACCTTCTTCCAGCTAAAACAGACTTATTGTGCACCCACAGCTTTCAAGTCTCTGTGTGTGCAGAAAGAATCCAGAGAGAGTAACTGAATTTACTATCAGCTGCTTGCAAACACACTTTCTAGTTTATATCTATTGTCCTGCAACATGAAAATTCTGTATTAAGCCACATAATCCTGCCTGGCCTTTCCAGAAGACTTTTATTTAACTGAAAGAAGCACTAATAGAGATTAAATCTATATACCACAGGGATCAGGTCTTTATCCTGTACACCGAAGCACAATGTCAATACTGAATAAGTACCACATTAAAGTAAAGAAGATTTGGAGTTTCATGATTCAGACACTATAAATGTTTAAATAAAAGCACCAATAATAAAAAAGAAATTTTTATGAGACCATTTGGTCACATCTTTCCTCCTTCCTAGATACATCAGTTTGAGGAACACACACAATGGGACCTACAGAGGAAGAATCGTCATTTTAAAGGAATGACCATGATTCTGGAAGACAGCAATTTTTACTGATCATAGCTCTAGTCCATTGTGCAATGAAATCTCCAAATTCTTCCTTACTTTTCCCATGGGATCAGCTATGCTGGCACTCCATAGTCACCTGAACTTTAATGCTGTGATACACATTAGGATAACACAGCAGTTCATTATTAGGTATAGTCATTAATTGATTAATCAGTTCAAACAGCATCTATTAAAGGCAAATAACATCAAACTGTGGAGTTTGTGCTTACTCTCTGTGACCAATAAAAAGAGTCCCCACAGCTCTAATTTATGGAAATTGCCTCTGATTGATACAGCTCATACTCCTCTCACAAGTAATTTCTCCCCCAATAATTCTCAAAAAGTATTTTCTTTCTTTGCAATAAAAAACATTTTCGTAATACAATTTCTGAATGCCTGTTGCCTCTAGTCATAGCTCCTTCCTCACCTTACACAGATTGTTGTAGATAAGGAGTAATTACACTGAAATCAATAAAATTAACTACACCTGTGAAACTCAGTGTCTGCCTTTGAAAGCTTCTTTATATTCACTAATTTTGTACATGCCTTTCTCCTAGAAAACGATTTTGACCTACAGTACATCAATTAACAGGAATGCTGGCTGTAATACTTGGAAGATTTTAGAGAAAAGATTCATAGGTTCAAAAACATGCTTCTAGGATTAATTATTATCTGATTACAATCTGATCAACAGGATTAATTACATTTTTATTGTAACGTAGAATGGTAAGAAAAATTGCAATAACAGAACTAAAAGTAAAAGATACGAATCAGACTCTTAAAAAAAAATGCTCTTCCTAAAACCCTTGTATCTCTGGTTTTCAGCTGAACAAGAAAGAGTAAATTTAGAAGTGATTGCAAAGATCTGAGGACCAATCTGAACTAAGTAGAAAACTGTGGCAGCAAAAAAGCAGGGCCACAGAGAAAATTATCAGTGGCTCTAGTGTTTGCTTCAGAGGAGAAATCTGCAGCACTTAAAGGCAACAGCCCCTTCAGGCTGTAACCCTCTCCCTTCCCTCCCTGGCCTCCCTCATGATTAATCTGAGATGTAACAGTCTGGGGAGCTGAAACACTCAAGTGTCCTTTACCTGTTTGGCCATTCAATATTTTATATTTTGATTGCCTGTCAGTCAGCTCATCACTTTCTCCACATATAAAGAGAAGCTGTCAACATGAAAAGGGGAAGAGCAGATAACCAATCATAAAAAAATACAGAAAGGTCAAACCCCAGACAAACTTCATTTTAATTGGATTAAACACTTGGAAAGGCAGAAATGAGTTGATGTGAGGTGAACCATGAAAAGCAGAAAACTAAATGAGAGAGATGAGAACAGGGAGACTCTAAAACAGTGTTAGAATTCTCGCCAGCACAGGGAGGTGAGGGGTGGGCAGAGCAAAAGCTGTGTGGTTCATACGCTGGGCCAAGTGGGACTGCCAGGTGTGAAGGCAGCAGACAGGACACAGCTTATTGTCCTGACAAGGAGATTAAACTGAAATAAAAACAGGCTGTGCCTTAAGTTAGGGATAGAACAGGGTGCAATCCAGCATATAATAAAGGCAGCTGGAGAACATGGCCTGAGTTGTCAGATAAGCACAGATATTAAATTCCATATTTCTGGCAGTAATGAGCTACTCTGATAACAGTTGTTTGCCGAATAAAAATATTTACCAGTAAAAACCTCTGCACCAGGATCTCCAGAAGTCTCTCTAACCTCAGCGTATAAAAGTGCCAGCCTCTCCAGCTGCCTTGAAGATTTTTCTTATTTTTCCACTCATTTTGATTTTCTTTTTCACTGCACTGTCTTTTCCAGTTGGAAAGAAGCAGTAAGTTACTGCAAGCATGAACTAATTTCTAATGGTAAAATTCAACTCAAGTAGTACTCAAATTCTCCTTTGGACAGTAAAGCACAGTTACTCCTGGGATACCTAATGCTAAGGTTTACTTCATAATGATATAATAAACCTGCTGACAAATACAGTGCAACAGGAAACAGAAGCAATCCTGAAAATTTGAAGATTGGGAGGCTTCTGTGACTTTCTTTGCTGTGACACGAGCCCAGAGAACTATGGACATACAGCCAGTGTGCTGATTCCCAAGTTGTTCCTTTGGTGTATGAGATTCATAGCTCATATTTCTGAAAGAGGTCCTGATGCCACTGCAGACACTCAACATTGGCAGTGCAGGTTCCTTCTCTCCATGCTCACCTTCAACACTCCCCCAGAGTCCAGCAATCTGCAGATTAGTGGCTTTCTGAGTTAACTAAATTTGCTTCATTATGTTTTGCAGCTCATGGACTTTTCTTCCATGAATTTCCTTAATTATTCCCTGAATCTATTTTGCTTGTGGCTTCCAAAACATCCCTAGGCAACAAGTTTAATTACAACTGTGTTTAAAAAATACTTTGGGGATTTTTATTTAATCTGCTTCCCAATTATTTTATTGAATATACTTTAATTTCTTGTCTGTAAGAAATAGCAAACAACCATGAATATCAGTGATTTGTTCAGTCAATTTTAAAATATCTGTGTTTATCATAGAAACAGTACTTCTAGTTACAGATGGGAAGTAGGTCACTGGATAATGAAATATTTAAATTGAAAATGCAAGACCCTGGAAGAAAGATAACAAAAAGGGACAACTTATGTGATGTGAAAAAACTGCAATGTAAAAAGTCACAGCCCAAACACCTGAAGGTCTCTAAGTTGCTGAGACATGGGGCAGGCAATCTTCTCACACCCAGCATTACCAGCATGGGTAACATCACAGCTGTACACACAGAACTGCTGTGCCCCTCCAAGGCAGAACTCAAAATTGTGGTAATCCTATTTCCTACTGAAGTGTGAAGGCAATTTAAATGTAAAGAAGCATCTTACAAACGAAGTGGAATTTCAATACAAGAGCAATCATCCAGCTCTTCAGAAGACTTCTACAGTGAGGTGATGCCACAGTACAGAGTAGCCAGTGCTCTATTTTGACAAAAAACCCCCCCAACCCCCCAAAAAACCAAACAAAACCCCAATCAAACAGAAAAAACAACAAAAAAATCCCCAAAACCCAGCAACTCACAACATATGTTCAAAGCTGTGAAAATCAAGTGATTCTACCAATCCAAAAATGTAGTACAGCACCGAGTCAGCTACACAGAACTTGGCTCTAATGAGGCTAGTGACATATATGCTTAATTCACCCAATTTCAGCATCCCTACAATATTCACAGGCAGGTAGGGCCAGGATTTGGATTAGGGCTCCCTTTCAGTGCTGGATATTTTGTCAGGTTTGTAACACCTTGCTGGGAAATTTTAACTGCTGTGTCATGTTTGCAGCTCTACAAACACCCTCACAGAAAACACATTCTGCACTAAAAACCTCTCGTGGAAATGTGCCTTTTCAACTCCTTTCGAAAATGTGTTTCAGCCTTTCAGGACGTTAGGACAAGTAGAGTGACTGGGCTTATTTTAAGATTGGTTTAAGCTTAGTTTGAATCTTCTACATAAATACCTTTTAATATCAGAGGAGCAGACTAATGCAGAATTTTCTCTTTTCATTTGCTACTGGATGTTTCCTGCCTGGCAAATCCAGAGAAGATCCTTTTTGATATACAACAGCTTGAAAACAAATTCAGCAGTATTAATAAAGCTATCACTTTTATTTAAGTAAGCAAAAGATCTATGTTTATAGATTGAATTGATGCAGATTGCTATTCAGATTGCTATTCTGGAAAAAAAAGACTGAAGTCATTAGGATTCATTTCAGACCACGTGAATGTTATATGGTAACAAGTCTTCCAGATATTAACTGTGAATACACTTCTTTGGGACAAATTCTTTCCTTTTCAAAGAAAATCAGGATTTATAAATATGGAATAATGTTGACAATATTAAGATAGATTTCAACCATCCAACAAAAATCAATTTTGGAGGAAGAATTTTGGCTCTAAAACACAAAGTCTGACACTAACTAGTGTTTGACTTCAATCACTGCAATACAAATAATAAAGCAGAGGCAAGAGGGAACCTGCTGATCTCTATAGAGAACCTGTGTATTGTTTTTCATTGTGCAAGCCTCTTCAGATATAAACATCCAATAGCTATTGAAAAGTCACTGAAATATCACATTTTTTGGTGTATTTGTGAGCATATGCATACACCTTTTTGTGTCTCAGTGCAGGCAAACAGCAAATATCTATCTTGTAATGCTAACTCAGAAGGGCTGAGTTCACCTCTGGTGTCATGACTGTACTGCAGAACCTGGCAATACATCAACAATAAATATAGCATATTCCTTAAGTTTATGTTTTCTTCAAACACCTCGGTGAGTTAATGGGGTGTAAAGCAAAAACAGCTTTTTTCCCATTAGTTGAACATGAATTTCAAGGGCAAAGTAAACAATCTAGCAAGTAAATCAAAATGCTGATTTTGCACTTCCAAAACTGACAAAAGCATGTTTTTGCTCAATTTTTTTGGGAAGTGCCCATTTCTGATGCAGCTAACTTCCGCAGAAATATTATTTTTGGAGGTGGTAAAAGCAACAACAACAACAAGTCTGAAAAAATGTTAAGAAATTTACAGATGGGCGTCAACACCTTTTTAAAACGAGCTGTTCAGTCACTAAAGAATTGCCATTTTGTTAATATAATATGAATACTTGCAGTATATGCATGAAAACCAGGTAGTTTGTGCAAGGTCATTGCAAATACAAGATGCATCAACCTGGTGAAGTTCCTACAGCAACATAAATGTGTTTATGAGCAGCAGGTGAATTCCTGCAAAAGACTCTAAAGCTATTAACAGCTCGGTAAGGAGTACATAATAATAGGTTGTTAACTCAGCCATCCCAACAAGCACATCAAGAAAGGGCACTTTGAAACTGTTAATGCAAATACATTAAAAAACTCAAAAGAAAAAAAAAGAGAGAATTGTAACATTTTGCTTCTTTCAATCAATAAAATAAACATTTGTGGGTTTATTTAGGTACAAACCTAACAAAACTACATGGGACTTACTGAATAAGGTACAATTTCTGTGAATTCAAGTTGGCTAATGAAATTATTAATCTAAATGAAAAGCTCCTCCAATGTTCATTTTGATTCCAATAGCCACATCCCACACCAAACCCACAGCTTTTGTTTAATAGGTGGTAAAGTGATTATATTAATAATAAATATAAAAGTAGTGGTTTTAGTGCATTAAAATGGAGTGGCTCTCCCTCAATGAGCTTCCTCTTTCCCTTTGGGTTTTTCTCCCTTCTCCCAGAATGACTGCTTTGGGGACACTGCTACTTAATAAAAAAGAGGTTGCTATTATTATGCAGTCAGTGGCTTCACCTTCATTTAATGTGAAAAAAACCCCCAACAATTCAAAGAGGAAAACTGATATCCTGTCCTTTTCTGTGGTTAAAGTACAATTGCAATGCAGTCTTAGAAAAGAGAGAGAGAAAAAAAAGGATCTTTCTCTGGTTTTATTCTCCAAAATGACGCATGCCTTTGTACCTCTTCAAGTACCTCTTGAATGCATTGAATATTGCAGGAAGAAACTGTAAGTGAAATGATATCTGAACACTCCTTCATTTAGACAAAGATATAAACCCATGTCTCGAGGTACATTTCTTTTTGATTTAATCTCTGAATCCACCTTTATGGCTGCAAATCAACAATTTATGAACAGTAACTCATTTGTGTATTATAAAAAACACTGTGCTACCTTCAGTTTTTGATATCGTTTGGGCTCACAGATGATTTTTGGGAACTTTAAAGCTAGTTTGTATTTTAAGAGGGTCTAAAGGAAACATTCTGACTGGTTTTAGGGAATTGAAGACCTAGACATTGTATTTAATTTATAAATAAGGAAATCACTTTCATTTAGATGACCATCTTTTGGAAGATATGCTCGTTGTATGTAGGTCATTGCTCACAAAACTCGCCATTCTTTTTTGTAAAAATCTGCGAAGCTTGCAAACCCAAAGTTTGACTCCTGAATTTGTCTTAAGTTATCTGAGGGAACTCCAACTCTATTATGCAACTAAAACTTACCGCACCTGAACTCAAAGGTGAACACATTGCAGGCAGCTAATAATAACAGGAACAACAAAAATAAAATGCTTTGGGAGTACACTGTCTATTTTGTTAATTCACAATTAAACATGTTAATCTCTATACCACTTCCTTTTGTGCAACTGATATACTATCTCTGAAGAGAAAATATTTCTTTTTTACAATATATTCAGCAAAATCATCTAAATGTTGTCCTTAGCTGAAACTTTCTGCTCTATAAAATAGCTGCTTCTGATTTTTGGTCCTACCTAAACATATACTTAAGATTAACACTGATTCCTGAGGTTAACATTATTGTTATTATTCTTGCTGTGTACACAATTTTGAAAACTAATTTTCCTGATGTTCAAATGCCATAATGGCTAGGAAAAAAAAAAAAAATTCCTTTTATTAGCAACCAATCTCTGACATCAGTGGATTTATCTTTCTTAGCTTAATTTGAGGTATGGAACTGGCTGTGTTTGTTGTCTTGTAATAGTCTGAATACCTTCTATGCCTATTCCTATGCCCCTGAAAGCATTTGAAAACCACTTACTCAAAACCATTAATACACTTTTTCTGCATTTGTGCAGCTCTTCTAGCAATTACTGGAATAAGCACTATACATGTAATTTTCCTTGGAGAAAATGGTATTGGCTGCAGGCAAGAACACAAGATCAGCAGAGACTTAAGTATGGGGTTTTTTTTAATATCAAATCCACCAGGCTTGCTTAAACAGCATTATACTTCTCACTGAGAATTTTTGGTTCAGCAGGAACAACAGTAATACCTCTACAGGCTACTTTATTATTAAATACAAAAGTTCACAAGCTATTTCTAAATAATTGACAACAATGATTAGCAGACAAGCCAAAACAGGCATCTAATAAGAGGCCTAGCTCAAAACTTCTGTGATAAACCCTTTGCTGCATGTAATTGATATTTAGATGCCAGATTTCTTTTTCTCCTAATAGTAATTACATCGGTGTCATTAATGGCTGCTGCAAGGTCCTTAGGTTCTTTCCTGCAGGCAAAAATTATATCTGGTCAGAGAGTCTGGTAATTATTCCCTCTCATTTTCAATAGTTCTGAGACCTATTTTTTTTTTTTTTCTCTTTTTAGAATCTGAGGCTTTTGCATTTTTTCCCTTGGGAAACTGGGTTAATAACAGCGGAACAGAAAAACTGAGAAGCTTGTTTAACACCACTTACTATGCTAAAATAAGCTAGGAGATTTCATTTTAATGATTATATCCCAAAGCACATTTGTAGTGATTATTTTTTAAAAACATTCAGCAGACATGGTTCATTTCCCAAGAGCTACAAAGGGCCGAGAATGCCTGAGGCACTCCTCGGAGCCCTGGTGCCTCCCTGTGACATGCTGCTCTGTTCCTGCAGCTATAAACAAACACTAAGGGCTGCCTAAAACTACTGCCCAAAAGCTCTTGTACATCCCAAATACTCAGCACTCTTGTTTTGATGAGAATTGTTGAAAATGTAGTGAAAATGTGTTATTGCATGAGTCCTAGGTTTCTTGATTCCAGTCATATCAGAAATATTTTGTAGGCAGCAGATTGCTACTTATGCCTTAAATGATTTGAATAATTTGAAAAATATTACAGAAGAAAACCATCCATTTAAAAAAAAACATTACTAGCATGAAGTTAAAAAGTGCCCAGCTGATCATTTGAAGCAAACAGCTTGTTACACTGAATATACTCACTGACTGGCCAGGTACCTGAAGTGCTCACATGCTTATCCCTACTGTTGTCAGTCTGTTCCTGTTCCCCAATCCTGTCACTGATGTTGACTTTAAAATTTAGCAAAGTTGTCAAGAACGCTACAGTAGGGATAGTGTAAGGCACTATATACATACTTGTTAAAGGATTTTCTTCCCATTGCTTTAACAGATAGCAACAGTAAAGGAACATGCCCAGAAAAAGAACATTATGCATGCCAAGAACTCAGCCACACCAGTACCAGACAAACCACCTCTGCCCATGGATAATGTCACACAGCCCGCAGGCTCCCTTCAGCCTCATGCCACTGGGAGCTTGCTGCATAGATTATTCTTCATGATATAAAAATCTAACATAAAAGCAAAATCTGAACCAAAAAAGTAATAGCTGGTGCTTAATGGAAATAGGGGAGTTGTAACAGTTGTGTCTGAAAAAAATGTGTTCCTTCTAACTTAGTTAAACATTGTGCAAAATTGTGATTAAAGACTGGAGAGGTTTGGCTAAGTAGTAGGGAGGTTGAGGGTCAATGAACTTTACATATGCCATACAGACCTCACAGAAAGGCAGAGGGTTTTTGAACAGAAATGACTGATTTTACTCCACATTTCCAAAATGTCACCCAGAAATTCAGAGGACTGAATCTCATCTACATGAGGTGGCTTCTTATGAGAAATGTCCTTTTTTTATCTAATGAGAACACGTGTGGCTCCTGTTCACTGAGGCTGATTCCAGCCCATACTCAAGCACGGTCAGCTTAATTAATCTCAGAAGATCATAATGCAATATTCTCCTTAGCTGAAGAAGACACAGAGGAACATCTGGTGTCCTCTAAACCGGGATGAGTCACATGATGTTTATAATTTTCCATATTAATTCTTGTAAAAATACTTTTGTCATTCAAAACATTATGCACTGATAGTCTTAAAACTTCTCATTATTCCTATCATGTAATTTACCTCAAGGTCTGTCACTCAGATTCAGGGTGGCTCATTTAAATTCATATTAATGATTACTCAAAGAAATAGCAGTCTTTGTTTTAATACTAGATTTTAAGAGGGAGAATCATTTCTTGTATAAGTTAAGTAAAGACAGCTATAAACTGATAGAAAAATTAACAAGGTCATGCTGCTTTCTAATTCTTTAAATCTGGTACTTGCCTCTATCTTTATGCCTCATCAGCTCTTCATCTCTTTTTCAAATCTCATTGGAAAACTAATTTCCCCCTTGCCTCTTCTGCTCAGTTGTTTTCTCACTTCTATTTATTAATTCAACTCTAAATAATACTGGGAGGAAGGAAAAGTAATATCTGACATCCTCCATATCCTGTCCAGTCACTGTCCTATGGAGGCGGGTTAATTTTTTTATGTGAAAACTGCCTGTGAGCAGCAAATTGAGTCTCCCAACAAAATGAAGTATTTTGTCAAAGGGATTTGGCTTTAAATTTCATCAAAAGACAAGAAAGCAAAGAAATATCAGCCCTCTCCTCCAAATCCTGATTCAAAAGATATTCTCCAGTTTCTCTGTTTAGAGATTTCATTGCAATGCCTTGTGTTACTGCTTAGGTACATTCCATTAAAATCTCTTCTCTACAGACAGGCTTCCTTAGCTAATTATATGTTATCTTGTGTGTAACAGGAAATGTAATCCAGCTGGAGTGCTTGGGCCATGTGGGAGAACAAACTTAATACAGTTGCTGATACTTGCACAGCTTGGTATGCCTAATACAGGTCTCAGGGAGCGTTAATTTTTGATGATTAACTTTATGGGTTTGGATGGAAAGGGGAGGAATTAGCATTTTCCAGTTCAGCTGCACAACCTGGAGTGCAGCTGGTAAGGTTTATATCCACTGCGTGCTGTGTTCCCCTTCCCATGAGGGAATTCCTACAGAAGGACTCCGTATCATTACAAGTCTCTAACAAGGCCCCACTCCTCATCTGCCTCAAATGTGCAACCCTTTTGATGAGAGGGAAAGAGATTATGATGACCTGGAATCATGCAAATAGTGAAAGCTTTGGTCAGTGTCTGAGTAAAGGTTTAAAGCGTAAAAGAAAAATTAATTGAAATTAGCAATGACACTGAGATTATGTTGATGTCTCGGGTTTGATTTTTAAAGGGAAAGAGAATACTGCCCGTGAGAGAGTTTTTCTTTTAGAAATAGTGCTTGTGGATGATATCAAGGGATCAAAAAATATAATGGACAAAGTGCAGAATAAGGCAGACATCCTGTATCAACAAACATAATTTGCAGTGTTTAGTAACTGAAGACTCCACAGAAGATCTATGCAGAAATGCTTTTATGAGCACATCTTAGGTCTCAAAGGGCAAACATTTAACTGATCCTGTGTGTTCCTGTAAAGACTCACTTATTGTCCAAGGTATAGTTTTCAGAATGATTCATAATCTACCTGAAATCAGGTATTTCAACTACCAGGCCTCAACATAGGCAGTTATTTCAGGATCATGATATTCTCTCTCTGCTTATATCACACAACTATTCAAGCAATGGAAAATCCTTTCTCTTTGCTGTGACAGAACTCAGAGCATCTTGGACTGAATGTTGAGGAATTTTTGTTCTCCCAGGCCAAATCAGCTCTCTAATTATGTCCTAGGTCAGCTTATGTTCACTGCATTTTTGGTTGAAAGGCTGCAGAACGAAGGGACCTCTTGTCAGACAACCACATAAAAATGTACCAGTGCACTCCTAAATAAGAAACCACAAATCTGTACAAATGGCTCATGATGAAATTTTGTTGTTGCCACAAGATTTTCATTTTTGGAGACAATATCTCGTGAAGTTCGGAGCGTTTTACAGCAATTCTCTGGAGAAATGAAGGTCATATGGGAAAAAGTACTTAAAAGCGGAAAAATTACAGAGCTGTTTTATTGTATTTTGAAATTAATGTATGTTTCCATACTTGTAACTTATTGAGAGTCCTGTATAACTCTCCTTCTCTACTTTATTTCTTTATAATTTGGTAGTCTTTCTCAGAAGAATATTTTTCACAGAGAGGGCTTGATCTTTTGATAGTTCTCTCTATGTAATTTGTATTTTACAAGAGTATAAATGTAAGTTTCTTGCATAATTAGCACAGTCTAGCCTCCTTCCCTTCTTCTGCTTGTTCTGGAAATGCATGGAAAGATTCATCTCTTTGCTCCATGTTCATCATCATTAATTCGTCTTCCTTACAAAATTTTTGGAAACTGCCCCACTTTGTGGAGTGTTGACAGTTTATTGGGCAGCTATTTGATTTCTGAAGTTTATCCCCTAATGTGCTCCCCAATGATGTAGTGGCAATTTTTCAAATGCCAATAAGGAACCTTAAAAGAAATAGCAGTAAATACTTGTAAAACTTTAGAATATTGCTTAATTCTTCAGAGCTTCACAAAGTTAAGAAACTGACATAATCAGCTGAATTTGAGGGATTGAGTGGTTGTATTTGATGGAGACATTAAACTTCCTATATTGTTTAACAGAACAAAACCTCCTTTCTTTATTAAATGCAAATGACCAGCAGAAAGGGATAAAGACAGAATAGCAAAAGTTGTTCCATTTTTCTGCCTAGTGTGTTTATTAGTATCTAAGACTACTGTGTTCTGCATTTTCCTTGATTCCCCAAGACATTAATAAAATTTCTGACCTTTTCATATTTAACATGTTCTTCAACTTTAGCTGCATTTTTTGCTCTCTATTAGAGGGATGTCTTTGTGATAAATTCATACAAAATCCAGCAGACAATTATTTCACTCTTATCATATTTCCTGTGGGCATGCAACAACATCCCTATTTTGTCACTTCTGCTGAGAACAGGAATGCTGATATTCCCCTGTTTCAGAGTTCCTGGGAAGGCTGAGAGATTACAGTGTCACTTGCTACATCTAGCCCTGACACAACACAAACTATGCTATTTAATATACAGATCTCCACAGTGAAGAAGAAAAAAAATGAATCAAAACTCTTAATAATCAAATTAATTGTGCATATTAATATTTTCTGTTTTTGAAGTAGGAACCATCCCTTTTTTTTCCTCAATATAAAATTTCATTTTCATTTGGCAACTACACTTACCCAGTGTTACAGTGTACACTTCTTGATTTAAATATTATTAAAGAAAGCTTTAAATATTATTAAAGTGGTATAAAATAATATTTTCTAGTTTAATGCTGTAAGTAAGCAGACTGACTTGCAGTACTGGATTATTCATCTCTCTGATCTGGAACCTGGTCTCCAAGAGAGTTCTTGCAAATTACACCTGTGCCACAGCACTGGAAGATGCCAGTGCATTTAACTCCCCAGAACTCAGAGGAAAGAGTTTATAGATAGAAGACACTCCTTAAAAATTTTAAAAGGTGAAAACAGAAAATGGTTCACTGTTTTTTAAAATTTTTTAACAGATAAGAGCGGTTTAAACTGTATCTAGGAAAGGGCCATAAAGCCTGTGTATGTAGTCTTGCTGCCCAATGGTCAAGGCTAAGTAATAAGTAGACCTCTAAGGAAAATTACTTGCCTTGTCACTCAGCACAGACTGGTACTGGCACATAATCATTGATAAAGGATTTTTATATATATGTATATAAGATTTATAATTTAACATCCATATGAAAGGCTACAGATCTTTGGAACTGTCCCTATTCAACTGAATAAAATCTCACAATTTGTCGTGTTTAATTCACCTCTTTAATACCAACAAAGAAAACAAAAGAAGTTCACGACATAATGTGGCTTATTATGATAATGGATCAGAATCTGAAGGACTGCCATTAGTGTAGAAAAATGTGGTTCTTTGCTTTGGCTTACTAAACATCTTCCCCCTCTAGCTGTCCTATTTAAATTGTTTGGATTTTTTTCTCCAGTTTACCCTTTCTTCTGCATCATTAAAGCTGCATAATCTCAAAAGAGAAGTGCACAGTCAAGGAATAAAATTCTCAGATATTTCCAGAGCCTCACATCCCTAAAACTTTCTTTCATGACTTGGTTTGTATTTCTGTTCTTTGTGGTCTTCATACACATGCATCAGCTCCACTGTGACTTCAGATGGGGACAGAGAAACAGCAAGAACTGACTTAGCAGGGAACTGTTTAAGGCATGGACACCAGAAATTTCCTGTCTGTGTGTTCAGGATTGAAGGCACTGGTCAGCACAGAATTTTTTTACCGGTACAAGGCCCTGTGGCAACTGGAAATGACCAAATGTGTTTTGTGCTTACGGAGAAGGAGGCTTCAAATTACGCTTTCCCAAGACATGCTGTGTGTGCACCTTGTACCTTTACTTGTAATGCATGTTGTAGGCTCTCTTCTGTGTGAAATTGCCTAATTTTGACAGAGCGCCAGAAATCTGATCATTTATCTCTCTTTTAACCTTTTGTAACCCTCTAAACAAGGCTGGTACACTCTATCTTTTAAACACAGATTATTGCTTCACTCAGCAATAATAAATAAATTTTTTTTTTTGCCTCAAAGTGAAATCACATTCCCATTCACCTTAATTCTGTTGCTTCAGTGTCACTCTAATGTGCAGTTTTTACAGTCCATAAATTAAAATATGTTCACGCATGTGATCCATTTATCCGTTTGTAAATGTAGTTACTATGAGACAAGTAAATGTACGATCTGCTTGCTGTTCTACTCAATTCTGATGTGAAACAAGACAGTCATTAACAAGTTGCAAGTAAAACAACAAAAAATCAGCACAAAATAAAATGTCTACTTTAGCATACACAGCATTGTATGTGGGGTCAAGTGAAAAGTTTTTAAAGAATACTATTAAAAATATGAAACACATTGCTCTTTAGGATCTGAGTGTGGGTGATGCTGTAAGTGAGACCTACTTTCTCATAGTACTTGATCTCGTAGTCCAGAATTGCTCCATGGGGAAAGTCCGGCTCTTGCCAGGAGAGGGCAATGCTGTTTTGGGAAGCCCAGTCCTTCCTTACCATACCTATCAAGGTGGGTGCTGAAAGGGAAAAGCATAACTAAGGGTTAAAGACAAAGCACACGGTTTATCCTTCCAACCTCCTTTCTGAGGATACCAACCCGAGGCAACTTGGAGTGACCTCCAGACAGAAAAGCATGACAGATGGCAATTCTCAGGGAAACCATATAACCTGGAATTAATGCCTCAAGTACATGCTAGTAACTCCTCTGCTGAAGTGCAGAGCAGCTTCTGAAAAATGGCTCTGTGCAAAAATACAGAAAGAAACACCCGTGCTGGGCCCTGCCCCAACCAGGCCGCACTGCTGGCTCCGAGGACACCGTGCCCAGAGCGGAACCACATTTCAGAGGCAGCAAATTCTGCACTCAGGTTAATCTTCATTAAGTGTTATAATTCAGCCGTTTGGGATGTACATTCAGTTTACCCTTTGGGGTAAAATAAAGCGACACAGCTTAAAACAGACGCAAATGAATCCCTTTTCTGGCAAGGGCACTTCGGCCCTTTGTGAGGCGTCTGTGAGAACGAGGAGCCAGGAGGCTTCTGGCAGGGACTGGGTTATGGGCAAACTGGGGGGCAAGGGAGCCGTCAAACCTGCGTGCCACCACTGATACCACAGGCCTGCAGCAGCGCAGCAAGTAGGAACTGCTTCCAGCAGCTTCTGGAAGGGGCCCAACATGCATGGATACACCCAAGAGCCAAATTATCTCACTGTGGGGTTAACCAATTTTAAGAAACAGTTTTTCTGCCTTTTTGGAAAAGAAGGTGCACGGTTATCTATGCAATCATTTCAAATGGTGCAAAAATTGCATTCTAGAACACAATCTTTGCTTATTTTATTAATCTGGTCAAGCACGTAAAAATACTCTCCAGACACTGATGTTGTTTTAATAGTATTGATGTGCAGCTTTCCCAAATGTTATAGCAATCCCAGTCATATCAACAGTCTTGAACATAACTAAGATCAACAATCCAGCTACCATAAGTGGTTCACAGATTTCACTATTTGTCTTTCCACTAAAAATACCAATTTATTACACACCTTCCCCCATTCCTCTATACATAGAATCTTACTTAACTTCTTACAAGTTTCCATGGAGTTGGAGTTGTCTCCTAAAAATAACACATTTTTATGACTTCTGGTTTTATCTTTTGAATGAAAGAGTCTCCCTAGGAAAATGAAAAGGGAATCTGCTTCTAGTCACAAAATTTCACGCCTTAGTTTTCTTCCTGTAAATATTTCAGGAAGTTTAAGAAATGAGAACAATAAATAAATTCTAGAATGCAAACAAACACTGAAGAAAACAAAACTGTGTGTTTGCCTTTGAAAAAAGGGAAACTCTACACAGAGACGTGCGCATCTTTCTCTGTGATAATGTATTTATCTGAGAGAGAAAATTAACTTCTATCCCCTGTCAATCTTCCCTTTGGGTAACTATTCTGTGGGATAGTAGTTTGGTCCTCTCTGATGTGAAAATAACCCCAACTTAACACAAAACACCAGAAAAAAAAACCCTGCCAAAGTGTGAGAGCTTACACAGGAAACTTCTACACTTTTGCCATTTTAACCACAGGTCTGATGCAAGGGTATTAGAGGGGGAAAAAAAAAAAAATCCTGCAATGCAGAATAAAGGATTAACCTGGTTTTCAGGAGGTCCTTAAACAGCATAATGTAAATAACTGAACAGAACAAAACACAAACTAATAAATAAAAAGCATTCACAGGATTTGAACCAAAATGGTATCCCTGGGTAGGTATAACTACTCTCTCAGCTAAAATGAAATTTTTACTCTTGAAACTGAGGGTGAAGTTGAGCTCTTGAAATATTTCTCTGGGGTACAATCAGCTTCTCCAAGAAAGATACACAGTCAAGTCTGTTTAAGGGAAAACAGGAGCTAGCAAACATGGATTTGTAATTGCTAAACACTGATCAAGGGCCTAGGAGGGTTCCGCTCACATAAATAATTTTACTATTTGTTATTTGGAGTCACTGTGATTTACAGGTGGGTCTGAGGGAGCTATAGCAACCTTTCAGATACATCTGGTACCCCCTGTGTGCCTGCTTAGAGGTGATGAGCATCAGCTGGGCCACCTTCCCAGCACACTGCGGCTTCATCCCACTGCATTTGGGAGTTCGCTGGTCAGACAACCCAATCCTTGCAAAATTATTAAGACTGATGACAGAAACCTCCAGGTTAAGCTGTAGATAAAATTATATTCTTGGCTCTTTTAGGCTTATAAAATATAGACTCCTGATATAACATGTCTTCAAATTATGGCCTAACCTTTATAAGTTTTCCATATGTACTGCATGACGGCGATTTTTGTGTTCTGACTTCCAAATTTATACAGCAATTCATGCATGCTTTCAGCCTGAGCTCAACGCAGCAATTCTTCCATTTGAGGAAGTGCATGTCAAAGCACAGTCCTGGTGCATTGGAAGATCCTCTCAAAATTTCAGTATATGAAATAATCCCAGTTGTCTTCCTGAGAAACAACTCAGGAGAAAATTAATGGAACAAAATTGTTTTAGATGTCTCCTAAACCAGCTGTGCTTGACCTGCCCTTGAAACCAACAAGCCCATACAGCAAGGCTCCCATCACATCTGTAGCACTGGGCCAGCATTGAATCCTCTAAATCAAAATGCAGAGATGTGCACATAAAGCTGTGAATATGAGAAGTGTATTTGTGTTTGTGTTAGGTAAAAAAAAAAAAAAAAAAAAAAGTACCTTTTAACAAAAAGACCCAGAAGAGTCACCACTGACCATTTCCTGTATGGGTAGAAGGATGATCCTGTTTTTGCCAGACAGGATTCTAGTCAGAAATTTATGGTAGAAAGAAACAGACAAATAAAACCATGTAAATAAAAGCACAGCTAGCTGAGTTTCTATTTCTTTTGTTGTGAAGTCCTACTAAAGAGCACTTATTTCTGTGGAGAAATTTCAGTGCTCCTTATAACTGTTGCTTACTAGAGCAGAAGTCAATTAGACCTTGGAGATCCTATCCATTTATTGTTAAAGCTCTTTTTAACCAGAAGATTGTAAGATAGGTAAATCCTATTTCCCCATTCCTAAAGACTGCTCTAATGTCCCTATGATGAATCAATGGGAAGTTCTTTTAATTAAGTGTTTCAAATCCAGTAGCTGCAGGAGAGCTCTCATTTGGTTACCCAATGAAACAATTTGAAAAAAGAAATGCTTAGAAGAGCAGCATGGGTTTTAATCACTTTAATGGCAGTATTTTCTTGCCACTGGTCCTAGGCTGAAGGGTGGTTTCTGGCTCTTGAGCTCAGCTCTGATCTGTGTTTTGTACTGAGGATTCTTTGCACCATCTGTTTTCTTCTACACTGTTATAAATTTCTTGAATTACGATGAGTCATCTGTAATGTGGTGAGCTCCTCATTTAATTCAGTCTGATAAGCCTCTTGGTCTTTTCAAATTTGTATTGAATAATGGAAGTTCATTCTTTAATTCAGAGTGAGCTGATTTTATTCTAAATTCCTTTGGCTTTTCTTTTTCAGAATACTTTTTTTCTCATGTGCTACATACAGGAGAGAAAATGTGTATTTTGAACAATGACTGGATCACAGTGTATTTTCCCTAGAAACTTTCTCTTTTTCTGAAGCTGACTTCCATTATCTGTAACTGTCTGATTTCAAAATAGGTGATCTGTAAGGTTTCTGAAGCTTTTTTCCTTTAGTGAATTTTCTAATTGTGCTATTTGTTGTTTCACACTCCTGAAAGTAGGCAAAGAAGTTTCTCCTGTTTCCAGGACTGAACAACTTTTGTAGGATGCCCATTCATGGTGAGGAAGCTTCTGACCCAATGGCAGCTGATGACCAAAGCTCGACTGATTGCTGGCTGTACATGGAGTTATTTCACCCCTTGGTATCTCATTCCAAATCTTATTTCTTTAGTGAAGAGAAAACATGACAGCTCAACAGCCTCTCCCTGGCTGGGAGTAGAGGCTGTAGCAGGTATGAACAGTCACTTTCTTGTCAAAAAAAGTTACCATCCAAAAAAACCAAGAACAGCTGCACCAGTTTTGTCCTTCGTTCCCCTCGAGTTGTATCTGTTTTGCCCAAAACCAGTGAAGTGCCAGCAGATACAAATTTGGAGAGGAGAGAGTGGAAGTGGGATCTGAACTGTACACATGCTCTAGGGAGGACTGCAACCTCACTCCTTTGGACACCATCCTCATGAGAAGGCTGTGGGTCTCAATATGTAAAATATTGGGGGTCTCAATATGTAAAATAATGCCATTTGGGATAATGTGTTTAATTCAGTTTGTTGTTTCTATACCTCTGCCATTACCGACAATAATGTGAATCACATAATTAAATGTTATTCTTCTCTTGAGACCTCTGCCTGCTTCAACGTACAGGAGAGACCACACTCACGAAAATACAGGGCTTTATCATGTGTTTTCTGTGGGTTTTCACCCTACAGAGGAGGAAACCTGCTTTAACATCCTGCAGGGAGCCTGCATTCCTCCTGTTGGGGAACAAGTCCTTTCAGTAAGAGAAGGACAGTTGAGGGTGGAAGAGATATCAATGCTGTAAGGACTAATTTACATTGACTGTATTGGGTCAGAAAACAAAAGAAAACTGTTTTCCTGTTCATTAAAAGGAAAGGGCTTCTTCAAGCTTCAATCACAGGTTAATGGCATGAATTAAACCAACAGTAAACTATGCTTAACACTATAGAAGCTATAGTTATCTAATAATTCCAAGCCCATTAAACAAAAATGTTAGGAAATTAATGAAACAGAATAGAGATGTATCAAGGTCCAAATCTGAAGTGTTTTTCCAGATGGTAAAACCACTTTCTGCACTTTTTCTATACCAGAAAATGCTATTATAATTTTACAGTGTTTCACCAGCGTAGGTTCTGTAACTATATTAGAATTTCTATACTACTGGACATTGAGTATGATTTTATATTATAAATATCAATAGAAAGAGCACTGAGATTTTATTCACAGTGCCACATTTGAAAAAAAAAAGTTATTTCAGGACACAGTCAGGAAAATATTGATTTTACTTCTGATTCTAGAAAGACTATTAGAAAGGTAATAAGCAGTAAAAAGATGCTCTCTTAGAGAAGACATTCTACTCAGTAGCAGGACTGAAGTAATGAAACAACATTTCCTGATCAATGATAGTGCCTCCAGTATTTTACCCATTTGAGCTATTTACCAAGGATTTTCCAGGGAAGCTAAGAGGCCCGAAACCTTCATCCTGCATTACTAATGCCATGGGTGACACGAACGATCAGTCATCTGAAGGATGTAGTTGTGCTGTCTATCATCCAGAGCAGTCTCCACTCCTACAATATGGGTATTAATCGTCCAGCAGAGGTGCAGTTCATCCTTTCTTTCGTGTTTGTTTGTGCATCTTTCTGTTGCTATCTTTGTAGGCTAAGGGAAGAAAGGCTATCTTATGAACAAGGGATGTTATAGGGATCCAGAAGACCTCTGTTTATATTATTTCCTGGTTGTGCTCCAGAGATTTTCTTTAATCTTTTGACTGAGCTATCTTAAGGTACAATGTGAATGTCAATAAGTTCCATTATTTGCAATACGTGAGCACTTTCTAGTTAGAACGTGAGTGTGTGAATATAAAAGACTAAAACCTAAGCAAGTTGCCATGGAAAAAAATCACAGAAATATGAACTGAAATTAAACTTTTATAAAAACCCCCCCAGTTCATAACCCATCTCTGTATATTAAAGATGTTCACATGGATGAAACATCTTCAGGTTTATACTGAATTCAGTAAGAATTTGTTTTCTTACCACACAAGCTTGCTTTCAATTAGTACAGTGACTAGATAAGATATTTGATTCTTCCCATAATAGTCTCTTCTCTTCCTAATCATTTCAGTAGTAATTCACAGTTATGATGCTTGGAGGGGATACCATTAGTGGCACTAACCTTGGAATTGAAAGCTGAGCATGCTGTTTCTCTGACAAAGCATTACAGCTATCAAATTAACACATTTGGGGTTAAAAAAAAGTGGGTTTTACTTCATTTTCCTACACTAGCTCCCTAAAGGTTTGCACTCAAAGACAGCAGAGCAGTGCGCTTCTTTTGAAGCACTTCATTTACAGAAAATAGGCCTCCAGCAAGTTATAATTATCATCTCTCCCTCCATCTTAAAGCCTTTCCCCTTGCAGATTGCCTTTGCTTGCTCAGAAATGGTGGATGGAAGCCAACTGAACCCAATACCCCTGTCACAAACTGGATTCTGCTAGAGTTGTGGGCTAAAGGTCATGACAGACACAACCCCCAGATTTCCTCCAAGGTAAATGTAGATTCAACATAGCTTTTTTTTTTTTTCTTCTGTTCCATAATGCAATTATTTCTTCCTTGCTGCTTAATTTCTCTTTCATCTATTGTTGATCTTATGTAAGGAGACAGTAATTATTCATCCACACGATTTTGCAACACTACAGATTTTCTTTCACTTACAGAATGTGCTGCCATTCTCCATTTTTCAAGCTTCAGACAGAAGCACTCCTAAATCTTTACTTCTTACAGAACCTACTCAGCTTCTGATTCTTAAAAGTGGATTTTAGGAGAAGATACTTGAAACAACAGTATAAAATAAAGCCTTATCAGCTGTCAGTCAGACTCTGTGGCTGTTCTGCTCTCTCTGATGACATGTATGTGCAAAACCCTCAACGGTAAAAAGTATTGTGAGATATTTGACACATGAACAAGTTAAAATACCTTAGTTAGTAAGTGTGTTTTTTTTTTTTTTAATAGCATCACTTAAAAAAATCATACAAATGCTTTACCTAAATGTATGTTTTAAAGAGTTACTTTACATGCTCTGTATGTCTGAAGCAAGTGGAACAAATTCAGTTCAAAAAAGCATAGTGGGAGGGTGTGATTCCAGGAATCAGATGCAAACAAAAAAGAAATTGCAAAACTAAACCAGGTTGCCTGTCACATAAATGGAAATAATATCAAATCAACAGGCTTCTGGCATTCAAAGGGATTTGCATCAGAATAAGCAGATTCTCGGCTCCTTTCCACTGCCTTTTAGGGCTGGAGCAGCAGGAGGCAATGAGTGACTTAAAGACCTAATAGGTCACTGGGACTCCTGAGGGAACAGTTCTCTGCAAACCAGAGCTGCCCTCTCCTTGTCTGGCAGAAGACAAAACTGAGGTTGTGCGAGACTGGTACATCAGCTCACAACAGGTGGCAACAACTCACGTGGCTGAATGGCACAGTAAAAACGTGGTAACTGGGGAAAAAAGGCCCTTCTCTTCACTGGCTTCTTCTGGGCATGTTGTTCTGGATCAAAAACCAGGGGAGGGTGCAAGAGGCCATCCTGGGCAAGTCAATTCCCTTCCTATCACTCCTTATGACGATTATAAACCCTGTTGTGGCACCTACAGAAGTAACAGAACACTACGTCCTTAACCAGCAGATTATCTATTTTCACAGCCTCAAATGTTCTGTGTTGTGCTGTTCACTGTTCCTCCTGACTCAGACACTGTTGCAAGCCACTGAGTGTTGGCTGGTGGCACGTTTGAAATTGGTGTGTGTGCTTTCCTGGGGTACCATTCCTGACACGCAGGATTCCTCTAAAAGAGAAGGCAAAGTGGTTTACAGGGTTTCCTTTTTAAGGAAACCTGTGCTAAAAGAGAAGGAGGCGGGAGAAATTGGTTTATCAGCAGATTCAGATTGCTACTGTAATGATGTTAATCAGCGTGAAGAAAGATGTGTTCCAGCCCATGCGTTATGTAAGTTAAAAATATCATGCCAGCACCGCTAGGTGCCCTGTGATGTGGGGACAACCTGCCGTGACACACTTCTTCAGAGAACTTTGTTTTCAGCCTCCTGGTGTAACTTGGGTATTGCTATAAATTTATTGGAAATACAACTTGAGGTTAAGAAGGCGTCATTTATTGCAGCAAGGTGTCATTATGGAAACAGAGCTGTAACTAAGTCTCATTCGGCAACAACCCCTCCAGGGTCAACTGCAACCAAATTGCTCTGCAGAACTTCCTGCTGCTAAATTGATCTCAGAAGTTTGAAAATGAAATAAGCAGGTTAAAAAGCACTAGGAAAACTGCAATCTTTTCACTCCATTAATTGCTACTCATCCCACAATGTAACAAAGGCAAACATAAAATGTACACTCATTTCAGCAAATCTTTCCTGATCTTGTTTATATCAAAATATGAGGCTAGATCAGATTGTAAGTAATTTTCTGTCAAACAGTACTTTACAGGTCTGAAAGAGGCTTTTCTTTTAGCAAGAATATCATGAATATTTTATGTGAACATCTTCTGTGAACCTTCTGTAAAAGCTGTGTTTGTTGGCATGTGCAGAGAATGTCAGAGCTACCGTACTTCAACATTTTGAGTGAGTGTAAGTGCATGAAGACACATCTGATACTGACTTCAAATGTACATCTTCAAACAATTTCCCCAAAAACATTGGTTTTGACAAAGCATTCTATAAATCACACTGATGCTAAATAAATATGCCCTCATAAATTAATTCCCAGAGTGGTGTTACAAACAAAATTATGTAACTTATTATATACTTAATAAATGCTAAAAAGATTTCAAAGGTGTAGACTAGCTCTGTTTTACTGAGTGTCAAGTATCTTTTAAATCTTTAATGTGGAAACCTATGCACAGAAAAGCAGACCCTTTTAAACTCTGGCATACAGACAAGAAACACTTCTAGGAGGCCAGGAAGTCAATGTTTTGTTTGTATTTGATGCACGAGAATCACTGCAAAGCACTGCTGCTGTCAAATGCAGGTTAGGTGTTCAATTTCTAGTCAAGTACGGTAGAATCTGAATTGACTCAATTAAGTTTAAAAACTGGCGATTAGTTTTTGCAAGTTGTCTTAAATCCCTCTGTATTTAGAAGATGAGGTGCTGAACTTTCTTTGGGTGCTGGTCGATTAAATGCATTCCCTGGTTTTAGCCACAGCATTCAATACATGCATCACTACCATGAGCACAGAAGCTCATTGCAAAATCAGCCATGGATCTTCTTTAAAGGTGACCTCTAGAGCAATGCAAGAGTAATTTTAGATATGTCAACATCCTAAATAAATTGGTTTGTTCTTTTCTCCTTTTTTTAGTAGGGTGTATCTACACAATACTTCTACGTGAAGTAGGATGGTTAAGTTATCAAAAAAATGTGGACAAAATATCGAGGCACATGCTCTGTAGTGAAAAATCATTAACGTGTTCTTTTAGTTAGCTCACTGGGGATGTTCGCGCACCTCTGAGTCCGAGGGCAGGCTCCCAAGGTGATGGATAGAAGCAATGACACCTGAAGGCATCAGGGCAAATCCACTCTAAAAGCAAAGAGCCGCCAGCCTTTAACTTCTGTTATGTCTAAAACCTGAGGTTCAGAAGAGGCCAGTGGCTCCATCTGGACTACTGTACTCATATTCTGAAAACATGTCACACTAATATTAAATTATTTTGAAAAATTAAGGACTTTTTTGGTGTGTTTTTCTCTTTCAAGAAGATTGAGTTGCTTTTATTCACAAGGACAAAACTCTGCAGAGTTGAAAAACCATTGGGATCTAAAAAGTTTTCATCTTTTTGACTTGTATAAAAATTAAAACACCAAGAAAGAAGAGCAGCCTAGAAATTAGATCAGATGATAGGCAGTAAAATATGTTTCAAACCAAGGTTTGTGGAAGCCTGGGCAATTATGGAATAACCTTTCAAAAGGGAAGCCTCTTCAACTATTTGCTGTTAGTTCGCTCATGCCCTGCAGCTTGTGGTTTAATACTTACTATACATATCCATGCTCATGGAGAGGCAATCTCCTGACAGAGATTCATGGGAGGAAGAAATCTGAACATCCACACTTCCAGGTCAGTACATCACTTAGCTTAAGGAGCCTGTCTTTTCTTTCTAAGAAATTAATTATCCAATGAATGTCCTCCTAGCAAGAGCCTCTGAATTCTCAGAACTCTTCCCTTATGCCCCTTCGGTATTTCTATTCTTTTTCTTGACACTTAATGAGTTTTTGTGTTCTTCAACATTCTGTGTGCTGAACTCTGCCCTTGGAGTATTTTTTCCAGGTCTATTTTCCATCTCCTCTCTCTAGTACCACAATAAATGTGTTTCCTACAGAAAAAAGAAAAGCAGGAAGGTTTGAGGAGGAAAGCTGAGCACTGCTGCCCTACACAACCTCTTTTTGTCCAAGGGATGAAGTCTAGGGGACCTACTGACATACGCAGAGTTTGCACTGGTTGTTCTCTAAAAAGGACCATAAAAATTCTGTGGCCTCTAAAAAGTTAGGGAGTTGACAGATACTGAGGCAAGAGACAGAGAAAACATTCCTTATTAACTAAGATGCCACTGAATGCTGCTGGGAACTGCAAGACCACATATGGAGAAGCATTATTTGATATCTTCCTGATCTTCTTCCATCAGTGTCCCCCATAGCTTATTGCCAGAGAAAAAATAATAGAATAGATGAGCCTTCTGAAATTCAGAAATACTATCTGGTTACAGATCCTTCTGTTTAGCTCAGCGCAAAGGCAAGTTGGCTACATACAGCTTCCTTCTGCAATGAGCTTTTATCTATCCCTGAAGAGTCTTCTGCACTACAGAAATTTTACAGAGAGAAAACACCCAGCTCTGTAGCTCTGGTAGCTGCTTGTAAGAACTAATGGCTCATATCCACACAGTACATTAGTGATGTGCAGCTGAGTGCTTCGGGGTCTAACTTTTAAGTGCCTGATCCTCAGAACGATACTTAGAGTTATGTTCCATGTCCAAGCTCCTCAACACTGTCAAAAACAGAGGAAATCAGAGCATGCACAAAATCAGAACTTGAGAATTCAGACAACTTTCAGTTTGACAGCTCATGTTAACCACTAGGGTTAGACATTGATATTGCACTACTGCTTACAAGCAATGTTGTTACATTGGAATAGCTCACAAAATAATGATCTCAGGAGCAAAATTTTGCTCAGCCTCTTTCATTATTATAATGAAGAAAATCTTCCTTCTTTGAATCCTCCTTAGCTGTTTTAAGTAATAATCTTTGCCCAGTATCACACTTTGTGATTCAATTTTGAGTCTGTAGTTTGGAAAGTCTGAGAAATCAGTGTGTCCACACAGGATATTTAAAGTTCTTTGGCACACAAACAAAACCAAACAGTAAGGCCTGCTAATTCAGACCCGTGTCTCAGAACTTGGCAGTGATCTCCGTTTCTGTGACCTTCATCTTAAAATTTCTACAGCAGACAATCATCTCAAATCCCTCTGTACTCAAACATATGGTGAATCCTGGACAAAAAGACCCCAAAACACCAAAACCCAGCAGCTATTAAGGAAATCTTGGATACAGGAAAAAAGATATCCTCCACACATGCAGCAATTCCTTCAATGCCATCTAGAGGACACAAACCTCCCATGGCTATGATAGGGTCCTGACAAACTCAAATGTGTTAATTCCAGATGTTCTAGCTCTTTATATGTACTGTTCAGAAAATAAGGGTTAGTAAAATGTGGTCAAAAAGTTTAAAAATACCAACAAAGTAAGTAATACAGGATAACTTTGTAATAGCTTTCTAAAAAAATATTATTCTGCTCGCACAGATTAATTCTGTGCCAATAAATTTGTGGAAAATAATTACTGGAAACAAAAGGACTATCAGCATGTTGCAACTTTTCTTCCTAAAATATACTGGTTATTATTTTGAGGATCCTGCATCTATATCATTAATTTGCTGAGCCATCATGGTAACTCTGCAATAAATCAGAATTTTCCGTATTTCATTAACGATCATGATCACAAAGTATTTGTAGTGTTGACTTAACTACTCATGAGATGGTTGGTCAGATATATTGTGACTGGGTTTGCAACTGCTTATGTTATGCAAGGTGATCTTCCCCTGGAATGTCCTTCCAAAAAATTCCATGTTAACCGAATACATAAGTCTTGAGGAAGAAAGGCTATCTTGATAATTAATTCATTGGCTCTGGCTGACAAGAACTCTTCGAACTCTTTGAACTCTTTGAGTTTGTCAGTGTCTATTATCAGTCTCCATTTGCTGGTCAGGTCCCATTAAATTAATACCATCTACTCTCAGTTACTTTAAGCATCTAATTCCATGGGAACACCTGAAGTTAGGAGGATCAGGAACCTGCAAAAATAGTGTGGACAGATTCAGCCTCCAGATGGAGATGCAGAGAACGCAGCTGAGATGTCTGAAGTCACTGAACACCCCACACCACCTTTGGTGCTCCACAAGTAACTCAGGCTCAGAGAGGTGCCCTCAGGGGCTGTATGGGATTTTGTCTTTTAGTGCTGCTTGCCTAGAGACAGACTAGTCAGACTTTCCTTCAAAAATCCCCTGCACCATTACCTTTTCAAACAGTGAAACAAGACCTTAGAGAACACAACGAAAGCCCATTTAACAGAAGAAATATAGCAATTCTGTTTCTTCTGAAGTTTGTAAGATGGCACATCTTAAAAATGTTATGATCTCAGCCTGTCTGGTCCATGCTCTGCATCTCTTCTCAGTGCCTACATGGGAAAGAAACCGAGTTCTCTTTCCTCAACCAGTGAAATGTCTCACCTTTAATCAACACTTGCAAAACCACCTTACAGGGTTTTTTAAAGATAATAATCACTCTAACCCTACTCCATTCTATAAACTTTGATACCACCATGTAATATATTTTAAATGATGCATTAAACACTTCCTAATGCAATCTTTTGCATCTGAACCTCCCATCAGATATTCAGGTATAATCTTGCTGTACTGCCAAGTTCAGTGTTGTTTGCTTCCTTTTAAAATAGGTAGAAATATGAGCATGGAGCCTCAGGTTCCAAGATAACAATAGTCACTATTACCTGACATTTTAAGTCAGCACACAATCCTGAATACAAAAGTAATACAGAATAGCTGATAGGGAGACATTTATTAGCACTCTCAAGTAACTGGAATTAGCAAGGAAGACAATAGCTGACATATTTCGATGCTTATACATGTTGAGGAAATAATTAAGAAAATGTCATCTCTTTAAGAATGATTTCCAGAAGGTTTATGATTCAGAATAATAATTTGTAAGACACAATTGTTATTATAAATACATAATTGAAATATTCAGCTATCATAATTCTTTCCAGGGTCATATGTAGACTGTTCTGAGTATCTGAAAAATATTTCCATATTCTACATTACTTTTTGTTTACAGTGGAGCAAGGTTACCAGGAGCCTCCTGCTGTACATTTTGCTTATCCTGTGCTGTTTGAGATGCTCATGAATGATCTGGTGAGATGACAAAGTCTGCTAAACTTAATCAGGGCAGTAAAAAGGGAGGACTAACTGTGGAGAACTGCGGAGGGGCTTCATGAGATCAGCTGACTGGATAATAAAATGGCAGATGAAATTCAGAGCAGAGTAATGCACACAGGAAAAGAACCCCTAATTTCATAAACGAAATGAGCTCTGAGCTGACCATTTCCACCCAGGAACAGGATTTTTGAGTTCTAATAAATAGCTAATAAATAGATCTATGAAAACGCCAACTCTGTGGTCTAATGTAATAAAAAAAAAAGATTAAATGAAATGTTAGGGATTACAAAGGAAAAGAAAACGCACCAGACCTTCATACTGCCACAGCATACCTGCACATTTGAAACAGATGTTGAACACTGTGTAATTTTGGTTCTGTCACCTCAAAAATGGTGTGTTAGAACAGGGAATGGCTACAGTAATTAGTAAATTAAAGTTGTGGAATGGCTTATACACAGGTAACTCAAGAAAAGATGTGGGCTTTCCAGTTTGAAAAGGAGGATGCAAGTAAAGGTTGAAGCAGGAATGATACGAAGAACACAAGGTGTGATGCTTTCTTCTTGCAGCACAAAAGCTAGACATAGCAAATGAAGTCAAAAGGATGGGATTCTTAATAAAATGTGAAATTAACCTGCTGAATTCCTTGCCAAGGGATGCCATAGATTCTTTTTTTAACATGTATTTAATAATAAATTGTTAAACTGCTACTGGGCAAGGATGTACCCAAAGTACAACTTTTCAGAAGCCAGTGAGTACTCAGGAAATGCATCTTGTAAACTTTTTCTGTTCTCTCACTCAGCTCTAATGTTCAGTTTTTGGCTACTGCCAGAGAGGATGTGAAGCCAGATGAAGGAACGGTGTGATCCAATACAGCTGCTCTTTTGTATAATCAATAGGAACAGAAAATGAATGTAAGAGGAGAGAGAGCAGGGTTGCTGCCTGGTTTTGTACTTAGCAGCTCGATGAAGAGTCTTAGTCCTTTTTTTTGCTGTGTTTTCATCTCTCTGTGTGTATGCATGGTGGTGAGAAGCCTGGAGCCTTGTCAATGAATCTGCTGCACGTGTGCGGAGAAACTGCTTGCATCTTGCATATTGTAGTGGATCTGTAGCATCTGTGGCACCTCTGCTGTATCTCAGGCTCACTGCAGTCATTCATCACCGAGTCCACCTGCACATATTCAACAACTGCTTGGTGAGGAGGGAGACAGCTTACCACAAACTGGAAAGTGCTGACCATGCCTGAAGTCACAGGAGTGAAATACACAAGTAAACCTAAAATGAAGCGCACTCCCACAAGATCCTATGGACCACGCACCAAGGAATTCTTCAGCTCATTTGGAGGCTGAGGCACTGGGTGCTACCCCCATAGTCAGGCAGTCACCCAAACACTGCACATCTGCTCTTTGGACAGCCAGCCAGTCTTCTAGAAGGGAATCTGCCAGGCAGACAGGCCAGAGAAATGTGGGCATTTCTTAACAACGGGTACATGCATTTGGCTGACTCTCTAGGGGTGACAGATTTTGTGTCTTTGGCCTGGGGCAGACTCATCAGAGGACAAACTGCTCTGAGATGGTCAGGAATGGGAAGGGTCCTCTCTGCACCATTTGTTATCCATGTACTGGGCCTGAAGATGAGCAAAGGCTTCAGGATATGCATTGAGTGAAGGTAAATGCAGGACCAAAGACACTTCAAGACATCAGGCCTAGTGCAGCAGCAAAGGAGGAAAAGATTCTGTGCAGGGAAGCACTGCAATGAAACTTACTGGAATGTCTGCAGGGAGTTACTGGTAACAAAAATGGGGTAAGCTGAAATATTAGTCCATCTGTGAGTGGATTATCCAAGAGACATCTGCATTGCCTGTGGATTTTTATAATCACACGAAGTAGGTGCTGAAATTCACACACCACTGGATTGATCTTTTTTCATAAGGTTCAGAGTGGCCGAGACATTAATTTCTTTAAAGTACGAGCTATATTCCTTAACATGAATTTCTTGGTTTAAGAACTCAGCACTATCTTAAGTATCATCACTATCAAAACAGCAACCATTTAATTCAGTAAAGATGGGAATGGATGGAAAAACTCATGTGGAGAGATTTATTACTTAATAAAGTTTGCACAGCACATTTAGTCTGGATGTAATTCATAAAACCTTGGATGTTCACTGCCTATATCCTGCAGTACATAAACCAGGGAGTATCTAGTCCCCTTCCACAGGTCAAAAAATAATAAGCACACTTTGGCTACTGACCAAACTGAACATATGTAGAGATTGAAGCTGCCCCATCTGTGTGCTGGCAGCAGAAGGGCTGAGGCATGTTGTGTCTGAATCAGAGACATGAGCTGAGTCCCTCCTGACTGGATAACTGCAAGCTCCCACAGCCCCTTCAGCTGCAGGTGAAGGAGCATCTGCAGGCTCAGGGGCCAGGGTGGCACTTCAGGCTGTCAGTCACATCCTGATGGATGTGTCACTGTCATTGTCTACAGACATTGGAATGCTGTGCCCACACCAATCCAATGGAATCCACCAGCATAGGAACTGGCTTTTTGTCTAAAGTGTCCAGGAAGCAAGGCTCTATAGGGATTGTTTTTAAGTCTGTCTGGCACGTGAACTTAAATATGCATAAAACCAGGCGGCTTCTGGGTGGCTTTACATTACATTACATGCATTACATTTTCTGTCATCATGTCTACACAACTATTCATTGCAAACCGGTGTTAGAAAGGAGAGATGCCTCAGCATGTGAAAAACCAAACCAAAACATCCCTTCTGCTCCCACATTTTCTATTCATGATTATGCTGTTATCATGCAATGAAAAATAAGGAAAGACACAAACTTCTTTGCAAGTTTAAACTGAGTTTTCTTCTCCAGTGGCAAGAAACAACAGTATGAATACAGAGATATGCCAGATGGCTCCAGTCAGGTTTTACTAATTTACTGAAAAGTTTTTAGGCAGAGAACGTGTATATTCTGAACTTGAAGCACACTGCATACTTGTGAAAGTCTGTATGCATTACTTAGGAGGTGTGAAGCAACCATAGTGATACAAGAAAAAAACACAAGATGAAAAACAGAGCTCGAGCATAAAATACCAAACCTATACATGTTTTTAGAAAGAGAATTTTCGTTGTCCATGTTAAGAATGTATTTTCACTTTAGTTTGCAGCACCACAGCATTTTCTTTTTCAGCTTTTTCTTTCATTTTCCTAAGTCATTTTGTATCAAAAGCGTATCTATCCCTAACATTTGTGGTAACTGTTACCCCTTCAAACATATTTTTCTGTGAATAAGTAACTGAATCCCACCCCCCCTCCAACAGGTAGAGATCAGAATCTGTTATTGTCATCTAGTAACTGCACCAGACATTTTTTTACTTGATAAATAAGTGCATATAAAACTCAGTGATTATTTGTCTCAGTGTTTCCATCTACAAGACACAACTGTATGGCTTAGCCTTGTGAGCAAACATATGCTACTTGGGATCAACTGGGTGAGCAACCAAAGGAAATACAACTGATTTAGACCTAAAACTCTAGTTATTTTGCTTTCCACATGGCTTATTTCTGCTCTTCTTAGTGCATGCTGTTTAAAGAAGGCATGCTGTCAAAGTGGTCAGTAAAATACACAGGAAACACTTCTGTCCTTAGGTTTCCTACTTAGAAGCCATCCTGGTCCTCTTCTGTCTTATCACGGAAGACAAGGGTGTTTTCCCAGCCACAAAAAATCCAAGCAGAAAATAAAGACTGTTTGTATTCCAATTATCCACTTCAGTATTTGTGTAAATAGAATGAAAAGGTCACATAATTCAGCCCATAACTCTAATCATTTTATAATTTGGGAATGCCTGGGGTGTTCCATTATGAGTTTTTATTCAGGTCCATCATGACTTTGTTCCTTTGCCACATTTCCTACATGCATCATTCCTTCTCTAGTTGATCCTCGGGACATCAGGCCTCTGCAACGGATGTGAGAAACTGCCTCAAGGAGACAGAGGAAGATGGTGACATGAGCAAATTACAGCTCTGATCACAGCCAAAATTTAGTTTTCAAACTTTTGTTTCTGAAAGCAAAACCTCTCCAATAAAAACAAACTTTGCACAATTAAAATGAGAATTTTAAAGAAAAAACTTTAACCAGTTGGTCTATATTTACATCTATAAGTTTTCTGCTTTCTCCTTATATGATTTACTTAAATATTTAAATGTCAAAATGACAGAAGATTCGGATGCTAGTGAGCACATAGGTTCAATCCTGGAGCATACAGGCCTCTTGCGAATATATATCTGAGACACAGGCAGAGCACATTTTTTAAGGAATTAAAAACCCCTCTGATCAAAATGATGCACTAAAATCCTACAGAATTTATACAGCACAATGTTCAGGTGAATGCAAATTAATCCCAGAACACCATGGGCTGGCTTCACCACAAGCATTGCAAATGAGACACTGGAGGAGTGAGGGGAATTTTCAAAATCAGGCCAGGCTAGGAATCATATTCCTGAGACAGAGCGAATCTAGTCTTGCACAACTTACAACGTGGTAAAAGCTCTTAAGATATGATAGATGGAAAAAGTGTTCATGTGAATTCTTAGTCAATGAAATCATAAAGAGATAAGACTGTTACCAGGCTGAAGTCTCAGATTTACTGCATTTGGAAACACTGAAGTGTAGACAAGATAAATACTGGAGATGACACTGGCAGCCAATAAAAGTACTTCAAAGTGCTTGATTATGATCCATTATTTATGTTCTAACATGAAAACTGTGGGTAGGAGGAAAAGGTCCCTCTCTCAAAGACTTGAATATGAGAGATGAAGGATTAAAATCAGAAGGGAAAGTAAGAGATGATTTCCTAAGTGAGGACATAAATTTTGTTTTCCTGTCACTTCTAGCAGGCTGTCCCTAAGTCTGGAATATGTAACAATTATAATAAAATGACTTGAAATTAGATCTGAGACCATTTGTATCCTAAATAATGCATAAGCAGTGCTGGTTACTGTTGGAATCATTTTATCCTGACTCAGCTTCAGAAAATAAAGGGCCTACATAGAGCCAGCTTTCTTTAAAGCTACCTGTAGGAAGAAATGCATATGATCTTTAAATTAATCATTCCAGAGCAGCTCACACAATTATATTAAGATTCTAAGACTTCTGTTACAAAAGTGTACAATTTATCCTAACAGCCATTCTTTTGAAAGATGACTTGAAATAGATCCTTTTTTAGTACCTAAAATCTCCATGTTGTCCCACTACAATGAAGAAAATTATACGGACACAAAAATTTTGGTTTTATGCGTTGACCAAATATCAAGAACATAAAATGCCCCTGTAATAGCTTCAAATTTATCAAACTACATTAAAATACATTAAAGAGAAAGATAATTTAAATGAAATTTTAATACAGTTCTTCACTGTACATTGTATTCAGTACAAATATTTCACTCAATTGCATTTGTTTACTCACTGATCCAGAAAAGGATGTCTCAATTTGTAAAGGCAAATGAAATAAAGCAACTCCATTGTTACACACCAGAATCTGGCCTTCACGCAATCACAAGGACTTACTTCACATTTAAAAAATTCTGAACACAGATTGTGAACAACACTTGTCTCAACAAAATGCTGCAACTAAACCTAAATTGAATCTTTGAAGATATTCAGAATAACTTGGGAATCATCAGCATTCATTCCTTTCACATCTTTTCAGTAGTAATTAAAAAAACCCCAGTATATTGTCTAAATACTGTGGTGTGAAAAACTGGAATGAATGTTTCTCCCCTATAACTAGAGGTAGGACCAAAACCCGTCAACAACATTCTTACTTCGCTATCATTATCCAGACAAAACAAAAATGTCTCTCTTGTCAAAATGGCAGTATTCATGAACATTTTTGTTCATGTTTTGTATTGCCTAGGATGGGTTGCTGGGGGTGGGGAGGGAAAGGGCAGTTTGTTCTTCATGCCACCATCCAGGTGGTCTCTTAGCAGCACGTTGGCTCAAGCAGGCATTCTACCCTCAAAGAGTTTCGTGAGTGCTTCTGTGCATGCTAAACAAATCCTGCCATCCCTCTTCCAGCTCCATCACCCAGCATCTTTCAATCAACACATTGCACTTTGGCATGAACAAAAGGTTTAAGATGGACTTCTGCCACCCTCTCAGTCCCAAGCTAAATGGCTGTGAACATATGCAGAGACTGTGCTGCTCATTTTTAGGGCTTTATGATGGCACATTTAATTGTAATAAAAGTGCAATTGATGGAAAGTGAGTTACAGATTGAACAGGCAGTACAGCAGATGTACAAGGTCATTCAACAAGGACTACTCATTACTTCAAATTACCACCCATGAGGAGAATTCACAGAATATGCCAGGATGGAGCTCTTTCTCTGACACCTCATCTTTCAGTTTCATCCCAAAGGCCATCTTTGTTTCCTTTACGGATATCATTTCCCAATTAGAACCTGCTGCCTTAAGTTACAATGACTCAATTGCCATCTCTAATGCAATTCACATGTGTGAGGCTGCTCCTGCTGCTCCCATTCATTTCGAGAAAGGTGATTGCTACAAATTGCACATAACAGTCTGCCTGTTCACAGACCTGTGTTTCTGCCCCATTTGACAGAGTGATGAAAGACAAATGCCTTGTTTAGTTTTAAATCACATTTGCATTCGATTTTCATTTATCTTTTACTTTCATAGCTCCTTGTTGAACTCCAGTCTGACAATATTCGTCAAGAAAAAATATCCCATAACTTGCTTAACAGTTTACAGGATTTGGCAGCATTGGAGCTTTTTCCTGATTATCTGTCCTGGCATTCACAGAGACAAGTATTAGATGGAGACAGTTAACTGGAGCACAACTTTGTTCATTCTTCTGAGAATCAGCAATATTTTACTGGAGATAGTTCATCTAGATCATTTTTAATGACTGCTGCCTCCCAAAGAGCCAACATCAGAACCTTCATACTTTTCAAGCGAGTTCCCAGTGAGCTGGAAGGGAAGCATTTCCCTTCCTACAGAGAAGAGATGGGTGAGATGGAGTTAACAAGGTATTCATTAAGGAATGCTCCTTCCAAGACCTCTTCAAATTTCATTTAATAGAAAGTCAGATTTCCTATCCAAAGAGTTCCTGCCTAAAGCAGAAGAAAATGCCAGCAATTAGCTCAGCCCTCTGCAAGGCTGCCTTGCACCATGGCCCTGTCTCACTGAAGTCTTACAGGGAGGAAGGGGCCACATGTCCTGTCCACCTCTTCAGAGGATGTTTTTCTGACACCTTCTTGCCCCCCTTCCAAAACCTAGGCCTCTTGGCACTAAAAATGACTGTCGATAGTTAAAAATAATTAATATGTAATTACTATAAATACATATAAAAAAAAAATTAACTATATTTTACTGTATTGGTCAGGAAATATCTCATAAAATAGGTACATTAGAGCCCTTCACCTTGTATTTTTGTGCTGAGATTTGATGTAGCATTGCTGATAAATGAACAGAATAAAAACCATATTTACATATAGGAAAACGATGACTCCTATTCATATCACTTTCAATCTACTAAACTGCTAATCAGAACTTCTAATCTAAAAAATGCCATGCCATGAAAAAGATAAAGCTGAATTGGAGATCAGTTGCAACGTTGTTATTTGCAAACACTATCAGCAGAGAATATCAACTTTTTTGTCAAGAATACATCAGGAAAATCGATTCAAGTCACTCTAGTTTGAAATATTGTCCAATAGCTTTCAAACATGCTCATTAATTGTCCCAGAAAATATGAAAAAATACAAGGTTTTTTACTTCAAAATGAAAAAGAGAACATGTAAGAAAATGATTTACTGGGTACATTTAATAATGTAACTGGTAACACTTATTCTGAATGACTGCAGAACACCCAGAGCAGAGTAAATGCTTCTTGTTCATCTTCTTGTCTTCCTGTTTCTCCAAAATCTGGCAAAAAATATATTTATTTATGAGTGGTCACCTATAAATCTAATGATAAGAACTGTTTCTTACAACCTGAAGTGCTAACATATTTGTTTAACAAACTATTTTTATCGGTGTGCTGCCCCACCTTTACTAAATTCAAGTGCTACAGGGCCTTCAGGAGTATCAATCAGTCAGCAGATGCACTCACTGGGGTTTTATTGTTTTTTAAAACGGAACACAATGCACGGACTGCACGGCTGTCACAACTGATAAGAGCCCCTCAGTGCTGGATAAACCCAGCTTTATTTTGTTTTTCTACCCTCATTCTTTGTCATTGTTTATCTCTTTCTTGCAACACCTGGTTTTTGTAGTTGACAAATACAACTTCTAATATCCACGTTTTTCTGAAAAATGTTATTTAACAGTCCAAAAGTATTTCTTTTTCCTCTATGAGCATTGATAAAGTTCCTGTACAGGACCTAGAATCATTTAAGAAGACAAAAAACACCTTTGTTTTGCTTTGTTTTTCAGAGACATGCACCCCATGCACCTCACAAAAAGGCATTAAACATTTCTCATATTAAAGGAAAGTTATGAAATTACTGCAAATAAAAAACTGACAGTAAAATTACAGATGTCAGTACTGAAATTTAATTTAATTTTAATAGACAGACACCCTAAATGTTACCAGTAAAGCACCAGCTCTGACAGAAATCATAGAACCCCAGAATGATATGGGTTGAGAGACCTTTAAAGATCATATAGTTCCTACCCAGGGACATCTTCCACTAGATTAGGTGGGATGCCATGGATGAAGACAAAACACTTCCAGAAATGGTCCACTGGCATTGAAGTTGAACTGTGCTGATGGATCAGTCAGAACTCAAAGTGCTGACCTTTGCACTGCCCTTGTTTTCCACCTTAATATGAGTTCAGCCTCAAATTCTGATATCTCTAATCTCAAAAAAGCAATACACTCACTAAATTTTTATAAAGGAAAAACTTTCCTACATTAGCAACTAAGTAAATGAAATATTATTTCCACTTAATTTATCGATGAGTTTTCTTAATGCTCTTGAATTTCCACTCTCCCGTTTCAATTCCAACTTAGGAATTGACACGGGAGGTATCAATAGTTTATGAAAAAAAAAAAAAAAATCACGTTCTAAGTCTCACTTTGAATGGACTTGCTATGTCATCTACTTACAGGAGTTGGAGTAGGAAATGTTTTTCTGGGAATTTATAAAGAAGCCTTTACTAATGCAGCGGTACTACTACTACTGAATTGTCTTCAATAAATAGATTATTTTGCTTAAAAAATGTATGTAGGTTATTCAGCTATTTGTAACTTTGTTTCCACTTTTACCCACAGAACACGCAGAATTTGGAGGACACTACCAATATTAATGCAAAATTGACACGGGTAGCTCAATTTGTGTATGGATAATCATTAAATAAATATATCTACAGCTTGAATAAAATGGATGCAACTCTGAGTACAATGAGAGGGTTTTTTACAAAGAGTAGAGAAAAACATCATTCTATATCTGAGAAACTTCAAGGTAAGAAACTCAATCACCTCAGCAAAGGGCTGGATGCTAAGTGTACTGGAGCCCACAGTTCATAAAACCTTGTATTTCAAATTTAGATTAACTTCTTTTACAGAATATCGAATTCTTATTTGCTTAGGGGCATCTCTTTAATATCATAAAGAATGTTAGTAGGAGTTAATAGAAGAAATTTTGAATCACCAACACTGAAGAAAATTGGATCCTGGCAAGTGTATTGAATAATAAGATGATGAGGACATAGGAATTGGACAAAGCTTTATGCAGCTACTACCATGCCCAGCTAATGCTACATTCATGAGACAAAGATCAGAGAAGTCTTTCAAAAATTAATCAACCTTCACACCACTGAGATAATACCTTCTTTCAAATGTTTTATCATGGTTTTTTCGACAGCTTCTGCTTGTACAAATCATCACCTTAATTTCAGCTACCCCACAGCGTAAGTGAACCATATGGACTTCACTGTTTCAGAAGACATTTTCCAAACTCTGTTTTCATGTTGCCTCTAAACATGAAAATGTTGTCCATGTTCCACCAGGACATTTAAAACTCAGGACTGCTCTGCATGAGACTTATCTCTCCTCCCTCACCAAGTCTGAAGGCAAAAGTTCTGAGTAGTGTCAAAATAATGGCACCCATTAGGGAGGAACACACTGGGAAGGAGAGTGAGAGATGGCCATACATAGTGTATACTACTGGGATCTATGATGTAAAGAGAGAGCAGATTAAACCATTTAATTGTCAGATGGAGAAAAGTCAGCAAAAAGAAATGAGAAAGGGAGTGGTAAGATAGAGAAATGAAAAGCACTTTTTGGATCAGATCTGTACGGAGAGAAAATTTCCATGGGCCAGATATCAACCACAGCCTGCTACAGCTGGAGCAGCACCAAGGCAAGTGTGGGTTTCCAGAGGAATGACCAACCCCGAAAGGGCTTTTAGGCCTGCTCAGAAAGCCAGAAATCAGCTCCCCCATGGTTCATGGGCCACTAATGAACCCTCCTGGCAGAGAAGCAGGGCTACCACAAGGGCTGCTGGATGAACTGGACCCACAGCAGTGCAGAGAAAGCGAGACAGCTACAGGCAGTTTCCTTGGGTTCTCCTGGCAACAAGATGTCTTCTGATTACAGTCCTGTGTCAAAATGGAATCCAAAACCTGGAGGAAGCCTCTGTAATTTCCTGGTGGCCAGCTCCTCTCTGCTCTCTGATGTGTGGCACACAACTCACATCTCCTCATCAGTCACGCAGGTTGGTCTGCGGCTCTCAGGGTCGCATGGGACACTGATGCAGTGGGCAAACATCCTAAGTTTTATTTTCAGCAGCCATTCAACACTGTAAATGTGTGCTGCAGCACCCATTAGAAGGACTTTCAAGGCTGCACTGCGTTTTGGAGACTCCTTGGCTTTCAGTCAAGTGTTGTATCTGGAGAGCAAACAGGAATGAAGTGCAACCAGGCAGCTGCACCAGCTCCACATCAAGTTCAAGTTCATGGTGCTGCTTCGAATTTTCTCTTCAGCTCAGACAGTTTCCATTCAGGTTCCCACTGCTCTCGTGCCCCATGCAACTGTTGACTACAACTCTAATAATTAGGTGCTGAATAAATGTCAAGAACTGCTATCTGATATTTCTGCAATATACACTGCATTAGTATGTGCCATGACTGCTTTCTATTGCTTTCCCATCACACAGCGTGGTGGTGCATAAAGGCTTTTATCCCCAGAGAGCTTCTTCTCACGAAAAGTGCTGAGACACTGTAAATCTATCCAAAACAGTGCTGCTATCTTTGACTTTGATACTCCCTGCTACTCAGTAAAAAGGCACGTTGGAATACACCAGGAAAGGAAAAAAAAAAAATACACTCAATCCTGAGTTGATTCAGTGTTGATGTGTCTGAAAAAAGTTAGGTAGTAAACCACTTCAAAGAGCACTCTTTCAATAAAAAAAAAAACTACCTTAAAACTTGACATTTCCAAAATGATGAATCTTGGATTGAATCATGTGAAATGTCAAAATGAAGAGAAAAAGGAAAATCAATAGCTGTGCAGATGAAGCAATGTGAGGTCAATCACACTGAACTGCTAGTGCCAGCCACCCATGTCTTTTTAATAGCAGCATTTTCAAAGTCTACAATACCTGAAAGACACTAGACATTAATTTTCAAGACAGAATTCCCTCTTAACAATAAAATTATTACACATCTTGTTTTTAGAGACTGGAGCAGGGGCATAATAAAATGGCACGTTTCCAAACAGTTTTTACTGTATTCTTGGGATTAGTTCATCAACGTTATCCTCAGAATTTCATGTTATATAAATTTTCCTTTGAATTTGACATATTTTTCCTGCCAGGTAACTGAAAGTTTTAACCAGAGAAGGAAAAAAAAAGGCGTAGAAATCATCACTGCTTTTGAAATGTGTCCTGAGCCAGCTGCTGACCCTTTTGTGACAAAACCCAGTATTTTCCTTAGAAATTCATAGTTGTGGCATAAATGCACTGGGCAGTCCTAACTTGGGCATGTCCTGATGGAATTGGCCTCTCATTCCCAGGCTGTGTGGGAAGCTGAAGGTGGCTGGCAGAACAGAGATGCCCAAAAGTAGAAAATATGAGTATCCCCTATATTACATTTCAGTGGGCATCATTATCAAGTAAACCTAGGGCATTTCATTTTCTCCCACGTACTAAATGTTAATTTTTTCCTGAATTTATTTCTGAAATGGAACACCTTGGTCTAGCCAGAGGGACTTGTTGAATACTGACAGGTACCTGTACGTAAAAGAGGATAATCACCACGTGGGAAACCTCTTGTTGTTCTAGGGAACGTAATGATTTTCCTATTACCTATAATCACTGGTTTTATTTAGGTTTAAAAGGCTTCTCAATTAAAATATAGCTTAGACATGAAATATCAGCACAACTGTTTTTACTGCAGCACTACTCACATAAAAAGGTAACACAAAAGTGTGGTGGAACTGGATAATTCTTTAAGAGGGTACTGAGAAGAGAGAAGCTTTTGTTTCTTTTTTTTTTTTTTAATCTCATCAGTGGAAAAGAAGGTTTATTTGAAGAGAAAGAAAAAAGAAGGGCATTTCAGAGCGAAGAGGACGTCTGAACTGATATTAGAAAGTAGACTTATAATGACTGATGTTAGAGATTAGTGCTGAAAGATTAACGGCATTAATTCATAAAAGCATCCCTAAACCTCTAGTCCTTCTAGGACCATATAAAATCATATGTTTTTACAGCCTGAGCTGTTTTAGAGCTTTAAGATGGAGACAAAAATGGAGACTCAATCTATAAAATACAGTTAGTGGTAGTAAGAGAAAATGTCCGTGAAGCTTTTCTTTTAAGTTTTCCTACAATATTTCCTACAATAGTTATTATCTTCTACTGCTGTTTAAAGAGGAAGTTGGGTGAAAACCTCACTTCAAAGGATATGAGTACATTTTTTCATTTTAAGATTTTTTAACAGCTAGGAAAAAAAAATTCAGGTAGCATTTGAAATGAGATTTTTTCACCCCATCACCCAGTGCAGAGCTAAGGTAAATGTGGTGTTGAACTGCACCAGCCAGTGTCAATTCTCTCTGTAATTACTAAGCAGACAAGGGCATTTCAGAACAGGACTGATGGTCCTGCTTGATGGTCCTTTCTCCAAATCTGGCAGCAATCTTGTTCAACTGAATGTGGTCAACAGAGGCAAATAATATAATATTTATTGTTTTTGATGAGCTGATGGTTAAAGAGCTTCTTCAAAAGTCTTGGCTTTTGCCAAGGCAACAGTTTCAAAAACCTTCGTATCTTTGAAGGAGATGGAGAAATGTCCCAGTTTCTCTTTCTGGCATTAGCAAGTATACAGAAAAGCAAACATGAACTGCTTTATTCCAAACAGCTTAAATTTAGTAATGTGACTATTCCATGACATACACATAAAAATCTACAAAGATAGTGCAATGCAGAATAAAATACGTAATTTGGCTCTGCCCTCACATGAACATTGATGCTTAGAAATCACAAAGTGACCAAGGAGGGGGAATGCTACTTTCTGTCTGAGAGCTCAGAAGAATGCCTTAAAATCATATTATGACTGAATGATTTTTTTTTTTTCATGACAAAGACAGGAAATCCTCTTTATCTACCAAATCTAGAACAGCAATGTTTTCAATAACCTCAGCTACAAATTACTCTCCTAGATTGGCTCTTTCTTTTTACATAAAGGACACAGAGCTCTTGTATTTACTGCAATGACAATTTTTCAGGTATGGGGCTCACAGTAACTTTTAAAATTGTTCTCAGGTTTATATTTGACCTATTTGGAAATCTTAACTTCCTTATTTAAACCAAAGTCTGAAAGCAAAAAACCTTTAGAAATGCCGTTACTTAGAACTACTTGTTCCTTTTCTGCTTATAGACTAGAACGTTTCGGGACCCTCCTACTCCTATAGTCTAAATATGCACCAGATGTTTGTGAAAATAAATCTGCTAATCAGTCTAATTAAGCCCATAGATTTTATTGCATATTTTAGCATTTCATCAGTGGTCTGTAAAATCAAATTGCAAATGCTATTTACATGAGCCACAAGTCAAATGCAAGCAAAAAAGCTCATTCAAGTAGGGTGAATTTCTGTTTTATTATAAAAATGTATCTTGCAGATGCTTGCTACTTCTACCTAAATTTAGAGTACTTGGATAACCCTCTTTAGGATTATTGTTAGCATCATATTTTAGAAAGAAAAGACCTCCACGGTTTGCCATATATATCCTCAGAAACTTCTGATGGTCAATCCCAATCCAGCTGGACACAGAAACTGGGAATAATGTGGGATGGAAAGGACTTCGGAGGGCACCTGGTCCAACCTTTTGCTCAAAGCAGGGCCCAGTTATATCTGGGCTTTGTCCATAAAGTTTTGAGTATTTCCCAAGAGAGGATAGAAGTCTGCAGTGTTATCACGGTTCCACAAGTATTAAGTGTTCCGGCAGATTAGAAAACTTTTCTTGCCATCCTTCCCTGAATAAAAGGCTGCTCTCAGCCCTTATGAAACACCGGAAAAACCTCACAGGAGTGTCTGAGGCCTGAAACCACAGCACATGCGGCTTCTCTGGGTTTACTGGTTTCAGAACCAGGTGTTCTGCTGGACAGAACCTCACAAAAACCTGACAGAACTTTCTAACACCTACATCATAGCCAATCATAACAATACATTAGCACTAAAGCATCTCCTTAAATATGCTAAATTATGTTGATCTAGTAAGTACAGAGGTAAATGATTATTGACTGTGATTGAAATTATACCACAGACTTAGCCTAGATAATACGTGTAATGAGCCTAAGTTTTCCATGGCTATATACAGAGAAAAGAAGTTTTACAACAGCTCAGCAGTTCAAACTACGAGGTTTAGTTTTCCCATGGGATCTGGAGCTGGGCTCTTTGCCCATGTTTCATTTATTCTATTTCTCAGTGTAAAGAAAAGCATTTAAACAAACTGGATTAACAGAAATCTTAGTCTCAGTAAGAACATCAAGTGATCTAAAGATCCATTTCTCTCCAAAACTGCCACCCAACAACTTTTAATTCGGTCCTGAAGTTTGCTGAGTGCTCGACAGCCCAGTTGAGTGAGTTAAGCATCGCTAAACCTATTAGTCAAGAAACCACAAATCAACTTTCTGGAAAAAGAGATTGATTGAGAACCATGTAGTTTTGTAAAAAACAACCCCAAATCTTTTAAGCAGCACTGCTAGGATTTGATTAAATCTGTGCTCACTGATTAAGGTAAGTTTTTTGCACTGACTTGCATCTCCTAAGTGTTGGCTGTTTTAGCCTCTCTTCATAGTGTTCCTCATGCCAGGAACTTTGACATTCCTTGACCTGAGAGTGAGGCAGTGCAAACACGGAGCCACAGCCTGGAGGGCTTCAATATCTGGTCATGTGTCATCCTGGATGCCATGGAGCTGCCTCAAACATTTTCTCTATGGCACATTTCCCACCAGATACAAGTTGCCTAGAATAAAGATTTAATCCTTATGTGGGAGGAGACCTCTGGCTGATTAACTAGGTATGATTAAAAACCTCTACTGATCAGAGTATCTGTCAGGAGCACTTTGGGGAAAAGATAAATTGTCTGAATAGCGCAAATTCAGGTTCAAGCCTATCTTAACAGGTAAATATGATGCTGCCATTGCTTGTAACAGACTAGACTTCGGGTTTAGCTAAAATCACAGAGGTCTCTGGACTCATCTCAGCCCTTGGTGAGCTGTAACTAATGCAGCCGACCACAGCAAGTATCTCAGGTCCAGGTGATTAATCCTCTACTTTGTTTTAGCTTTTGCTTGGCTCTGTGTGATGATGGGTGTAGTTCACTGTTTTATACACACACGGTCTGTTACTAACTTATTTGATGTTAAATGAACCCTCCAAGACCACAGAATTAACTGCAGCTCAAAGGAATACAGGCACAGGATGCCAGCACACACCTTCAAAGTGTAGTCACAGGATGACACCAGAAACCCTAGGGCTATAAGCAACTCAGTAATCATCAGTTACCACCATAAAAGGAAGGCAAATTTTGAAGATGGGTAAAACCATCTCTAAAAGCTTTAATAAAAAAATAAAATAAAATAAAAAAGCAAAGAAAAAGTAGCTAACACACCTAAAATGCCCAACTGATTGGGCCCAATTCGACCTAATGTCTTCATTACCAATTCAGACTACGGGATGAAATAAACTGTCACCAAATTTGTGGTCATTACCAAATCTGCAGGAGTGACTGATACACGAAGGGAAACAGCTGTTAAAGCCTGGGATGGCTCAGGGAGGTATTACTGCTGTCTATAAGTACCACATAGGATGGTTTAGAGATGAAGCTGACTATTCTCAGAGGTGAACAGCAAAAGGACGAGAAGTGAAGGCTGCAGCCGTTCCATTTTGATCAGATATAAAGAAATATGTTTTTCCCCATTAAAATGGTCAAATAGTGCATTAGGTAGTCCAGAGAGACTGTGGAGAATTCTTGCAGACATTCAAAACTCAAATGTAAAAGGCCTTGAGCAACCCAATCTTATTTGACCCCTTTTGATTTGGATCTGACAATTCACAGATATCTAATCTGACCTAAATTATTCTGTGATTTTATTATTTGAACAATTATGATAAAACCTAGTAAGTTGGTAATGTTACATATGTATTGCTATCACGGGTAACCATATATTCAATTATGTTTAGAAGGTAAGATTGCAGAGTAAAGCATTCAAAATTTAGAAGAGTTTAGAATTATGGCTGGCCATTAACCAATTAAACACTATGCATTTAAACCATGATACGGTCCTTAATGACATGCATGAATCCATTATTTCACCACTTCAGTTACTGAATGGGATGAATTATATTCAGTGAATAGGAAGTAATTCAATATTTCTTATCTTCAACCAACATGGTCCCAGATCATATTTGCTGTTGGCTCTAAAAAGCCACATTCCCATTCTAGGAATCTGTAAATGTAATACCAAGATGTGGTGTTAAAATTGTCTTTGTGAGGTGAATTACTTTCTACATTTAACAGAAAAATAAAAAGGCAAGGATTTAACAGTTATTTTCCTTGAAATGTGTATGCTGCCTTTGGCATAGCGAAATCTACGGTGTGATAGGGTGTCCTGTAAGTTTCCATTCCATAATATAGCAGAAAAAAAATCATAATCATGGCTAAACCAATACCACATATCACCCATTCTTCCTAGGTTTTGACAATACCAGTTCAAACACCAGAGCCTTATTTCATGCCTCAATTTATTCTTGATGAAATAGGTGGAACTGACATAGGAACAGCTGATAATGAGAATTACAAGGGAATACCCTGCTTTTTCATACTCACTTGTGTGTCTTAATAACCCCCTTCCTTTGTTAAAAGAGAAACAGATCCAGTGTTCAGCAGCACTGATCTAATTAAAGACACCCAAACAGCAATTCAGCCATGGCACACATATTCTCTGGTGATCTAACCACCATGTGTGAAGGAAGGTTTTGGGCTAAAAAGCATAAAATGCTGACAAACCACCTGCTGAGATGAAAGAGGAAGAGCAGGGAAACTCCAGACAAAGAGAAAATTAGCTGAAGACAACAAGCAGAGAAAGCACACAGCAGTAGATCCAGCTGAGAGGGAGGATGGAGAGTAGGTGCACTGGCTGATTGGGAAAAAGAAGCTCAGAGGCATCTGAAGACGGGAGGTTTTTTCTCATTTTTTATCAATTACAGGATGAAAAGGATAAAAAGTACTATTTTGATGACATGTCAGAATAGGATTACAAAGAATAGGATTACCTAGATTACAAATGCACTTAAACATTTCTTCTGCTTCAAGTATTAAACAAAGTTTAAGGCTGTATAATTCAAGACAGCAAAACATATTCTTCAGATAGTGCAAGTCCCAAAGATTAAAAAAAATTGTTTGCAAGTCAAGGAGGATATGGCCCTACATGTATCTCACCTTTGCATGGCATTTGGCGTGCCTTTAATTAAGAGCACATTTTGAACAAGAAGATTGCATCAAGGAAATAAGTTTATAGAAATCAGAGATATCTCAACTCATACATTATGGAAGCAAAACCACAGGTATTTTCCTTCCTTTTTTTTTTTTTAATTTAAAATTTGCTGCAGTTAGTGACATTCACACTGTAACAGCTCAATGAAGATCTTACACAAAATGTTAGCAAATGCCACTGCACTGCCTGTAGAGAATAAGGAGCTTATTGCCACAGCAGCTTCCAGCATAAAATGTCATGATTGCAGTATTGACTAACAGCATATCAAAATAAACATCTGAAAGTCGAGGTAATGCTTGAAGACAATCATCCTGAACCACCAGCTCTGCACTTAAACAACAAAAAAACCCCCATGCCTACCTCCTGGAGCATTTTAAGATATAAACTAGAAATTCTGTTCAAGTGGTTGAGGCAGAACATAAAGACTCTATCAATTTAGCCTTCTGTCTTAGACAATTTAGCTCTTGACATTTTTCTCATTATTTTTGCTCTGTATCTTCAGTATGTATCATTCTATGGGCATGGCAGCAAAGAGTATTTCATTTTACTTTATCAGAAATACTTGAGAAATTGTCTTGGGAACAGCTTTAACAGCGAAGCAATGTACAAAATAATACCTTACCTCTGCTACTGATTACTGAAACAGCACTGAAGTGTTTATAAAAATAAAGGTCATTCAGCAGCAGCAAAATCCACCCTATTTACCTTATTTGTATTGTAGGTGACATAGGTAAGAAATAAATAAGCCACATTAGAATGACTGTCTGATGTTCTTCTCTCAGGAGGGTTTCAAAGTACACTGATGCTCTTGCCTTGTCATGCTTCCCACTGACACCAGTACTGGAATTTGTCAGGAATTAATTTGTCCAGTGGAATAAAAATCCTTAATAGGAATGGGTTAACAGGAACAGGGTTTGGCCAGAGTCTTTCACAGTAACATCTGGACACATCTTTAGCAGATGATGGGTGTCTGAAATGCCTTCCTGAGGTTAATCTGGTCTCTCCATCCATTTTATTACTGAAGTAAAAGGAAATATGGATGGGAATGCAGGATTATTTATCAAGTTTTATTTCTTTAAGGCAATACCAAACAATTCAATTTATGTTACACACCTATATGGGACTGTTTTCTATTCTGTTTCTAGGCTAATGCATAGTGGGGTTCTTTTAACACCAAAGTCGTAAAATGCACCTGTATTAAAAAACTACTTAGACTCATCAGTGGTTAACTGTTTTAAATAGTTCTTAACATGTACTTTACTGGACTTAGAAACAGAAGTAAAAATGTTAACTGCTACACTAAAAGCTTTCAGTTCAGCTCTGAAGTGCAGCCTTAGCTGCCAGAGAAGGGGAAGGAAGCATAATGCAGGGTCAGATTTTAAACAGGGTTCTGGAGGTTTGTGGTATCACTGCAAGTGAAATCTCTGTGCCTCAGCTTTTCCACTGATCTGCAAACCTGAGACAAGCACAGCTTGCACCACAAAAATTCAGAAGTGAATGAAGACTGATCAGTGGACAACATGGGGACGTACCAACCATACGGCATCTGCTGCAGGTGCATTCTCTAGGGAGCTGGGCAGAAAAAAAACCCCAGGACAAAATCTTCTTTGTTGGAAATGGGATCCACACTTTTGGAAATTGACTCTGGCAATATAAAAACTAAATAATTGAAGTCTGTGTCTCCAAGTGTGGTGTGCAGGCTTTTGTTTTTTTCCTTAAGAGTTCATGCTGTCCTCTAAATAATCAGCTTTTCATAACTTCTGGGACACTCACAGGTACCTGGATATTTGAGCAGGTTCAATATGGGCAGATTTTCATGCTGTCTGCAAGAACAGGAGCTCATATCAGCCCCAGTTCTGTCTCCTGCCTATAAAAGCACATTATTTGAGGTCAAGTAACATAAAATTGCTCAGCTGCTTGTGCCAGACTGAAGCTGCCATCCAGTAGTCTTCATCCTGCTCAAAGCAGAGAATTCTTCTCTTTGCACAGACTGCTCCATAACCCACAGCACATTTTAAAAGCACATGAATAACTTTCCACAAAATAGTAATTTTAAATGGCACCAGACATGCTCTAGAATTGGTGCCACACAAACCTTTCCTTGTGGCCTCGCCTGGCCTTTGCTTGTTGTGCCACTCTCCATTCCTGCTACAGCTGACAGCAGATAAACTTCTCAGTTTAGCTGCTGAAGCACTGTGAACATGCCCTAATTTCCAGGATTCATTTGCTTTCTTTTATGGCAGATGCATTTTGTGGCAGATATAGGCACATTGAGTTGGGTCAAACAGTCAAGTATGAATTAAATTACTTCTTTTTTTTTTCTTTCCCTGACATCAATAGCTAACCCAGTTTTAATCTGAATAGAGATATCAGCAATTTTTCAGTTACTACACAGAAGAAACATGAAACACTAATTTCTTTTTTTTTTTTTTTTAATGAGAGAGATATCACTTTTTCATTGCCTAAAAAAAAATTCTCTATCAAAGTTACTGTCTCTTACTCTGAAAGGACACAGATTTTTCAGTTGGAATTTAAGCTCAACTCACCTTGGATACTTCCTTGTAAAGGATTACAGGAAACAAACCTAATTAGGTAGGAAGTAATAACGAAATAGGAAATGTAGAATCTCAGAGTAAACTCCATTAAAATTTATGCTTCTTTACACGCCTGAATAAGACAGATATTATAAACTGATATGGTAAGGAGGAAAAGTTTTTTTTTTTACTATTTTTTACTATTTTTTTTTACTATTGTAAATATGTTTTTGTATCTACAGGGTGCAGTTGCACCTGTTCAAAAACCTGAAATTTTAATGTACTTTCAAACTGTGGACCTAACATTTTTTCCCTCAGCTCCTGGGAAAGAGCTGCTGTTGAACAATTTCCTGACTTTGCCTGGGTCTGATGACAGGACTGACTTTTAATGCTCAAAGGGAAACTGCAAATCAGCTCCTTCTACAGAGGGTGAAAATTAACCAGCAACAGTGAGAAAAGCAAATTCTGGCTACATGGCAATCTGCTGCCTTATGAAAACTAATAAATAAACCTCACACCTGCCATATAATTGTTCCTGCAAGCTAAAGATCTTGTCAGCAGGGAACTTATGTGCCCAGAGAAGCCCTCTGCATCCTCAGATGTCTCCCTGCTTAAATCTCCAAGGATGGAGACCACTTCTCTGGGCAACCTGTGCCTATGCTTGGTCACACTCACAGTAAAAAAGTGTTTTCTAATGTTCAGACAGCATCTCCTGTGTTCCAGTGTGTGCCCACCAACTTTTGTGCTGTCACTGGGCAACACTGAAAAGAGCCTGGCTCAGTCTTCTTTCCACCCTCCCTTCAGGTATTTTCAATCTGCATTTATTTTTCATCCTACAGAACAGCCTATCTTAACTTAGCAAATGCAGGTAACAATTTGAGCATCATTATACTGCATCCTGAGGAAAACAGACTAGTAAATGAGAGCCAGAATGAGTTCTGTGACTCATTTGGCCCCCACTACATTTCCCCACTGTATTTCTAAAGCCTCACATTTTAACTCACAAAAAATAAATAAGTTTGAATGCCAATACTATTAAACTTGAAAGAATTTTTCTTGCAAGGAATCTGTTTAATTAATATGAATAGAAAAAAAGCAGAGACATGGATTTTGAACTAAATTACTAATAAATGAGAAGTACAGGTTAACTGGAAAGTAAACACTGGGAGAGCAAAATTCTATCTCCATTACAAGTTGCAGCTCAATTAACTCCATCAGTATTGCCCATGTATAACAGAACTGAACTGTCTGGTGTGCAATTCCAAAGCAAGATACCACTTCCTTTCTTTCCTCCCACCCAGAAACACGTGCTAGAAGGGAAAAGAGAAAATTAATTGCATAATTGAGCAGGATGCCCATGATCTATTCATTGAGCATGCAATGTTAAATACACGAGGGCTTCATTTATATTTTATTCTGAGTAACTCAGCGGCGCTGATCACAAAACATATTTATTTCCTTGAATTGTCAACAGAATTTAAATCTCATGCAGTGCTGGATCACTAAATGAATGTGAAACTGGATCAGTATAACTTAGTGTGCCCTTTGCCAAAACAGTGGTAAAAGTGAAACATTTTTCTTCACTTGTAGCATTGCTAAGAAGCTGTCTGCCTAGGTCACCTCACAAGAATGATTACTAAAGAATTAGCTCTTTAACTCCTTGTGGGGTTATTCTATATCAGAAAAATTGGTTTTTCCTTGAAAAAAATTAGTCAGAAAATGCAATAAATATTTCACAGTAATGTGTGTATAAAGTCAGCTACTGTGGCATAATTTATTGTGCAACAGCAATTCACATAATTTCCAAATGTGGACAAGCTATTGCATGTTCTTCCTGTTACGAGGACGAGGACACATCTTGCTTATCTCCCAAACCTTCCTCAGTCACTCACAAGAGGAAAGCTGAAGAACCTTGTACCTGAGGAACCCTCACAGCAAGTGATGGAGTAATTGCCATGGGTCTCCCTGGAATGTTTAGTTTCAAGGGTTTTGTAATCTGCTATTTTCTCAGAGATCAAAAGAGAAAAGGATACACCACGAAGACAAATATTTACTCAGTTTTAAGGAAAAGGTGCCAGCTGTATTGTGCTGGCCCTTTATTCCCCACCAGTTCTGTTCTGGTTTTTATTTTTAATTTATAGCCAAGGTTGGGTACAACCTCCATGGCAGATGTTTATTTAGAATATTTATGTAACTTGCATCTTGTGAGGGAGGAGAGGAAGGAAGTTGCCTCGTAACCCCTTGCAGGGAGATGCTTTTTGTCCTGTCACTTTCTTTCCTTCCTGTGAACTGCTCATTTGTTGCTTTACCTGAGAAGGATTTGTCAGCCCAGAGAATTTCTTGTAATGCCAACTCTCGGAGCTCTCTGAAGGACGTCATTATCCACGGCAGTGCTTCACCAGGAAGGAGCTTGTTTACTGCACGTTCACTGGCAGGTTCTTTCACATACTCTGCTCTACTCACTGCTCTGCCAGCTCAAAGACAGCAGGCATTCCCTCACCTCTGATCGCGCCCTGACACTTCACCAGATTCGGGAACAACAAGGAGCTGTTCCCAGCACTGATTATTGAGTTGGCCAGATGAGACATCAAAAGGATTTCAGCACAGGAGAGACACCAGCTGCAGCCTTGGCAAACAAAGGTAGATTTTCCCAGTCTTAGCTCCTCTGCAAAGACTATAAACACTCAGATCTGAAATGTAGGAGAATTTGAGCCTAAATGGCAGGAGAGAACACACTGCTTTCAGTCCTTACAAAGCTACAGGTTACTGCTGTTATTTTTCTCTTATAGAAGCAGAGCCTCTTCACTTACTTGGTAAAGTGGAGCGTGGAAATTTCTAACACATAAACAGAGAGCTATAGTAAGCATTTAAACAAGTAACATTTGGTTTGAATCACAGCTTTCCTCAAGCTGAGTCTAAATGTATATGTGTATGGAATTTAATGGAAATATTTAATATTTAAAGAGTTATGATTTCTGGACTAATGATTATATAATATTATTAGCATCCTGTTGTGTGAAGCTTTCAATTCATATAATTAGAAGATTACTCTAGCAAGAACTTAGAGTAGAAATGCATTCATATAAAGCAACTAAAATAAAATTATAAATCTGGATAAGTTTATACATCTTACCTCAGCAGTTTTGTAAAATTTACATGCTTTAGACACATCTTCATAATACTGGAAAATCAAACTCAAGAAGTTTTCCCAGCAGGGGCTACAATGACACAAAACCTTTCACCAGCAAAATGCATCCCTCTTCTTTCTCCTCATTCTCATTCTAGGGAAGTCCTTTACCATCTCTCCTTATCTTCCTCCCACTTTTTCACCATTTAATACCTCCAAATAATTTTGATTTTTTTCCCCAAAACCTGTTGTGCCCCATTCATGACACACGTGCGTTCATTCCTGCGTAATTATAACATTACAAAAATCTAAGAGGCAGAGGAGAAAACCTACTAGCTGGAGATTGCTCAGAAAGGGACAATCTCAGCTTCCATTGTATTTTGGGTTTCTTTAGGACAGCTACAGCAGATCTACCAGCACACAGCCTGGGAATTGTAGCAGCATCCTGTGTGCTCACGGACCCCCCAGTGCCAATGTTCTGTGATGGACTGAACAGCAAGGCAAGGGCTTCAGAGCTCTCATGCCACATCCTGTGACCACGGTCAATATTTCCGTGCATCTCACAGTCTTTTAAAATCCCTCTTTCCTATCTTTCTGAAAGGATATAACGATCATCAGTCACACAGAGAGAGAGGAAGAGGGGAACAAGATGAGATCTATCCAAACTCCCTAAGACTACAGACTTTCCGATTTTGCTCTACGGTGAAATGTCAGTGTGGTACTGATTCCCCACAGCCCTTCAGCTGCTGAGGCAGAGGAGCTCTGAAGAGTCAAGTGGTCTCAGAATAAAGTCAGGCTTTTGGTAATATGTTCCATTTTTAGTCACTAGACTGTACTTTGTTAATGCCATTTTCCTGCTGTTGTATTTTCAGTGCTTTAATGCAAGACATGTTTCATGGGATGTTCACAAAGACATTTAACAAACTCTCTGGAACTCATACTTCGCTCTTGGTGGTGAACATCAACCCCTCCTATTCTGTCAGTAAGGCTTTTATCCACTAAATGAACCCAGAGTGTTTCATTTCCCTTCATACCTCCTTTCACCCCTTTGGACATACAGCTGAAATGCTGACTTACCCACGAGGCTGGACTAACATCATCCTGTCCTCAGAGGAAATGGACTATTGACTAAGAACAGTAGGGGAACAAGTGAGGGAAGCTCATCTTCACCAAAGTATTCAGAATTTTTTTTTTTCAGGTAGAGGTAATTTCCATGCAAATTAAGTGGAATACGCACAACTATCAATAATAAATCTGAATAAGACACCAGGAACTTATGAACAGATCTGTAATTCTGTGAAAGCCTTTATCTTTCTTGTCAAAGTCTAAGTGGTCCAGCACACTGGAAGCCTTCAGAAAAATGCACTGTTGATGCAGTTCTTCATCCTCCCTCTAAACAGCCACCTGGCAATGATTTGGGGGTTTCTCTGCTGTTCAACCCTTTGTTTTTATGCCTCTTCTAGATGCCTCTTTTATGCCAGAGTACCCCGAGGTTCTCACTACTAGAAAGGCATTTTCTCAGTAATTGTATTTTCATTTGCCCCTTTCTAGCCTCAGATAATTTTGAATAATTCTTCACAGCAGACCTCTCTGTTGATTTTTTTTTTCTGTTCAAATGGAGAAAATTACTCTTCCCCCCTGTGGTGGAAATTTCACTGCTTTAGGAGTCCATCCAGCTTAGAGGATAGGCTTGCTTAGAAAGCCTTCTAACTGCATTTTTAAACATTAAAATAAATTGTTCTCATAAACTAATTTCAAATAATTCTGTTTCTAGCCAGTGCTCATAGATATAAAGGTCAGGTGTAATTGCTTCAAAACTCCCTGAATTTGTCCAGACTTTATATGGCCTATGTATTGCTTAAAAGTGACTATTGTAGCACATTTTATAATGAACAGTGAGATAGAACTTATTTCTTTGCAGAATCGAAAATGCAAAGTTTTTGATCTAACAGGAACATGATTTTTCTGAACTAGGTTTTTCTCCACTGATCTTAGTTAGAGCTCACCAGAGGGAACAGTACAGTGCTACTGCTTTAAAATCAATTTAGTTTAATTTTAAATCCACTAGGAATGATGAGATGTTTTCATAAAAACAACTCAGCAGTGATCTTTTAATCTTTTGTTCTGCTTTCAGTACTTATGACTATGTTAAAATGAACAGCCATTTGCAAGACAGGTGCCACTTTAATAATACCTTAAAATTATGGAATAGAATTGCATTAAAAACTCTAAAGAACATGAAAATGTATGCACCGACTTTTGAGCTATTTTTAAAATTGCTTGGTCTTAGTGAATTTATTCTCCTGCCTAAGTCAGCACACACAGTGGAAGAAAAAGATGGGCTTAATGTCATGGAGGTGGTCTGGGGCAGGATGTTTGGCCCCCAGAGCAGCTGAGAGCAATCACAGAAGGTGTTCGGGCTTGGCACAGGCTCAAATACCCTGTGCCTGCTCAGTGTGGCTACCTGGACAAGGAACAGTGTGGTCACAGGGCTTCCAAGACAAAGCACCTCAATAAAAAGGAGATTCTCAAAGGAGTTGTTCTGTTTATGTCATACTGCAACAAAAGGGAGAACAGGAATGAGAGGAATCAGCCATTCTGTATTTATATATGACAGAGATAGGCCACCTGTGTTGGTCACTTAAGTTATAAAGCCCACAATAAAGTCACCCAAAATATCACTTTGAGGTCATTAATAAGAGTTTGTTACTAAGAAAAATTCTGCTTTGGTAATACAAACAGAGGATGCTCTGAACTACAACACTGTGATCCACTGAGTACCCTGCTCCATGCTATCACTCCTAAAAAAAAAGTCTATTTATTTAGCAATTCTCAGCATCAGTTTGTTTGAACAAAAGCCACACATATGGACAGCTTGGAGAAATGTGTAGGACTTTGCAGAGCCTTTATCAGGTATCTGTAACATTTTTTTAAAGAATGGCATATTAGTGAGGCTGTTCCTTGAGGAGATACTGGGTCTTATTCATTGTTGAAATGTCTCTTCTCTAAGTACTTACATTCATACAGTACGAGGGCTGAAAGATATCAGCTCAGAATAACAGCATTTCCCTTCTCTTTGCAAAACTGAACACGTCTACACAAGAGGAAAAGTAGCAAAGGATCACACACAAATTCCCATGTGCTTTATTGCTACTTTTCTTTCTGGCTGAAACCAAGTGCAGCCGTAAGTACAGAACCTGAATCATTCTCTCTCAGCTGAGAATATCCAGCAGTAACATTACAGATAGATTAAACTATCCAAAATGACATTTTGAGCAGTATGACTCCATCTTATACCCAGAAATAAGTGGTAGCAGTGAAGCTGTTTCCAGAATATGTATTCCTGTCTTAACATGGTAGTCTTCCGTCAGCATTAAGCAATTTACAGTTAAAAACTTCTTAATTCTGCCTATCACTTAGAGGGTTCATAGGTCATGAAAACTCCTTTGCTGTCTCATCCAAGATGAAACAACCAAATGTGTTAATTCTGATAATTGTGGTATACTGCATTAATCACAGATGTGGGTTTTTTCTGACAGTCCTTCTGATGAGATGCTGAATTAGGGTTTTCACCTTTTCTCTTCTCTTCCCTCTTTCCCTTCATGCCTACAGCAATACCCCTCTGGCTATCCTCTTGTCACATGAGGCCATAAGGATCTGGATAAGATACCTCTATAACAAATTCAGATACTGAAGGGATGTTTTTGTGATTGCTCAGTAGTTACTACCCTCTAATCAGTACTGAAGTTACTGGAGTGCTGTTTATCACAGAATATTCTGAGTTGGGAGGGACCCAAAAGGAACATTGAGTCCAACTTTTAAATGAATGGCCCATACAAGGATCAAATTCATGACCTTGGTGTTATTGGCATCATGCTCTCACCAACTGAGCTATCTAAATATATACATTTAGATACATAAAAAAGAGACACATAAATAGCTGACATATATAAACAAGCTTCTGATGGCCCAGGGCTGCTCAGTGCACCTAAATATTTGCCATTAGTACTACTCAAAACACATTTCATTTGGGAATGTGTGTTAGTCCCACTTCTGCTGCTTTCATTCTCCTGTATTTTCTAAAAGCAGTGGTGTCATAGTTCCTACCTGGACCCTGCTACATTAACTTTGACTTACTTTAGGACCTTTTCCATGAGATGCCCACTGTTCAGTGTCATAGTGTTACTCCTCAGGATTGAGAGCAAACAGGTGTCCTCTGCTTGTCTCATTTGTGTGTGGACCATACATGGTGGTGCAAGACTGAATGAGTACGCAGAAGGGATCACATCCTTTTCTATCCATGCTTATTCTTAAAATCTAAATTCCTCTGGCAATCTGCCCAATGTCCTTCTCCATCGTACTATTTTCTTAGCTTCTGAATTTGTAACTCTATTTTGTAACTGTGCATGTGACATGGATACACTCTCAGGAGCTGTGCATGTGACATGGATACACTCTCAGGAGCTGGGTTATGAAAAACCAAGCTCTGAATTGCAGAAATATTCATATGGAAAATGAAGCCTTCTTGCTCGTGAAAGGCAGTAAACAAATTAGCCCATAATACCTCATTATTTTGTAATATTCCCACATCTGTAAAGACCAACAGTTGCACTAACACTTGCAATCTTTGCATTATTAGGTTTCCTTTATTAGCTTCCATTTTAATTGAGAAGAAGTTTTCATAAACCCCTCTGTTATTTCTCAAAGAGGATGGAGGCAGAAATAGCCACCTGTGGAATATTCCCCCTTCTCCTCCACGGAGGGCAGTGTGTATTATTGTTCATTTCAGTTCTCTATTAGCTTGACTTTTCTACAAGAAAAACATCCTCAAAGGCCTGAAGCTCAAAATGCTACCCCAACCTGATAGCATCTTAATGTGCTCTTGTAATGGATTCTGGAACAGGTGGCTAATAAATTAACCAGAGGTATGCAATCTATTATTGACTGGCATCATTCCAACCACATAGCTCTCAAATGACAGCTTGTTTCATGTAAATTTTATTGTATTGAAGGTTCCATTTGTTACCAAGAGGCTTCCTTACAGATGGAAAGAAAATGCAAATAATATTTTCTACTTTACATAGGATAATGCTTGAAAAAAAGCCAGCAAGCAGAATTTTCCTCTAGGCCTTTTATACTCCAGGATGTTAACTAGCAAAGTAAAGATGTTAAAAACATAGCAGCTTGATAACAGAACAGATAAAAAAAATATATAAAAAGTTATTTGGTGCTTTTTCACACTACTAAACACAGCAACTCTGAAGCAGATTATGAAGCTCTGCATTAGCAGACCTCACGATACTACAAATTTATCTTAATTTTGCCATGTAACACTGTATAGATTATTTAGTACATTTTAATTTCCCTCTTATACTGAGCCAAATGGTCTCCTTCTTACAGATTTCTAATCTCTCCTCACCCACTGATACCCACCCCTAAACAAGTAAAGCAAAGGCATCTCTTCTAAGTCTGTGCTGCCCTTCCTTCTAGCCAGCTACTTATTTCCTCCTGGGTATGAATCCATGAGAAGAACACTCTTAGGGAAGTTATTCTGGAAAGAGAGATTCTTATTCATGAAAGACTGCCAAAATCTCTCTCCCTCTAATTCCTACATCAGCTTGCAGGGAATTTTCTTGCAGAAATTCCTTCAGGACTGTACAGGTAGGGCATGGAACAGGCCACACAAGCTGTGCGTGTCCAAATCATGCACAAGGACTGAAACACAGAGTTTGAGCCTGATATACAAAGTTTAAAAGGACTGTAGGGCTTACAAAACAGGCACTGAGAAAAGCTGTGTGTTTTCATAAGTAACAAACAAAGATTTGAGTCTTCCCTTGGAAGTGATTTAATTTGGTCTGGAGAGGAAATGAATTAGAAATCAGTATTTCAAGCATGCATCATATTACTTATAGATTGTTGGAACAGGTGGCTTTACATGCTACGACTGACATACAAATATGTCAATTTTCTAACTTTAATGTCAAAGGAGACAAGGAGATTGACAGCTTTTCCTGTAATACAGCTGAATAAATACATTCTTCTGAATAGATGATTCCCTTTGTTAATCCTTTCTACCTAACAATCCTGTCCCAATAAATTTGAAGGACAGTGCACTAAAATCAATTCAAATATTTCCACAGATAAACCTATCTCGTCGTTTACCCATTATTTTGCTGTTTACCATTCTATGCTCTAATTCTGGAAAAAAAATTACTTCTGAAATGAATTGTAGTTATTGATTTTGTATTTTTCTGACTTTATTCACTGCTGTTTATAAGTTGATCCACTAAGTCTTCTAAGAGTTATTTTATTTTTCACCATAACCACAGCAGTTGAAGCATAATATTTAGTTATTTATAGAAAAGGGGGTTGTTTATAGAGAAAACAAAACAGTTTTCTTCTTTCTTTCTTGGAATCGCTTACATGGAGAAGAAATACATTGGCATTCATGATATTTAAAAACCTGAGCTTTGAATTACTATTTTAAAATTAAATAAGATTAAAAATCAAGTACTGCATTTGTGAGGTAAGAACTTCAAGAGCACTTTGGTCACTTACAAGAAGGAAAGCACGCAGTGACATTTTCACTGAAGTGTTGTGCTGAAGGCAACACTATGGAGAAACCTTAACCTGTCAAATACACGTTTAGGAGTTTCCCTAAGCGAGTATCTTCACAGCATACATAAGAAAATTATAATAATAAAAAAAATTCTAATGTCAGTAAAGACATTTTCCAGTATAAAGCCATTAAAAAAATAAGGAATGCCGAGACATAGCACATTCATTCTTACACGTTTCGTAGCTAATGAGTCCTGTTCTGTGGGAACAGGAAACGTTTTCTGAGTTCTTTTTATCTGCCTGCCTACTGCCAGTGCTTTTTTACTTCTGTTCAATGTGTATACAAATGGAATAATCACTATGGTTATTGCTTTTTCTTTATACAGAAAAATAAAGGCCATCAAAATGGGCTGTCTTGATATTCCAACAAAGTTTAATAATAAAAGCCAGCTAATGGTTGGTACCTATGGAAGCTGTAAGGAAACACCAAGAAAGCATGGCAGGTTCCAGTGGCCTAAGGGAAGCCAGCTACCCTGACAGAGAGAGAACTTCCATGTTAAAACAGGAATACAGGGAGTGAAACACCCACTTCCTAATTAGCATTCCAAAGTTTTGAATCATGTGTCAGTACATCCTTTTCTGCCCACAGTTGGGATAATATCCCTGCAGACGTGGTGACAGTTACTCAGAATACACCACAGGATAGAGCATTTAAAACAAGAGCAACAGAACTGTCAGAAACTCATCTGTTCTCCCTCACCACATTAATTGCATTTGGGATCTGCTACCATGGGCCTCACACCTTCTCCCCACAGCATAGAGCCTAAGCCAGAGGAGCATAGAAGTTCTGGGAAATCATACTCAGCCCAAGACATCACATATCTCTGAAAGTCAGTCTCACTTTCTGTCTGACATGAAGTTTATCCTTTCTCAGATTGATATCAATCACATGATGCTGCCTGAGGAGGATCAGGGCACTGTCCTACAAAGGGGTTTTGCACAGGCAGGCAGGGCTTCTTTTAACCCTCATAAATTATGTAGAGAAAACATCAGCCAATCTTTTCCACTTTCCTGACCTCCCTTGTATCTTTTTTTATTCTTCTGAATTCAGTTATATTCTAATTACAGCTTATTTTTGCAATAAGTTGAGATGCAGTGCAGTCCCTATCATTTGTTTACTGGGTTGCAATAAGAAGCAAGGTCCTAGTGATTATCAACAAACTAATGAGATATTACTGCTGGCAGTTTCACTGACATTTAGAAATTATTTTGATGTGTGAGTTTAGGTTTATTCTGCAGAATTCTTGATAGTGCAACCTCACCTACCAACACTTTTTGTTTCACATAGATGAAATTAATCTTAAAGCTTAAATCTTAAATTTCATTAAGGCATTTAATTTGAAATTTGTGGATTAAATTTCAGGTTAAAAACTGCATCTTGTTTTGTGACTTCTAGCTCTTTCCATATTTATAAAGTTTACTATGACAAGTACTCTTGTCAGGAAGGTACAATACCAAATATTTTCCAAAAATATTCTCATGTAATGATGTCATTTTTGTAGTTATACAAACAGCACGATTTACTAAATAATATGTAATTATGTAACATTTTTATCCCAAGGAAGATGCCTTTATTTCATCCTTGTTCTTCAGAAGACACAAATGAAAGCTAAAATAGCTAGATGGTCAGTTTGATTTAATTATTCTGCTGTTCTGTTCCATGTTCATCCCTGTGCCTTCTGTGTAGGAACTTTTATTCTTATTCTGAGCCACCGGGTGCTAACATGGTAAGAATAGATATTCACAACCATTGTACAGAACACTTGATAAATCTATCAGATACCATTATTGCTACATTCATCAGGGTGACATTTAAATTGTCTTTGCCTGTTTCAGTACGGTATCATCCAAAAATTTCAAACTGCAAACAGTACAGGTGAAAGTGCAGAAAACAGTACAGAATACATTTAAGAAATAGCTGAAATAATAGGATGAAGTAAAAACGTTCGCACTGTTTTAATCCAAGGCAAGAATTCCTTATTCTGAAAACTATTCTGAAAAATCAAATAGTGACTGACTACTTGTCTTGTAACTTGATAAATCACTTATAAAATAAAGTAATTTTGTGATTTTCCACTGTTTTTCTTGTCACTGCAAAGTATGCTCCCACCCTGGGTATTTCTACTCCACTGTGACAAACTGGCATCTCAGGCAGCTGTTCTTTTTAGTGTATAATATCAGCAGTGAAACAAATAGAAGAGCCATTAAAAAAAAAAACAAAAAAACAAAAAAAAAAGCCAGCTTTTCCAGCAGATCATGTAGATCTGCTCCAATTGCATACAATTAAAAAGTGTAAAATTAAAAAAAAAAAAAAAAAAAAGAAAATTATACAGGAAATAGGACATGATAAGTAAAGAGGTGGTGAAGGAGGTAGAAAAGTAAAAGAAAAAAAAGTGCTTAAATAAGCAAGAAACCAAAAACAGTCTCACAACCTTAGGGAGAATTTTGTGTTCCACTGTTATCATCCCACAGGGGTTTTATTTCACGTGCAGACACTCCTGGAACTGTCTGGGTTTGAGCTCTCCAAGACAAAAAGTAAAGCAAGACCTTCTCAGTGAGCTGCCTCCAGCCCTGGAAGTCACACACACCTTCAATTCCCAAAGGCCTCAGCTTTATGTCGAATTTTTATGACACTGAGCAGATTCCTGGCTAAGCCTCTGAAAATCATAAATGTTATAGCTTTTTTTTTTTTAAGTCTACTGCAAATAATAGAGGGCAATGTGAAGATCTTTGTAGAAAAAGGAATATTTATCTTTCTAAAATGAAAATCTAAAGTTTTGTTTCTGTGGCAGAGAGGATTTTGTGTTTTCTAAACCAAAAGTACCTAAAACTGACTGGATGGTGAGAGATAAACAACAAGAAGTTATTTTAAAGCAAATAAATATTTTGAAAGGGAAAAATCTAACAAATACTGTGAAATACATGACATTTCACTTCAGATGATGACCTTGTAACTGGTAAATGGTTCTTGAACTTTACTCTGAATTCTACGGTATTGACAACTGTCAGAATAATTAATTATAGACTTAAGGGGATAATTGATTTGATCTGCTATAGCACATTTTCAATGCTAAACTGAAAAAAGGTAAAAATTATAATTATTGTTACAATAATTATTATAATTCCCTTCACTGCCAATCAGAAAGGTCCTTGAAATAATGAAGTTCAGAACTTCCAGTAAAGGAATGATTACTTTATAAATAAAATCATCTTTGTCCAGCATATTTACTGTCATGAGACATTTACTTTTGTTAATCATATAGACAGAGTAGGTTTATCAGGAGAAATTTCCAAAGGAAATATACTTTTCTTCATTTCCCAGTATAGGCAGGATTTAACGCCACAGAAAATTCTAAAATAAGAAATTCTAGGAGCCAACTTCAAAGGAAGCAGAAGGCAAAAAACTTCCCCGACTTCAGCACTGACTGGAACCATATAGAGTTTCACTGCATGCTGACAGTTATTTTTTTCTGTATTTCTAAAACCATTTCCAAAGTTACTCTTTGAGAATCAATCCATAATATTAAAAAGAAAAAAACCCTCCAAACTAGCATAAATCAATCATCTTGTACCTTATGCTTAGTTAATGACTGACACTAAAAGATTACATAATTGCTAAAAATGAGAACCCTTTATCAGGGAACGATGCAAAATCTCGGTAAACAAAGAAGAGAACCATGACAAAGTATAGCTGTGGCTAACACTGCATTTTAACAGCAAACACATCTAGCAATTTATTTATCAGTCAGAATTCTGAGTCCCTGTTATTGACATTTGACAGAATCATGGCTATGGTATAGACAGCTTCTCACACCTGTCATTTAAAAACCCTGCAATTTTAAACAGACTCTCCATCATGTCTAACACCTAATTATCTTGTCTAAGTGGTTTTGCCAGGCAAGGAAGATAAACAATTATCAAGGAGGGTGGTGAATTTAGAATGGTCAAAACCTGATTGCATTTGAAGAAAGAATACAGTTTTGACCCCTACATGCATGCTTAACTTAAAACCTATGGTTTTGATTTTTTTTTTTTTAACACTCAATTAGTATCTTTTTTTTCAATATTTGTTATGGCCCGTGAGACAAAAGATCAATTAGTCACACAGCTTTGCTCAGGAGACTTAAGTGGTGATGAGCTGGGAAATCACAAAAACCATAAATATGCTGTAGTTTACACTGGCAGAAACTTTGAAGGTTTTCCATGTTTACTTGGGCTGTGAGACACATTCTGAACTTACACATCCTCTCAAAATGATGGGGTTTATTTTTTTTTATTTAAAACTTAACTACTTTCCTTTTTCTATATATAGGTGTGCACTTCTAGAATCTGATGTGGTTTCAACTGTTTAAGTTTGCTGCCTTTCTCAGCCCACAACTCCCTGCCTTTTGTCCCTGTCCATGGCAGGGATGTTGCAACTGAATGATCTTAAAGGTCCTTTCCAACGCAAGCCATTTTATGCTGATTTTCCAGAGTGTGCATTTTTGCACATGGATTTGTTATAGCCCTTTAGGGGAAAAAAAAAAAAAAGTAAGCATACAATGCCTAAAGAAAATCAATTGTACACTTCATTTCTTTATGGAAAACAGAAGCAGCAAACAGGAGTGAGACCACTTTAAATTTAGGATAAAGATGTATTATCTTCATATTATTTTACACGTTCCCCAATTACAAGAAACACTCAACAGGATATTGTGTAATTGCACTCCAGGCTTGAATATTATATTTTATTGAAACCAGAAAAGTAATTTGTTAAGACAAGAAATGTTTCAAATGCCTGACATTTGTAAGAAGATCTCTAGCATTATTTAAGTTTGGAAGTAAATAAATCTTTGAGATTGCAGATATGAACACAAAGTTTGAAGCACTGTGGCTAAATGACCATCCCCAATACCCCAGCACCACTCAAACCCTCTGCTGAGGGCCCAGTGGAGAGCAGGTTATGGCAGGCTGTCCCTGAGGATGCCATGCTGCACTAGAATGTAATAGTTTAGCTAGTAGGAGAAATTATTCACTGTGAGGGTGGTGAGGCAACTCAGGAGGCTGTCCTGAGAAGTTGTGGATGCCCCTGGAAGTGTCCAAGGCCAGGCTGGATGGAGCTCTGAGCAACCTGGGATAGTGGAAGGTGTCCCTGCCCACAGGAGGGATGTTGGAACTGGATGATCTTTAAGGTCCCTTCCAACCCAAACTATTCCATGAGTCTGCCATTTTTTTGTGCATGCTCAGGTCATAAAACAAGCACTTAAGATAATACTATTGCACTTAGGGCAGCCTGAACAGCTAATTTGATGGTCTAGAAAGTGTTTTTGTAAAAAAATGACTCCCAAATATTGTTTGCCCCATTTCCAAACACAGTGGCAAAGGTACAGAGACGCTGTCCACAGGAGACCTTCAGAAGGTCCAGAAGGAAGCACTTCTCACCACCTTTCAAACCAGGCACAGGTGAGGAGGTGACTGCTGAGGAGGGTCTCGATAGTTTTGTGAGGGGAGAAGAGTGATAAAAGCTCCATAACCTTGCATGGACGCAATCACCAGCAGCACCAGCAGATCAGATTTGCTTGTTCAGCACCTGGTTTCACCCCAGAGCTTTGAAAGCGTACCTGAGAAGGTACAAAGAACTGCCACAGTAAGGAGGGAAGTTCATGTTATTTATGGAAGTCATAACCAGGACTGAAGAAGACAACTGCTGCAAGCAAATAGACTTGTAAAAAAATACAGCAGATTTTCAGAAAATACTACATTTTCAGTTTGCACAGCAGAAGCCAGTAAACTGCTGTGTAAATTTATACACAGTAGCTGGAACTGTAAAACCACTAGGAAAAGCTGCTTCTCACAAGATTCTTGCCAGCCATATTTGGCATGTTGAGTAAAACCAAATAAAGTATTTCTGAAGAATTAAAAAAGGTAGCAATTTGTACAGGATTATTTTCCTTATCCCCAATTGCTTTTTTTTTTGCCCTTTCATTGATGAGGCAATTAAAATTTTAAATAAAAACTGAATGAATGCTAGTGAGCATTAATGCAGAACATATGAAGATGGAAAATGGTAACAATCTGTTCTAGCAACCAAAATTATGTCTTCCAGGCAAGCAAAAGTCTCTTTCTGAAGTGACCTAGCCTGTAATCCCTCGAAAGTATATAGGTTGATACAAGTAATTAGCTCAGCCAAATAACTAGATAAATGCCCGTGCAACACATTCTCAGACTAGGATTTAGCAACTGCAATAAAAATGGTTTTTTTAAAACCTTGATTTGAAATGGAAATTGGGTTCCTTACCTGAACTAAAGAATTCCATTAAAAATAAGGTTAGCACCTCACAGTCTGATGGGAAAAGATACAACCCAACTAAGAATTCCTCCCTTTTCCTTTTACACTCAAGCATCTGACTCTAGATAAGGACCACAGGAGGGATGGCAATATTTAAAATAAGAGTAGCAGTAGCGCTAACAGTAGAAGTAGAGATAATAAAAGTAACAAAATAGGAATTGATCTGCTCCATTCTGATTACTGAGGCTTTTGCTTTTGAGCCGTAATTTGGAGGGCTTCCTCACACGTGATCTGAACATTATGGGTCTAAAAATCAACATGAAAATGCCAGAACTGTCACCATCTCTACTCTGTAGCATATGTGAAAACCAAAATGTCTTAAGCTCTTTCCTCTTTGCGGTATTTCTATTTCTGCTCTGTGTTTCCGAGTACAAGGATGTCATTCAGTGTCTTCCCTGCCTGCATCCATTCTCACAGCATTGTTTCCAAAGCTCCAAGCTTCCCAGCAAGTGACTCCTTTGTAACTCAAGAGTACAGAAAACGGGCTCTGATAATTTTCCAAGCTGATAGGTTTGGCTCTAATAATTTAATTTGCATGGTCACACATAAATTGCATATGCAGCAAGCTTCAGAACTTAACAAAGGCATGGATTTAGTGATGGGGAAAGGGACTGACTTACCAGCTCTGCTTCATGAAGTTGTTTGTTTATGTGAAGTATAGCAAAAATATATGATTTCCCTGTTTGCATTAGGGTGTTCTCAAGCCTTAGCTCAGTCCTGGAGACTTATTGCTTTCAGGACTTTTGCAGTTGTAGGATTTCACCTTTTCAACTGCTGACAAGCAGAAGAAACTATTTGTGTATGAAAGCAGAAACTGTGACCCTTGCTGAAAGAAAAATTTACCCTAAATCATGTACCCTAAAGCAAAAATCACCTTTAAAAAGAGTTTTCTGAAAATATAGCAAATATAATCACAGAATCACAGAATATGCTGAATGGAAAAGGACCCCCAAGATCATCCAACTCCTGGCCCTGCACAGGACACCCCAAGAATCACACCATGTGCTGGAGAACATTGTCCAAATGCTTACTGATTTCTGTCAGGCTTGGTGCTGTGATCACTTCCCTGGGGAGCCTGTTCCACTGCCCAACAGTGAAGAACCTTTTTCTAATATCTAGCAGAAATTATTCTTGTGTTCAATTACAAATGACTTATTTCAACTGAATTCAAACCAATTCCTGATTAGCTGATTTCTAACTTAAGTTAGTGCAAACCAAGATCATTATCCAGCACGTCACAAATATCAGAAACTTAATTTTGGCAAAACAAAGGTTTTACTGAAGATGCCAGATCTTCCAGAAATGACCTTGTCCAATTTTGCAGGGGACTTCTGAGCAAAATAATAGTTGCTGCCCAGGGTAAATCAGTGCGAGGCTTTGGCTGATAAAGGTCAGAGGCCATGCAGAAATCTTGGCTTCCCAATCAATGCACAACCCTTTCCAACACAGTGACTGTGTGAGGGAGGGTCTCTTCCTCCCCTGAATGACCCTCATTTCCCCTGAGGTCTGACATGACAAGACAGATCTGTCACCCACAGGCCTGTGAGGCGTGACATCCAGCAGGTTTGCTGTGATGCTGCTTTAACAGTGATTGAAGAGCAAAACTCGATTTGTAAAAGCTTTCACGATTCCTCCATACCCATCAAACACGAGAAGAAAACCTGTCGGAAACTGTTCTGTCCCAGAAAGGAGTGAGGGCTGGAATCAGATGAGGAGAAAAGGCACTGCCATCAGCTGGCAGTGGGCACCAGCAGCCACCCCGGGCAGGCTGCCCAACGACCTGAACTCGGAGCTGCAACAGGAGCTGCAGCTTGGCCCCTTCATTCAGTTCTAGGCTCAAACTGCTGCTCTTATTGTCTTGCTGTGGCTCTGTGGGACAGCTTGGGGACAACAGGGCTCACTGCTTATTCTCTGACACTGCTGTGCTGAGCTTGGCACGGTGAGATTCAATGTGCTAAAGCAAAGAGCTCAGTCTCCCAATGGCAGAAATGTCTCTATTTCCTAACCTGGACTTCAAAAATAGCCAAGATGCAGAGAGATGTGGAATGGCACCAGGCCACAGTTCAGAGAACAAAGCTGGAGCTGGCCAAGTGTTGCCTGTAACAGAATGCAGAATGGGTTGAAAGGTGTCAAACTTCTAAACTTTCTTTTTCTCTCTCTGCATAAATATGCGTACAAGCATGCATATATATTTATATATATGTCCGCATGTGTGTTTGTGCATATTAAAATCAGGCCTGACAAGCCTACAGTGAAAAACTGTAATGAATTTATTCTGGCTTTGTCATTGCCTCTCTTCAGCAAAGTTTTTTTTTTTTTAAAAAAAAAGGGTAAATGGAATTAATGGAATTTGCAAAAGCACTTTATGGGACCATGCTGTTTGGCCATCTTTTTGCTAGCTCTTCACAAACAACTCTGGAGCAAACTGGCAGTTTTCAGACAAATTTAGAGAAGTCCAAAAGATCTATTTCTGTAACTTTCATGAGAATCAACATCTGCATGAAGATAGACCCAACAATAAATGTGTAACTGTAAATGAGTTGTGGCAATTTTCACTTGTGTTCCAGCCAAATCAATAGGAAATAGAGGAAACAGCCCCAAGCACAATGTGAAGGAAATGAAGGTATACCAGTCCTGCTACTCATACTACAAATCACTTAGTCTTAAAAAATAATAATAAATAAATCAAGAATATTTTTACAAAATCATAGAGATAATATGTATTTAAAAGAAGCAAAAGGCTGAAATTTGCTAGGCATGACTTTGGATAGAGACTTCATATATGTCTCGATCTATTTATTTCCTATATTCAGACAGTGATATCACTGGATACGAGAAAATGTAGTTTCTAAAACTTTCTACAAAAGGAAACTTATTAAATTAACTTAGTTCAAATTAAAGACCTGTATTTATGAAGGCATGGTACAAGGATAATTAAGATTTCCAGAGACAAATTAAGTGGAACCAATTTTATTAAGAAGCATCATGTTTTTTAGAATTGAGATCAGAATCCTGTTGCCAGCAAAAAAAAAAAAAAAAAAGAAAATATTGTGATTTTGATGTCAGTCTTTTAAGACATGACTCCAAGGTGATGCCTCGCTTCTAAATGACTGCAGAGTAGTTAAATCTCTTTGTTACAAAGTGTTCTGGTAAATGGTTACACACAGACCCTCACTGAAAATGCCATAGCAGAATCTGTAATTGCTTCGGAGTATGTAAAAATAATCTATTCCTAAACATGTTTCTTCCAAAAAATAGTGGTTTATATAGAACTAACTCAGGCAGATGAGGAGAAGCAATATAAGCAGCAGCAAATGCCTGAAACCAACTCTTTTAAACAACAATTAAACACTTTTGAACTGCAAGAAATACTGACTACAAACTGCCCTTTTCACATTCTCTAATGACATATCAGCAGATTTTATCTAAGTGTAGTCATACAACTTTAATAATTCTATTTAAAATGTATTTCAGAAAGGTGATTTTGAATGCAGCAAATGGTGGGCTACTGAATTTCAGATAATGCTAACAAGCCAGGCTTTTTCTAAACACAAAGTTTTGTGTTTCTCTAGTGAGCTCATGCCCAGCTCTGTGAGCTTCAGTGAGCTGCACAAGGATTGCAAACTCTGAATTTCAAGGTCTGAAGCTCCCTTGTTCCAGTCCTAACATTGGTGTTCAAGTAGTAGGCAGGTATTACAGAACACCAGAGTTTAAACAGAGCAGAAAGCTGCCCCTTCAAAATCCCATCAAAAGCTGTAGCTTTCTATGCAATCCATATAAAGGGCTTTGTTTTTTCAATATTTCAGTTTTTCTGTATCAGCTGGTCTGTCTTTATCTAGTATCTTGCAATATTTGTTCTGCTGCAAGGGAAGTTTTAGTTGTGCAAGAAAAGATTTCCAAATTAATAGGACGTTTTCTCTTTTCATGATAGCAGCCTAATACAATTATTTTAACAGTTTACTAAATTTTAACTCTTGCTCTAATACTCTACAACAAAACCATAACTTGAAAAGAAATGTTTACGGTGGAATCTTCAAGTTTTGAAAGCGCGTATGGTAGGAATATTGGAAAACTATGAACTCTATAAGCAGAACCAGCAACAAAATTTGATTAAAGTAAGTAACAGTAACAAAATCTGATTAAAACTGTACATCTCTCTCCAAAATAAAGAGGGCTTGCACGGTGACAGATTGAGAGCATACAGCAATTATCTCACTTTATGATTAGCAAACTGGTACAAGACTCAAAACTGCAGAGAACACTGAAAGTCTGCTGTGCATTCTCTCATGGATTAAAGCAATTTTTAACTTTGAGGCTATGCCCTCTAAGAATAAGCAACATGTGGCAAACTTCCCAGAACAACTGGTACCGTATGGATGGATGCATTACAAGTCACTCCAAGGCAGAACAACACCCACAAGCGACACCATCAGCTTCACAGTGGCCAAACAAATCAAGCAGGAGACCAGAAAAGAAGTGGAAGGATGGAAAAATGAGTATACCAAGCAAGCTGCTCAGTAACTAAAGCACTCAGTTTAGTATTCTTATTTATGCTTTCACACTTGCACTACGGGAGCTCTACCTTAATTCATAATACATGTTTAACTTCAAATCCTTATGTCCTTAGTTTGTGAGGCAGACTCCCTTGCATTGATGCAGCATTTGTAGTTGGTTTGGGTTTTTTATACTTTTTCATCTGAGGCAAACAGATAAATATTTCACCACTTTATGTACTATCAAGGGCTTTTTCATGCTACTAATAAGGAAGCAATGTGTTGCTAGAAAGAACAAACAACTGACTAGTTGTGAAATAGACCCACTGATACCAAAACTGTCTGGAACTTTAGAAAAAGGAAACTGCTGTCTGGTGAATCCCTGAACGTTGTTGTGTCTGCTTTTATATCTGTGCACTCTGGACAGAGAGTAAAATAAATGAGAGACTAGTTAAGATTTACAGCTTTGCTCGCTTTTTAAGGTCACACTCTCTTAATGAGTAATTGCTCATCCTGGCACTTGCTGCCACTAAAACAGTTGATAGCAACTGTAATACCGAGTCAGTAGTGATAGAGATGTATGTCCCTAACCCCCAACAACCTACAGCTGAGGGAGAACAACGCCTCATGCACCTTTCAATTTTCTCTTACATTTTTGAGCTGGCAAATGCGTTCTGAAGGAAAGTCACCTTCACAGACACAGAGCTATTGCCACAGTTATACCCATAACAAATGCCCATTTTCACAATCACACTAATTTTTTATTAGTATTTCTTTATTTTTGATATGTCAGATGGCATTGCTGCAAAGAAAAAAAAAATTGGTTTATGATGGCTTTTCCAATCAGCACCATCACTTTTATTCCAAGCTAGCAATTCATATTGTGCCTAATTTGTCACAATTTAAAATGAAGCACGTAGCAATGTTTAGGGGCAGAGTCATGACATTCATGTTTGGCTGAGGCAGTGGTCACTAGCAGTCTCAATTTATCACTTTTAATTTAAACTCCCATGCCAATGATTTTCATTCTTAAAGCTATGACTGGCATTTATGGATTTCAAAATCAAAGGGAAAATAGCTACAGTTAGGAATTCAACCACTCAGATCAATGAAAACTTGTTTTATAACTGAGTGCTCCAGTTAAATCCCATCTGCCTGGCAGAAGGAATTTAATGTTTCAAACAGTTCCTTTCCCACTTGAAACTGAGAATAACTTTTTATTGCAGCACTAAGCCACTACCTGTGGGACAGATGCAGACGACTGATGTTGTGTTCTCAGGAAATACTGTGAGGCCAGTAAAGGTGAGTGCATCAACCTAAAGAACCACGCACTAATAACCAAATGTCAATCCCTGAACTGTCTGATTGTTGCTACTGTTCTCTTTTTAGACAACTGATGCACTATTTCACTGCTGGAAGGTAGTAGCAAAAGCTTAATAGAAATTAGTAAATGGAAGAACATACTTCATACGAATTTATTGTGAAAATAAATGTCAGGTAAATTTCTGAACCACTTAGATGGTGAATAATCTGGATTATTTGGTCCAATACCTCACAATTAGCAGTTAATTAGAATTATTTTATATCACTTTTTAAAGTTAAATAGATAGGTACATTTTTTTTTACTTTTATTACTTGCTAAATTAAGTACTAAAATAGACTGAGTAGAGACATCCACATGTCTGTGTATAGTGGTGTCATAAAAACACTCACCCACTCATGTCAGAAAAACAGAGTGTGAAGGAAAGAAACAGAAGTCCACATATTATTCCACACTACTCTATTTTACACCATAAGAAACGATCTCATTCTATGGAAACTGGGAAGTAATTCTAGAAAGTTAAAAAAAGACTTCATTTGGATATTTGGACAGAATGCTTTGTTTTGGTTTGTTTTCTAAATAGCCTTTCCTTGGCCATAGTTTTCCATCCAGAAAGAGATGATACGAGTTTTTAATAATTCATAATCGTTTGGTGAATCAACATTTTTTGTTCTGAGGTCATTAGTGTCATCCAAACACCAAAGATTTTAGCTGTGAAATAGCCAAAGACGGTTTGAGGACAATTCTCCCTCTCATTAGTCTCTCTGTAAATCCTTGAATTTACAGGAATATCTACCCCCACTCTACTACTCTTGAGTAGGTTCCCTTCCCAATTTATCATCCAGTAAAGCAGCCAAAAGGAGTCTGCTGCACTTTGTAATTAAATGTCCCATACAGGAAATAAGCTTTGAGAAAAAAAAACACATAGAAAAGCAGTACCAATTAAAGGATTGATCATATACATTTTGTTTTGCATAAAATGACTGTGAAAGTCACCAGAAGTAAAATAATCTCTTTTATTAAAATCTGGAGGTTTCATATTACTGCAGACAAATTCGTGCTATTCTTGCTTCCTGTTGCAAATATTGTAGTTTTTACAAGGATTATCATAGCTTGCTGTAACTCAGAATAATGGAATCTTTTCATACTTTAAAGTCCAAAGAGTATGCTGTAATATCATTTACCCTTATTAAATCTTTTTATCTTTAATTATTGCAAAGGTATCTGCAAAACCCCAATAGATAAGCAGGACTTTCTAAGTAGAAAGAACAAAAAATCCTCAGAAGTTCCATGGAAAATATGAAAATATTTCAAAGTATTTCCACAAAATTAAATATTCTTATAGCAAACAGAAGGATGTTAACATATTAACCTGTATTTAGTTTTAGTCAGACTAATGAATCAGTGACAAACCATTATTGTCACACTATTTATACATATATTGAAAGACTTTTTAAATAATATAGGGATGCACATAGAAACAAAACTATATGCAATATTATGCTTTTTTATCCTTCAAATAGCTTTAATTATAGAAAAAATTCCATATTGATATTTTAATTAATTTTAATCTTCCATCAGCTGAGACTAACAGTGACTTGCTCATAAAAAATGACATATATTCCACCCATTCCAATTTTTTTGAAGATGTTAGCATTATTCTCCCTAAAACTGCCTTAGAAAGCCACATTTTTAATGTCTGACTGTTGCTGTTCGTGCCGAGAGCGGCGAGAAACAACATAATCCAAGTTCAGGAAAAAGGTGGTTATTTAATTAATTATAAATCGGTTTATATAACTTGGTTAGCAAGAGTAGCACAGTACTATTGCTCCCTTGATCAACCACCTCCTAGAATAATTGGTGGAGACTATACAACACCCATTTGAAAATATTTTTCTCAGTGTACCATAACAACTCTGCACAACATCTGACAATATAATCATCACCTTAAGAGGAAAACAAATTTTATTCACAGTGCTGCTTAAAAGAGCTTAGCTTTATTATGTTTATGAGCATGTAAAGATTATCTAGGAAGTTATCCAGAATGCTACTATAGATATGAATATGGAAGACCAGTATTTGCATGGATTTTTCATGCATTAGCCAGGCTTTTGGAATTGTTCACCACCCAGAATTGCGGCTGTAACGTCCCTGATGCTTAGCTAGAAATGTCAGGCCATCTTTACAAACCAGCTGTGTTACAGATCAGTGGTTAACAGAAAAGGAAAAATTATAAAAGGAGAAGATAACGAAGTAAATGTGATATTAGCTAAGCTGCTAAACAGATAAACAGATAAAACCCCCTGCAGTATGTCCCCAACCCTGCAGAGAACAGCACTGAGACACACTTTGGAATGTGATGGTAAAACCTTACAGTCCATGGTAATGCCTTAGTGGTGTGCTTGGGGCAGGGCTGGAGGTGTTGGGACCCAACTTCCTTTCACACCAGCTCCTATGGGTTGCAACATGAGAAACTATTCACAGTGCAATTTAGCTTCAAAAATCTCACAAACATTCTTTTGTTTAGCTGAGATTAATCAATTTTTCAGTATTAGTGTGCTGTTGCATGCAGCAAAGGTTACCATTGACACTGGCACCACTGAACCTGATTGTTCCAGGAAAAGGTCAGGGAGATGAATGCAGATAAAACTCTGCTCTTCTGCTAGAGATAATTTCCAAAATAATCCACATCAAGGAACTATGCTAATACAGCTCTGCAGTCACATGTGTTCTCTGAAAAGGTACAGATTTTCACCTTTCATGCTCTCAACTTGCTTCTTTGACCAAAAAAAATTCATTTCCAATTACAAGCAAGCATTTATAAAGCTAAATACTATTAAACAGCACATTAGAAAAATATGATTTTTTGCTATTGCCTTTCTCTGAAGATTTCCTATTCTAGTCAGAGTTGCATTATTTATAAACTGAAATCAATACTTTCTGTAAATTTGCATAGAGGGACGCTGAAATATCAGTTAAAATATTTTCCCTTTTAGAATAAATCATATCTATGAATGAGATATCAAAAAAACATCTCATGTCTAGTTAGTAAGTGATATTTCTAGCTTGACAGAAAAATGTATGAATTGAGGGAAAAGACAAACTCGTATTTTCTCTATTGTTGATAGCCTGCAGCCCATCATCCCTGAACTGAATTTCCTCAATACCAATACTCCCCTACCCTACCCTGTAAATTTCTTTTTTAGTCCTCATTGATCTTAAATTACAGGACAAAAGAAAGAATTGTTAGAAAATTTTAGGAGAACAATCTAACTTTAAATAATGGAGCTTGGAGTTTAATATTATGAACCAGTTACTGGAATCAGACAATTTGTTTCCCAGATAAATTTAAGCTAATATAATATAATGATAATTTATTTCTGAACTGTAAATGTCAGTATTGGAAACTAGCTGAACAACTTGTCAGAAGTTTACAGGAACATACAACAGCTGTTTGCCATGTATGACAAGTTAGAATTTATAAATCACTTAGAAAATGCTCATTAATCTCTAAACACTTCAATACAATTATAGATCAAGCTCATGATTTAGAAGCTGTTGCATGCATTATTTAAAATAATATAGAAAATAAAAGTTTAAAAATACAACTTTATATTCAGACAGAATAAGCACAAAGACAATTATTGCAAATGTAAATTAATTCAAAGAATGAGATTTAATTAACATTGCAGCAATTAATAAGGTTTGCCATTAACTTCAGCAGAAAGTTGTGATTAATTATCCAAGTACTGTGGATGAAGGCAAAAGAACTAAGCAAGAGTAGAGACAAAAGGAGTGTTCAGGAAACATGAGCAAAACAAAGACTACCTTGCATTTTTATCCAGTGGGACATCTGTAGCTGACTGGTAGTGAAACAGCTTTGGGACATTAAATCTAATCTTGCAATTAGAGATTCCTTGTAAATATTTGCTTTAAAACTTCAGTTTTAAAATGCTGGGTGGTTTAATGTACAAAGTGAAATCGTATTTCAAGGAAGATACACAGTGATGAAATTAGTCCAATTTCCTGAATACATGTGTTTTAAAAAAATCAGTAAATGTTTTAGGTTTTTTTTTTCATATTATAAATTGTTTTATTACCATGGCGGCTCTTTCTTTCACTCAGATTTGCCATGGGAATGGTTGTGCGTGTCATGTTCCTTCTCCTTTTGGCTATCCTGACTCTACATGTAGACAGCAAAATAAAACACGTGTATGTGATGCAATATATGTCACTTTTGCAAGCGAAAACAACAAAAAAAGAATAGTTCGAATAGCCAGTCCTTCACAGAATTAGTTGCACTTGCCCTAGGTCAAAAAGTATGAAATGGATTTTAAATGGTTTTATTGAAAAAGTCCACTTTAGAATCTCTAGCCACGTCTTAAATATCTGATAATATCCCTGCTTAAGTGAAGGTTTCAAGGGAAGCCTTAAAAGAAGAGCAACAAAGAAAAATATCCCTATTTAATATGCAAAAATCAGTTCTCACTGGAAGCCACAGATTGCCTGCTAGATGGAAATAAGATTTAGCAGATTATGAGTGTGGCTTTTTTCCCCTTCTTTTGCTCCTGGCCAACCAACGCACCCCTGATCTTGTCTCATCTCTCTGCCAGATGAGGATTCAGACTCAAATATGAAGTCTCACTTCAGACAGGTGTTTTTAAATAAAATGTGCATTTCTAAATTAAATATTAACTGTGCATACCCTGGCTAATAGAAACTTTTCAGAAGAGCAATCTTTATTATTCATTCATAGGAGCACAGCAGAAATTTTACCACAGTAGGACAACATTTAAATATGTAACACAGATATGAAGATAACAAACAGATGTCTCTCATTGTTAGTCCGGGTAGAAAAAGGTAAAAGCGTGTTATTAGAAATATCTTGAAGCTAACAGAGCTGTAAAATAAACTTCTAAAGCTGAGGACATGATGTAAATTTGAGGCTGCTCTCATTCCAATGTGCACAACTTAATGCTGTTATTGTGTATAAATTAAACCTATTTCCAAAATGTGAGCCTAAGGCAAATGTATATGGAAGAGTTAAGAGTTGTTGAGTGTAACAAAGAAATTACTTTTAAGAAGCAAATGAATCAGGCAAACTGTTAACAACATTATTGCTTTAAAGACCCTAAGCATTATCAGAATTAGTTTGTAATTTCCTTTGTCCTTCATTTTGAACACACTGCCTAGAGATTTGTGTGAAAGTCATGACATGTACAAACACCATTTGTGTCAGATCAACCATTTATGATTAATGTCTTCCTTTACGACACTGGACCAAAATCACTCCTTTTACCAAGAATGCAACAGAAACCTTCATTTCACTTGTCATACACTGGAAACACCAGAGTTTCCTTTGGTTTCTTGTTGCTGTTGTTTTTTCTAGTTTGCTTGGTTGGTTTTGTCTTTTTCAATGAAATATCTTTCAGAAATGTTTATGTATACTTTGAAAACAGAAGGTTCTTGATGTAGCTTTGAACATTTTCCTGAGTTGGTCAATTAACATTTGTTGCAAAAGTTTCTAACTCGCCAGTTTATATCTGAAGTATCTCGTTCCCTACCCTGATTGAAATAATAGTGATTCCTCCCACTATATATCATTCATTGTGAGAGGTTCCAGATAACTGAAATGTGCTTCATTATCCTAACATGGTTCATAGGTGAGTGTGGAGATAGCACCAATGAGCTTATTTGACATTCCGGTTAAAATCACCACAGTCAATAAATACACCCATCTCATTCTTAGGGGTTTTAATCATGTGCTGAATGCCCTTCACAGCTACTGACGACAATAGGAACAAACAAAATCAAGGTACATTTCTTATCTCAGTGCTATGTGCCTGCCAATTCTTTGTAATGACTATTTTACATATTTCTTCACAAACGCCCCTTTCACAAATTGAAATAAACTATTATTATTAAATACAAAATTTTTGCAGCACTTGAGCGTTGCATTTTAGCGCCTACAACTTAAATTAGAAATTTGCTGAAAATGCATGTCATGGACAAATTGCTAATGGTTATAAATAATGGTGAACTCTGTAATGAAAGAAACTATTATAGAAGCTGAAGGACCACACTGGTAAGTAAATGGTGGGAAAAAACACAGTATTGACTAACCTTTCCCCTCCCCATTCAAACTAGAATTTAATTTTGTTCTCCTCATACTGTGCAAGTTAGAGGAATATATTTTAAAAGATATGCATTGGCTGACTCACTTATGGCTAATTCTGGTGTATGGGAGATGAAAGTAAATGCAACCAGGTTGATTTTTGTTGCCTTAAAAAATGACTGGCCATCCATATTTTCCAGCAGAAAAAGAATGTATCTGTTAAAAAATTTATAGGTATTAAAAAAAAAAATTCAGGAAATAAATCGAGATTGTTTCAAAAACCACTCTTCTCCTATGAATACTGTATAGTGATTAGGCATATGTGCAAAGAAACATCAGCTACAAGTAGTGCAACTGTACAGAGGTGACCAGTAGACGAAAATCTGTGATTAATAACTATGTTGCACAAACACCTTGGCTCTAAACTCTTAATTCTGGCAGACCTGAACAAGTCTGGGAACTGAGACGCAGAGTTTCTGCCTTGCAGTTTTCTTTCCAATTGGAAGTGCTTAATTTATATACACACTGATATGTATACATATTCATATCATCAAACACACTGAATATTCATTGCATAATGCTGAATTCCTTTTAAAATGTATTGTTTAAATGTATTGTTCAGAAGTGACTTAAAATAGAGAGCATGCATCTCAAGCTTTTCTTAAAAATTGTAATTTTTAATATCTTCACATCACATTCAGTATATATGTTTACAGACTGCCCCTAGTCAGTTACCAACAAGGTGATATTTCTCTTCAAATTTTTCACAAAAATAGCATCAGCAGTGCTGGTAACAATGCAATGTTTGGTGGAACTATCAGTACAGCTATAGATATCCAGTAAACAAATGCCATAAATTTCTGGTTTACTGTCATCTATGAAAACTTCATGTTCTTTCTTTCATGTGGCCTTGAGCTCTGGCAGTGTCTGATGGAGGTTTTGTTACTGTTTCATAACTGGCTTTTATGTGATATGCTATTCCAATAATCAGCCATTAGAAAGAACTGTTCCTTTATATATATGAACTATTAACAGAAACATTTGAAAGATGGTTCAAAGGGCTTCATCGAGTCATTATGAAAAAAGAAGCCTCCTTGACTTTAGAGTCACAAATGACAATCTTGTCTGTAGAGATTTGAGACTCAGCGGGACAAAAAAAGGAAACTTGACTTTTGATTAGGGTGAAAGGTGGATGCTACTGTGGGAATCAATTCAGGACGGATGAACTGCAACCCCAGTGAGGATCCTGAAACTCTACTGTCACCAGCCAGAAGGATTAATCTTGATAAACTGATAAACTGTCCTGGTAGTGTTACTGAGACACAGAACGTCAGTCAGATGAGGCTCTTAACCACTTACACCACCTCCACAGTGATTATACTACTATATGCCATTAATTCATGGTGATACAGTCATGTTTATTCCTGGAAGAGACACTGAAATCCTTCCAAGTATTCCTCAATTCCCACAGCAATGAGTGATGAGAGGTTGCTCTTTCTACAGACTACCTCCACTGAACTACAAATATGTCTGAGGAGCCATCTGTAGTAGGAATTTGCCTTAACTTATTCAGAAAAAGGAATTAGATGGAACACTTTCAAACACTGGCAAGATTTAACCATTAGATTAGGAAACATTACCTAGGATGTATCTGCCACTGGCTCATGTAAAATAAGATGTTTTAGACAACAGAATCCTGACAGATTTGCACTTTCAGAGTCAGACTGAAACTCTCAGATGTCAACACTAGACAGATAAAGAAAAATGAGACAGGTGTTTAATACAGGGGTAGGGTGTGCGGCCTCAGGGTGAAGCCTCTCGTGCCTCAGATTCTGCCAGCTGGTAGCAGTTCTTTGATGTCACAGAGACCAGAGTCACCCACAAACTGCAGAACTGAGAAAGGAGAAGACTTTCCAGGATGCAGTGGCAGAAGGAGAATTTCTCCAGTGTAAACTTTCCACCACCTGGGACATGTCTCATAGTCCCACTCCTTGCAGTGTAATGTTAAGACCCTCTCTGTTCTAAAGGAATAGAACGTCTGAATGCACACTGAGTGAATGCATACGTGGACTGTTATTTCAAAATAGGAACTACTGTTTTAAGTTCTGTTTTGCTTAATTATTCATTATTTACTACTTGAATTATGCATGAAAAACCTCAAGTACTTCTGAATTTTCTTTAGGCAATGCAGACACTATGGCATGCTAAGAAAGTTATGTAGTGAGATGTCTCTTCTTTCCATTAGTCATAAGAGAAACATAAATTACAATTCAGCATATAATTCTCTGCTTCTTCACACAATGATTTAAAGTCAATTGAGCACAATTACTTTATACTCAGCATATTTACTGCTGTATAAAACTTTCTCTTCCCCATAAAGAAAAGAAATCCAGGCACTTTTCTGAACAACAGCGTTGTAAAACAGTTTTTGATGAAGCTTTTTGCGAAAACATTTTTTTAACTTTCTGTTGTTTACAAATCACTTTAGCCGTGATTTGAGAAAGCACTTAATATGTGCTAATGTTCCTCCTTGAGCAGGAACTTAGCTTAAGTGCTTTTCTGAGCAGAATTGTGTTTATCTGTCCATTTATCTGAGTTTAAAGTAGGGATTATTCTGGTATCTCAAAACATTTTGAAACAAAGCTACTCAAGAGTAGCATATAGATCACTTCCCTCATCTCTCCATCTGCAACATTTGTGTTTTTTAACGCACCCTGCCCCATCCTGCTTTGCCACACTGGCTGGACAAGACACAGCACGTGCTGTGATTGTACAGGACCATAAATAAATATATTTTCTTTGCTAACCAGTGAACATGCAAGCTGAATGGGCAGTCAGCTGGTGTCTTTAACACAGAAAGCAAACCTCACGTAGCTCAACTTTGCTTTTCAACTTGCACACCTAACCAAGACCTTGGTGACTCTAAAGGGTCTTCACAATTCTGTTGAATCTTTTTCACTGTTATCAAACTCCTGCTGGCTAACAGGTTTCTTTATAGTGCCTGACAGACAATGTGACCACAGAAATTTTGTTTCCTTATGAAGCTGAGGGGAAAAAACCAAGCCTATGGATGTCAAATTTATGAGTACTTGTATAAAATTAAAGGAAAAGGTAACAATATTACCAAGTGAATTTTACAAGACTTACTGATATTGATGTTAGTAATCATTTTTAGTATTTGATCATGTCTGGTAATGCTTTAAACATCAAATCACAGAGAGGCTTGAGGGAGGCAGCTTGCAAAGCCTTTTTAAACTGTTACTTCCCTTTATTCTGCTCCTTGTTGCTGTTAAAGCTGAGTACTGCACTTAATCTTGTTGATACTTGTGATTGCATGAGGAGGCAGTTAAGATTTTAATATTAGTTGTGGTAGGGCTCTGTGCATAAAGATAAGGTTTAATCACTTTTGAATTAGTTCACTTCTCCTGTCAGCAAATATTCCCCCTCTTTGATGCTCTCAGACTACTCTCTTCACTAACGTGGCAGAACACAATTCTTCAGCTGCTGTGGATGCCCACAGAACTCTTCACTGAATTACTTTATTCAGCAAAATGCCAACAGCAACATTATTCTCCAAAAAGAGAGAAACCCCCCTGAAGAACAAGCTAATAATTTTGCATGTTTAATGACGGATCTGTTGATTTCACACAAACCATCCAAAAGAAAAGACCACTAGAGGGAAGTAAATCCAATATGCTCAAACAAAATAAAATGCCAGCTACTCTAAATGATTGTAGCTAACAGAACGGTCTGGATTTAAAACAGCTGAAAATTTTGGTCTATATTCCTAACAAAGATATGACAACTGAATAAAACAATCTATATATTTATAAAGAGGTCTTGCACTTCATGCCATGTGCATACCAAAACCATTAAAACCGTGTAGGAAAAGATTGCATATAAAAAGGTAGTACGAACATGGGATAAATATGTTGCGTAAGTATAATTTATGATACACCTGTATCTTTCACATTAGACACACATCAAATGCAAAAAAAAAAAAAAGGATTTAAACCAATATGTTTGGATTTCTGGTAAAGCAGTCCTTGAGAAATGTCAATGTTTGTTGTCATGTCACGTTTCATGTTTAATCTTGGATCTTTCTTTTCTATGAATATGTGCACAAACCTGCAGCATCATGCAATAACTACTGTCCATTTCATCAGAATTAAGATTATAAGGAAAGACTGCAACAGTGAATTTATAATAAAATCTCTGCAATGTTCCAAAGCTTTAATTCTACTGCTTACCTTTCTGAGGTTGGATACCCTAGCTTTTTCCATATCCCTTCTTATTTATGACTAAAAGTAACTCACAAAAAATGTTTATTGCTCTCTCAATACTTTCCATCAACAAAAAACTCCATGAATTTCCTTCCACATTCCATACAACATTGTATTTTTTTTCTTGTCCTTTTAAACGTATAGTCACTATGCTTACAGTTTTATACAATTACACAGTCTGTAAGCCCACAGAAATGGTTTTATCTTTATAACTACATTTTATAGATGACTCCATTTCATTTATTACAGTGCTTTCTCCTGCAAAGCTGTCTTTTTATATCCAGATAAACTGACAGATATTCTGAAAATCTGGTCTTAAATTTGGTGAAGCCCTTCCAACAGCATTTTTAGTAACGTAAGAATTATTAAAGGGAATACAGACAGTCTAGAGTTTATTGTCAGCGTGTCAAAAATTACCAAAACATTGGTCTTTTCCCTATTTTGAGTGAACTGCAGTGAAAATCTGTATCCTTAAACCAGGGACAGACAACAGCAAAAGACATTATTTTTTTAAAGCCTACCACTTAAATACACATCATAAGCTGTGTTGACACAGCAGTTATCCACTTTAAAAAGGAACTGTATTTCAGGTGACCTCCACCTGGGCGAGGTTGGTGACTGCATTTAATACCATGAAGCACGACATCTAAGAGGAAGTTTACATAAGGGAACTTTCTGGCACCTCGCTTTCTCCCTTTAGTGAGAAAGGAAAAGGGAGATGCAGGTTTCCAACATGATACATTGCCTCAGTGCTTAAGGCAGTTCTCAGTGCAAGGCCTACATATCATTGGGCATCTTATATAATTAGCTCTTCTGTTACCATCATGGACAGTGAGTGACTGGGTTTTGCGCTCTTCCCAATCCACTTTCATGAATATTACGGGTATTACCATCACTGTCATTAGCATCATCATCATCACAGCAAGCTGTTAATTTTTGTATGCCCAAAGGCAAACGAGTCATTACTTTCTCATCAACAAAACTACTCCTCCCAGATACTCAGGTAAGCAGATTTTTGCTAGGCTGATCAGTGAAAGAACTCAGGGCCTCCCTACAAGTGGAACGTAATGGGATCCTCCTGAACATTAGCAATTCTACTAAGCAGAAACGTATTATCAAATGTGTTCTACTCAAAACAGTAGTTCTGCCAGCTCAGTTCCTGTTCTACATTAAACACTTCAGCTACAGGTGCAATGTCACTGCACAGTGGGTGAAAAACATTTCTGGAACAAATGTCAGCAAGGGATAATTTTGAAATAACCTTCTTGTCTACAGTTACACAAGCCAGAAGAGAGCAGTGCTATATGGATTGCATTGTTGGTAACCTGTGATGCTGCTTCCTGGCACAGTAAGTATTTCTAAAGAAGAAAAAGTTGCAGAAATAAACAAAAAAGAGAGAGCTCTTTTAGTTTCCCATGTTTCTCACAAAGATTCACCTTGGACTGAATTCAAACTGAAATGGGGGCAAGAAAAAGCTCAAAACAATAATGCAAAGTTTACAATTACAGGAATAAAAAAGCATCTATTAGGATAGCTCACCTGAGGAAATGGCTCATACAGATGCTGAAGTATCTGACAGTGAGGCAATGCTGTATCAGTGCTATGAAACACAGATACCAAAGAAAGTGAGTTCACTTTCACTTTGCCTCTGAATTGTTGAGTTGTAATGGATAACCTGTGGTGTTCTACTCTTGCAAAATTAAAACTGCAAAAGCACCAGACAGACTCCAGTCCTGACGAACCACTGACACAGCTGGTCTCAGAAGGCTAAAGCTTGCACTTAATTTTAAACAGAAAAGTATGGGTGTGTGCCCTGTGTAATGGGGTCAAGGGCCAACTGCCAAAAGCATTTAATACCCTCATCAGCAGAAGCTGAAAGTCCTCTGGAAAGCACTTAAAAGCATTCAGCAACCTGCAAAACACCCTAACTCGCTGACCCAGACTTCCAGGAAACAAAGGATCCCCACAGTGAGTGCACAGGTGACAGGGACACAGAGACAGACAGGCAGTGCTGGCACTTACCGTCTTGGTCTGTGGTGACCGTGATAGCTGTGAACTGCTTGGGGGAGAAGCTCAGCTCTGAGACCCCGTTGGTGGCTTCTATCTCGAAGGTGTAGTTGACGTGCGACACGAAGTCGAGCACCGTCACGGAGGAGTTGATGAGCCCCGTGTGCCTGGGGATGAAGCGGATGCCTCCCCCACAGATCTCGCACTGGCTGGCGTCTGACCCGCACTTCTTACAGATGACACTGTAGGTGAGGTCCTTTCTTCCTCCAGTGTCACTCGGGGGGCTCCACTCCAGCATCAGAGCTGTTTCGTTGATGTTAAAAACCACATTCCTCGGAGCAGAAGGTGGCCCTGCAGCGAAGGAAGGGAAAGCCTGTTAAGGTACTGGTATCTACTCTGGAGAAAAAAACTGCCTTAAGGCAATTATTTGCAAAAAAGACAAGAGTTATGTTTCCATAACAGATTCAATATAAAAATTAAAAGTTATCTAAATACAATCCTTGAAAAAATGCAGGAACAATAAATCGGTAACATCCTAAAAAGCTGGATAATCTAAATAACTTTGAATTAATTCAGAAAGAATTTAAGGCAACACAAAAATAACTTGATAACACAAATTTTCAATAAATGGCTCTTGATGCTGTGGGATACTGGGGCAGAGCTCTAACCACAAAATTTATATCCTTCTTTTATGTCTAGTAACGTGGGCTTTTCTGAGACTTAAAATCTTTGACGTTTTATAAGAAACAGATTGAGTAATAAATAAATAACAGCTTTGGAAGAACAACAAGCGGTAAAATTGTTTGCATTAGTTCTGCATGCCAGATATTTCTTTCTATCCTTCACTACTTATCCCCAGGGATTTCTTTGCTGCTGTTCATTAACAGGGTTAGGTGGCAACAGGCCAAGACTATTAGGCACAAGAGACAGTTTACAAGTTTTCTTTCTTTCCCACCCGGCATCTCATCAGCATCAGGATAACAGCGAAGACATCACCTTTGCAACTTAAATGTCTAAAAGGACGACTACAAAGCAGGATAAAAAGTCTTTCTTTAAGGCTGTTAGGAGGAATGCAAAGATAGTTCCAGCAGGCACAATGCAAGGCAGCTCTCATCCAACAAGCAGGTGTGGTAGAGCTGTCTGTGCACTGCCAGATGAACCACAAGTGACCCATTTCCAATTTCCCCCTCATCGCACAACAGTCAAGGAATGTCCAACAAGTTTTAAGCTGTTTGCTGACTTACTATGTAGGACACATGAAAATCATCTGAGGCTTTATATACACAATTAAACATATAGAGCGATCTAGTGATCATCCCCACTGAGCACTGGTGAAGTACCTTGAGTCCTCTGTCCAGTTCCGGGCCCCTCAATTCAAGTAAGGTATCAAGGGGCTGGAGCGAGTCCAGAAATGGGCAATGGAGCTGAGGAAGGGTCTGGAGCACAAGGCTGATGAGGAGCGACTGAGGGAGCTGGGGATGTTTAGCCTGGAGAAAAGGAGGCTCAGGGGGAACCTCCTCACTTTCCAAAACTCCCTGAAAGGAGGATGTAGCCAGCTGGGGGGTTGGTCTCTTCTCTCAGGCAACAAGGGACAGAACAAGGGGAAATAGTCTCAAGCTGTGCCAGGGGAAGTTCAGGCTGGATAGCAAGAAGAATTTCTTCACAGAAAGGGTGGCCAGGCATTGGAATTTACTGTCCTCAGGGGTGGTGAAATCAAATTCCCTGGAGGTGTTCAAAAAAGGACAGGATGTGGCTCTTAGTGCTGTCTGGTCTTTTTTGCAAGGCGGTGATTGGTCAAAAGTTGGATTTGATGATCTTGGAGGTGTTTCCAACCTTAATGATTCTACAATTCTGTGATTTCATATCAGCTTCCACAATCTGATGGAAGAACTGTACCACCTAATTATTTATTAATTTATTAAGAGAGGAATTAAAGAAGGGGTAAAGGAAAGGTAGACATTGTTAAAGGATATCTGAATAATCTTATCTCAATATCTTACTACATTATTCTTCTTCCACTTAACATGTTTCAGCCAAGCACTTACAGATGTATGATTTTCAAAACCAATTTGGACATAATCCCAAAATAAAAATTCTTATGAGAAACACAGACTTGGAAAAACATGAGGCCTTATACTCCAGGTTTTGATATATGTGAGATGACTGTGGTAAACTCAACTGCTGACTTCTGGGGTTTTTGGGCTGAATGAGTTGAATAAGCATTGTATCGTCAGCTCTCAATAAAATCACAGGGCTTCACCAATGGCTAGCAGAACCTGGAAAACTTTCAGCTTGCTTTGCAGCTTTTGATGATTTATACAACCTGCCAACAGGATTTAAGAATAAACTTTTGATTGAGACACTGGTCAAACCTTGAGTGAGCTTTTCCTCATTTCAGGGTCTCTTAAGCAGATCGAAAGACTACAAGAAACATTTGCAAATGATACCAGCTAACTTTTACACAGAATGTGACACTCAATTTTTAAGTGATGCTTTTTATTTACTTATATGGCATAAGCATGGGTATGAAAGCTGGAATGCTTGTAAATAAAAAAGCTGGTATGGTGTGGGCGTGATAATGTGAACTAATAAACATTAAGCTTTTCTGTGAACTGTAGTTCAGCTATTTTTTCATTTCTGGTATTTATTTGTAACTTTTAATAACTGAGACTATGTTTTCATTATAATTAACCTTGCCCTGAAGTAAATGATGAGTTATCGGCTGGGTTCCAAGCAGATAAGCATAAAATATATGGAAGTGTTACACTATTTTCCTTTTTTTAGTGAGTAAGTTTAAAATCTTTCGAATGGATGAGCATTTATTAATATATGTATCTGTCAAGAGTTCATAGTTAAAAGATCACCAAACTTCCCACAAAATCACTGTGAGGATAATGGTTCTAGCTACTCTGGAAAACAGTCTTGAGATCCGAATAAGCTAAAACGAGCACACATTACTTCAGCTTCAGTTTTTATTATTTATGTTCAGAAGACAGGAATAATTATGTTTCCTCTAAAACCATGCTGTGAGAATCAAAAAATGACAGGGTCTTAACAAATTCCCACTGTTAAAACCAGGGAGGAGTTTTAGGAATATGGAGGATGAGTCGTAATAGCACTTCCATATGTGCATAACTTCAAGTGGATCAGTAATCCCCTTGAAGTAATTAGTAATACTCATGCACTTAAAACTAAGCATCTGTGTAATTGCTTGAAGGATTGGAGGCAAAGTTTTAAAACTGGCTTAAATTTAATCTTACATAAACTACAGATATTATGACAATGGGTCATCACAGCTCATACTTTTTTTTGTATTATTTCATCAATTTTGGCAGGCCAGAACAGCATTTTTGTGAATCTGGGCAATAGGAGAGTTTTGTCTGGCTTTGTGGATTTTAATTTTCTATCAGATTTTCCTTGTACTACATAGAACAGCATCTACAGAAGAACCAATACAGTAAATAAAATACTCTTTTAAAAATACATATTTTTGTACTAGAGACTGAAGGTTCTTATAGTCATGATTTGGGACTTAATCTTCAATTGCAAGAGAAAATATGTATTACTGTGCATTCACATTTCAATGAAAAGGAAAACATTATCAATCAGTTTTAGAAGTGTCTCAAAGTATATGACTGTCCTCTTGCAAATGCAGGAAAAACCCTCAAACAGACTTCACACTCAAGGCCCCTCATGCCAATTTGCATGAGGATTAAATAGCTTTTTAATTGCTGTTAAATTATGCCAGTTAAACTGTGATTTCATGCAAATATTAAGCTGTAATGACATGCAGTGAATCATTTACTAAGATTTAGAACTTGGAACAAAGAGAGACAATTAATTGTAATCCTCAGATTCAGCTACATTATGTGTCACTGGGCTTTTATGAATGTGGCCTGATTGCTTTGTTATCATTTATAAATTATACAAAGATTATTTGACACATTGGAAAAATGTGGCAGCAACAACCCTTCTGCAGACATCTGTATGCAAAGCTCTTGGGGTTTTCCTTGTATTGATTTTTAAGGAAAACAAGTATATTGGTGAAAATAAGGGATCCTTTCCTCACAGCAAAATTCATGACTTCAAATTTTTTGCAAAAGAATAAAATACAGTTCAGATGGATGAGCATTACAAAAACATGCAGCTCTTCCGCTGAGATGGAACTCAGCCAGAGCATGAGCAATGTCTTTTGCTTCATTTACAAATTACAATGAGGAAGTATTTTGACACTTTCTGTGGAGGAGACTGGCATGGATGTCTTATGGTGAAGCAGGTCTGCTCTGAAAGCAACAGAGCTGAGTTTCTGTCTCATGCAGTACTTTGCACCTCACCTTGTTTTATGTATTCTCTTCCTCTGTGAAGGCAAAGTGCATTTTCTTGTGTATGGCAGGAAGAGGAACAAGCCCAGCACTGCAGAAGTCTGGTGAGGGCAATGCAGTATTTTACACACTAGAGAGTCAAGACTGTCTAGAAAAAAAGGTGCTGCTTTTCAAATGAGAACTGTCCATTATACACTACTGGACTCTTGGAATTTTGTGTCATTTGACTACTGAAGTTACAGCAGAAGGGAAAAGATTAACCACCACCTTAGGATACTCAGAATCAGCATGTGGCTGTGCCCCTTGAGTTCATAATTGCTTTTTGATATATATATATATATATGTAGCATAGATAAATAGTGTCATGATGTAGAACTACATTTTTCCCTTTTTACTTATTCTTTTCCTTTGAGGCAGGCAGGAAGAATGGAAGCCAGTAACTACAAACCAATACCCCAAGTCAAAGCGTAAGGATAAATTGCAAACAAGTGTATAAAAAACCCCAAACTGTATATACATATATATTGGGTTT
>VZTE01000845.1:1187077-1234263 GCA_013397775.1 Eulacestoma nigropectus | reverse complement strand
TATATATATAAAACAATAGAGGCAATAAAGACTTCAAGTGTGTTGCCTGATTTTGCTGTTGAAATACAGTGCTGCCTCTTAAAAACAGAAGATACACTTTGTGGCAGAGGTTATTGAACAGAGCATAAGTTTGTCGGGTTCAAATTGTTTAAGCATAACATTAAAAGAGAGACATTCAGACTCACACAGCTCAGACAACCAATATAAGCCTGCCTGACCTTGAAAAGATGGATCAATTCATCCAATTACTTTATAGTGGGAAATGTTAGACTTATGTACAGAGTAATCAGACCGGGGATTAGATATGATGCTATTTGTTGCTCACTGTGTATGCAGGGAGATCACTGATAGAGTACTTGCATATGGCTCAGAAATACAATAAGAAGAAAGAGTAGCAGTGAGAGATTGATAAGTGGTGTAAGTCAAATGAAAAGAGCTGAGGAGAAGGAGATTAACAATATATTCTAATGTAATTTTCAGTCCTCTTATTGAAATTAGATTTCTATTATGGTGTTCCACAAAGTGAACACTCTCCTTTAACAAAATGCAGCTACATAAAGTAAAAATGGGAGCTGTACAATTTTGCAAAAACACACAGCATTTTCATAAAATTAATCAAAGTGGATTTGAAGCTCATCTTGAAAAAAGTGGATGCCTGTCTTAAATCAAGGGTTTGGGGTTTTTTTTGCTAATGCTCCATGTGCAGGTTTCCCAGTACTGAGGAAGAGTTCTGGAGTGAGGAATACTGCCTAACCCTATACAGGAACAAAAAGAGAGAACAGAATATTTACCTCTCTTAGGCATATTACCTTGCAGGACATGGGGAAGCAAGTAAAATGGGCATCAATAAAGTCAGTCAAAATGTTTGAACATGATGAACATGATTTGAAAGGGGAATTCACTATTCAGTCTGTGTTTCATTTAAGAATAACTACTTTCAAAAATCCCAAGAAAAATTTCTATTTCTTATGTCATGTCTCATACGTCAAGATACAAATTTGAAAATGAACATCAAAAATGCAGATCTGCCCCAAGGTAAAAATGGCATTTCATTTCTGCACAGAATTTTCTGTCTATTTAGTTAAATTTCCTCATTTTCTTAAAACTTTTCAACTCCTTTTTATTATAGTAAAGCATGACAGTTTGGAAGGAACAATCTAAATTCCACTCATATCTGTATCTTTGTTTATTAAATTTAAATTAGCCACATCTGCACAGATCCACCAAAAGCAGTGAGGTTGTATTTATGACAGAAACATGATTTTAATAACTGAGAGACTTATTTGAAAGCAGTGAGGCTAAAGATATCACTTAGGGAATAATTTGGCCTGAAGACTCTTCATTACTGCTGATGTGCAAGATAAGAACACAGTCTGCCTGTCAAGAGCTTCAGTGCCATTTGCAGAGCTGACAATTAGTGAAATAATCATCATTGTAGGTGTAAGATGAATACATCTGCTGTGACAATCAATGAAGTACTGATACCTTGCAGCCTAGGCTGAATGGGAGACAATGCATGGTGTCATTGAACCGAGAAACCAGAATGCGCTTTGCTGTCTCCTTTATTTCTTCTTTCTCCCAAGTTGAGGTGAGATGAGGCACTGATACCATGTTGTGGATGATTTTTCCCTGCCTCAACTCACTCAGTTACTTTGGCTGACATCCTCAGCAGGAATGTGGAGGTCTGGCACCAAGTTTTTCCTGACAGTTTTCAGCCAAAGCAGCTCTCTGCACTCACATTTGTTGAGAAAGCAGCAGGGTGTTGAAGTAACTGCACTCTGATGCCACAGGGCTCTCATGCTCCTCCCTACCTTGTCAACATATCAGGGTATCAGGGCTTAAAACTGCACCCCAAAAGATAATTATGGAATCATAATGCCATGCATGAGTAATTTTTTCAAAGAACTTTCTCTCAGCAATGAAAAATCAATGACTTATAAGTAATATGGAGCTGCATCTGCATACTGTATGAGTGAAACCCTCTTCCTAAGCAAGAAAGGGTCAAGAACGCCTGGGATGTGTTGGTACTGGGAATAAGTTTTTAATGGCCTTTGTTTGAAGCATTGATTTGAGTGGAATTATTTGTAATCACCATTTTCCTGTGGGAAGCCTGAAATGACGCTGTTTATTCGCTCATATACTTTGTGCACAATGCCAGGTCTGTGTGCCCTGCTCCAGAGTGAGCTGGGACGGGGGAACACTCTCTGAACCCTGAGCTCCTGAGTGCTCCAGAGGTTGGGACTTCCCCTCTGAAAACCCTCTGGTTATATCAGACAATTTTCTGCCTTGGGTCTGAGGGGTGCCATTTTTTGTGACCATCACCCTCATGTAGTGGACGGACAATGTCTTGTTCTATGTAATGACCTCAGTGCCTACGACTTTGTAAATCAGCTTCAAATTATCAGGTATATGCCCAATTTTCCCAGTCTAGTGTCACTGGAAAAACCAAGCATGAGCAGAGGAAGTAGCTCAATTCAGTCAGCTCACGTATTTTTACGTGATGCTGCATAAAACATCCCAAAACACGGCTATGCTCTGATGGTTATTGCAACAGCATTTTGTTTTTAGGGGTTTATCTCTTAAACTCTTTAAGAGACTTTACTTAATCTGTTAAAGTACGTCATGAATTTAACATGTTAGTGTTTTTAGAATTCTCTTAACTGTGGCACAAAAAGTACTAAGATTAAACTCTCTACGAAAAGAATTAACAAAGTGTTATACAGAAAACTGGGTGTCTTAGATGTTTTTGCAAAGTCTTTAATCACCTTTAATAAATAAGTGATTTTAATAGCCCATTAAAATATAGTATTTCACCTGCAGATTTTTAAATACTGCTGTTTGTTCCTGGTTTTGAGATTAAACAGATATAGTTATTTTACAATCAATAAATTAATCCCAGTGAGTAATGAACCATGAACGAAAATATGAAAGAAATATTTTATTATGTGGTAAGAAAACTTATTCTATATATTTCTAGACATAAGCCCATTGATCAACATAATAAAAATCTCTTCTCAGAATTTCTGCCTCCAGATTGCTGGACATCAGGTTTGTCTTAAGGACAAAATTAAGTCAGTCAAAAATCACAAAATTATGTATTCTAAAATACATCCAAAAAATCTAATGAATTTTCATTATCATAGCCGCATATGAGGGAATAACTCTCTGTTAAAAGAGGGTGCAAGAGGTTTTAATTATATCTGCTTCTGACTGGATACATATTTTTTCCTTTCTTTATTAGTTTCTTGTCTTTTTCGAGCGTTTAGTTTTTATTTGATTGTGTGGGGATTATATTTGTCTTATACTTTTCATTTAAATCTGAGGAGAGAGCAGAGCATATTATAGCAGGTTTTTTTCTTTACATGACTCCAGCTTTTTGAAAGTTTTTGCACCAGCATATTTTCAAGTATATAAGATGTATATTACTGGTAGTGAAAACACATTGTTTCCCATATGACAGTGATTACTCTCCTCCTTTTGTATCTCAGAATGATAAGATAAAAAGTCACCAAACTAAGAAACATAGGTATGTTTAGGGTTATCTAGACTGGACAGAAATACGCTGTTTGAATTTTGATTTTGAAAATCTCTTTTGTTTAAGTTAAATGGAATTATTCACAAAATGTACAAAATCATAGTTTTTTTTTTTTTAAATTACAAAACCAAATAAATGAGGCAACAGAATTGTAGACACTGGTACTGATCAGACTTACGGGTACATGCCATAGTTGGTGGGTCCTTCTCAGCTCTGAAATAACCTTTCTCACACTGACAGATGGAAGTTGCTTCTGTGTGAGTCAAACTGTGTGGAGGGCACTTGGAGCACTTCACATTTCCAGCAAATGCTTTATAGAATCCAGGCCTGCAAGCTGCAAAATAAGAAGGTAAGTTTCATTAATAGCAGAAATTTTTGGTCATAAGTAAAATCTGTTCCAAGCAGTTATAAGGCTGCTTATTTCCTTTCCAATCTAGGTGTTTTGATGATACAATTCTTGACAGTTTTTATTTTGGTATATGGACTTTTAAAAAAAATTAAAAAGCTCTTCTTGGTATATAATGGGGAATTGTTAAGACAGACAACTTCCAAATTTATAGTCAATCCTTAGGGCTGCTGGAAATTATCTCTAAACAATTTCACTATTATCACTAAACATTATCTAAGTTTTATCTACGTGTGTTAACCAACAAGACTGAGATAACTTCTTATCTGCCAGAGCTGTTTATATGGCTTCCTTACTGAAGTAATAGACAACTTGCAACACTTAATATATTTACCCCCACAACGCCTTGATGAGACAGGGATGACATCCCTAAACATTTATGGCTGGGTCATATTTGCCTGCAGTGCCCCCAGAAACCTCTGACAGCAGGGCCACATCAGCTGGTCCCTGTTGGCACGAGAGGCTGGAGGATGAGGAAGGGATGAAGTACGAGAAGAAGGAAGGAGATGCTGACACCCTCCAGCACAAACCTGCACAAACCTGAGGCTACTCCTAATTGTGTTAGGAAACAACCTGGATAGCAGCCAGCCTTGGGACAGGGAATGTTGGGATGCTCAGAGCTCATCACTTCCCCAGTTACTGGGAGCTGGGATCCCTGCTGTTCTTAACCACAGCACAAGCTCACAAGCCTTTTTTTGCTGGCCTTTAAAGCAGAAATAAGTCATTAAAATAAATCTTATCCCAAACGTGTTGGGTGTGCATTCTGAGATATTATTTCAAAACCATCCTCAGACTTCATCACACACATTTAAACAGAGATTTCTTTCTTTTCCTGCCAGCTACCACATTTGCACATGCCAGCATGTGTTGCAGTTACTGTCTTCTGGCTTCCCCATATGAAAACATTAAAAATGAAAGAGCAGCTCAGACACGTACAGATTTTACAGACTCCTCTTCCTCCTGACTCCTCCAGTGGTACAATGGAAACCAGTGCTATAAATATAATTTTGAGGTTCCATGTGGGTTTTTCTCAGTTTGACATATTCAAGACTATTTCCTTTACATTGCTAGAGGAACCAGGAAGTACTTCTTTCTCTTGTAATAAGATACCAAAAGATTTAAAATGAGGAGGTGTTTTTAAAAAGTACCTCAAAGTATGCATTAAATGGATTCAGTGTCAGTTCATACTGACTTACTAAAGAGTATTAACTCATAGATAACATACACCCAGATCAGTTTTTGTTCTGATTCCAAAGGCTTTTCTTGATATAAAAGCAGTTTCAGTAGTAGCTGAATGAAAAGGAGTGAGATGACACTGAAAAAGATAACACTTGATTGCCTCTTAGAACCCAAGGGCCAATTTTTCAAATGCAATTTCAAGAGCTTAATTTTGACCCAGCAATTTCAGCAGTTCTCCTCCCAGTGTGTTGTTCTGACTTTGCTGAATAGACATTAGGGAGGTATCCTGCCCTGCTGTCACTGACTGGAAAAAAAAAAGGATTTCTGGTGTGAGAGATAAAAGGGGTGGGAACAGCAGGGATTTTCCCCTTGAAAGTAGGCTACTGGTCTGATGCAATCGTGATTATAGTGAGTGGCAATTTTCCACTGATTGGAAAGACAGCAGGTTTGGTGCAGGGAAGAAGGCAGCACTGTAGATAGAGGCTGTAGGCACCGACTCCTCTTAGCTTTGCTGGAAGGAAGGGAGGAGGTAAGGCAAAATTAGGGGAATTTTGTTATGCTTGCCTTCTCCATTCTTATTGTCTCATGCCCAAATCCTGTCCTGATAAATATTAAATTCTTGCTGTATTTCATACATGACGTTTGTGACTAAAGAGCTGACAATTCCAGGTTACAGCTTCATTCAAAGCAAATGAGTGCTCTTTAAAATCCTTATTACTTCTGAAATTCATGTCTGTCAGTTCTGAAATCATCCCTTCTTCTCTTCTGTCCCCCAGACAACAAATCACTTTGGATCAAAAGAAACACAGCATTCTCTTTCAAAAGCACTATTTTGTCTAAACTTCAAGCAGTTCACTATTTCACAGTAAAGCTCAAGGAGAAGTTGTTTCCAATTAAAAAAAAAAAAAAAAGGCAAATGTTTTATTCTGAACTGGTCTTCTCTATTGTATTTAAAGCAATTATGTTTTTGACAAGGTAAGGCTCTTAAAAGAAAGCACATATATACTCATGGAAAAGGTGGGGGGAAAAATAACGGATTAATGCAGATAATTTTACTTCTTTTGAAGTCAACTCAAGTACATCTATCCCTTAAGTCAAGTATGTATCAAAGCCTGTGGCAGAGAAGCTACAGGGATATCAGGGAAGCTTTTCAATGGAGAGGTTTACAAAGCCATTGACAACCCACTCCCCATCCAAATGCAGAATCCCATAATCATAATTATTGATACTAGCAAATAAAAAAACCAGCTCTTCATCAACAAGATAAAGTGACTTAGAAAGACCTAAAATGATCACAAGCTTGGGAAAACTCATCTGTCTGGGTAACTCAGAGCTGACTGCCAACACTCCTGGTGAAAGAAAATACACTGTTACTCTGTCAAAGTCAAGGAATATGCAGCATGAGTCTGAAATACAGCACTTCAGCTGCTGTACATATCTAAGCTTAGACTCTGATAACAATTATTTGTTTCAGTGTCAATTTAACCAAAATAATTGCTAAATTTACCATTTTCCACAGAAAATCTGCAAGGACTAGAGTTACTACTGAGGTTCTCCTAAAGCTTGTGTAGGAATTGCCTCAACTGCTCTAATTTTGGAGAAGAAAATTAATGTGAAGAAAAAAGAAAAACAATTTCTCTGTTCCACTGGCCTTATGTGTCTTTGTGGAGTTTAAGGCTGTATAAAACCACTGTAAGCCAACGTATGTCACATCAATTTCAATCAAAATTTGCAGGAAAACTGCACAAAGGAGTCAGTGGCATATGCATTCCACTGTAATTTCTGATTTATGCATGACATTTTGTAAAATTGGGGTTTGTAAATGTTCTGCTGTGAGGTTCCATTGCTGCATGAAAATCACGGTGTGTGAGTTGATATCACAACTATTTGATACCACAACTGCAGATTGTGATAACAAACCCCATACAAGCACTAGATGCTGTATTCAAGTCTGAAGTCCTAAATTCCATGCTTTCTAAAATAAAGATTAGGATGTGACTCCGTAAAGGAATTCATCAATAGGTGTACTTACATACCTAACGTTAACCAAAGCCCTCTGATTTTGCCCAACTTCCTGTTATTTCCCTTGTGTATTCTCCTGTGGTAGTTTCAGCAACACAAAATTACTTAGTGCACAAACTGCCTGATGGGCAAATCAGACATTCAAAACCTTTTAATTATAAATGGGTTGCATTTTTGTATTTGGAGAAGGAAAAAACCCGATCTTTCCCATGGAAAATTTACCCTGTGTAAAAGTATTACAAATAAGTTCAAAGTTTGTTCCACATGGCTTTGTATGCAAAAAGTTCAATTTTGTATGGGTTGATAAATCAGTATTTTCAGTGTTTCTCATAACATATTCTTCACTCAGCTAGTAGTTTTGCACCTGTCATTTTCACAAATAATTTGCGCATATGTTAGTGTAAACTAAAATTTAAACCATGAAAAGCTGCCCATATCTGAAAAAGTTTCTAATGATGACTACTCAAAAAACCACAAAGTTTGTCTTTATCTGTGTTATCACAGAGTATTTTTTCTACCTTCCAAATCACTGTGTGCCATCTTGTTTTCTCTAATATTATCTAGAAGAAGTGACTTTGTGAGTTACTGATTATAGGAACTGTATGAAATTTGACTTTTGTGAAGCCTGGGGAAAGACAATATATTGTCTTAATGGTTCAGTAATTAGCAGGGTATCTGAATGAGCAATTCAAAGTTTTCTCCAATGAAATACGAGAGACCGTACAGAGAAGCACTGATAATTTAATTGGCTTCGTAAAAGATAACACATTCATAAATGTGCTAAATGCTCATAAATGAGATCCATCTGAGCAGCAGGACACATTCCCAACCCCAGGGATGTGGCCAAAGGCTGCCCTCAGCACAGGCTGGCGGAACACGGGGCCTGGTCTCCCGGAGTTATTCGGGCAGTGAGGAGGGAGGGTTTCACCTCATGGTGGATGGGACAGCACTTTCAAGGATTTTTCGAATTGCCCAGTCCAGTAAATACTCCAAACACCCCAAAACACAGCCATGGGCTCTCTTGTGGAAGAGTCTTTACCGCTTGAGGCTTTTACAGCCATTAAAATTCTTCCCCAGCCTCAGGGCTGTGCAATGTATAGACATAAAACCCAGAAAATGGAAACACAGTGGTCATCTGACTGGTCATAAACCTTGTTCCTTTAAAAAAAAAAAAAAAAAAAAAAAAAAAAAAAGGCAGCATTTTCACAGCTCTGTGGAAGCACATCATTGTCAAAGATTCCAGTTTCGCAACATCTGCATTGACCTCTACAGTGTTAGTTGAAGTAAGATGAGTCCAAAGGAAACTTAGGAACAACTTTTAGGTATGTCTGCCACTGTTGGTCTGTGGGTGGGAAGGCATCTGTCATGAAAATGGATTTTTTATAGCTTGCTGAGAACTCATCAATCAAATTAAATCAAAGAAGACTCTGTTGTCATTTACAATGAATGGCAACCATCACTAGCTGCGGAAGAGATGTTTTAATCTTTCTGAATCACACCATTTGTTATTCATTTCCACCTCGTATGTTTTTTTAACCTTGCTTACCGGATCCCACTAATGCCCTGTGAGACTGGTATCTTTCATATTTGTTATATTCTGAATGATTTCAATTTTAAAGTCCTCTTACCCCTCTGCTATCTGATCACTTCCTAAAAAGGGCAATCCAATAAGGCCTATTATATTCTACCACTGTGCACAAAGAAGGAACTATGATATTACTTTAACCAATTTATATTTTAGTAGAAGTGCCTAGAAAAGAAAAGTACATAGAAAAGAACATGAAAAAAGAATGCAACAGAAGTTGGATGCTGTATATTAAAAAAGGCAGAATACGATCACAAAATCAAGATTAGGATATTACAGAATTAGGACAATAAAGCTATGAGGACAACTTTTGATTGTGAGTACTATCTGGTTAAATAATCTCAAATCTCTTCTTTCTCACATGATTCTTGTTTTATTCAGGTCATAAATGGACTGTGAGGGGAATACACTTTGGGTCATGTTCAAAGGGATAGCGAGACTGTGCAGCATGAGTTGCTAGAAACCTGAGGCCTTGTGAAGAATCCACTGGAGGAAGGCCAGCCATGACAGATTATAAATTACCAAACATGCTGGTTAGTTCAAACCACAAAAATAAAAGACATCATGTATCAAGAAAGCAAAGCTCTAGTTGGATTTAATTCCTACAGATAGTAAGGAGGGGACAGGTGACATCCCTAGGAAACTTAGTGACAGAATGACCCAACGTTTGGGGGACAGTGGACTGATTTTCCTTTTCTGTTTGTAATAAATTTGATGGGTTATATTTCTGGGTGCTTTGGTCTGCACTTAAATGCATCTGTGTCGATATGCTCCGGTCAATCTCTTCTCTTGCCAGTATCTCAGGTTCCTAATATTTCTGCTCTTAGATTTGGAGAAGTGACAGGAGCATTACTCAAACCCTTGACTTTAGAGAGGAGCAGGGCAGAGGAGACAAAAAGGGGCAGGTATATGAAGGTATAAGAAGGCTGCTTCTTCAAATATAACTACATAATGACGATAGGTAAATGAAATTAAATGTTCTTCCCCTTTGTGCTAATTCTCTTTTCCCCAGTGACTTATTTTCTGTCATTCCCACACTTCAATATTCTACCGATGTTTATGAAAATTATTAGAAGAAATAACAAAGGAGATAATTGTCACATATCAAACAGTATTTTCAATTCACATCAGTCCAGCTTTTCTCTGTATGAAACATTAGTTTCAATACAATAATTTGAACAATTATTCAGGTCACAGCATGTTTTAAAAGAATTTGAGGTTTATCCAAAAAATAAATACAGATAAGACATTAATGATACTAATTTTATCACTGCCTGTCATACTAGATACCATCCAATAGCTCATCAAAGAGCTGGGGGCCGTGCTACACAGCCCAGGTGAATCCTCTTCTGCACAGACTCCTTTTTGTATTACAAAAAAACCCCCCTAAACCAAACAAAAAGGAGCATCCTAAATACTAGACTAGAATTTAAGAATATGATTCTAAATGCATAGGTACTACTCAAAGAAAGAAATGGAAAATGTTTTCAATCCTGATAAAACTCTTTTTCACTTAATTCTTAGAACTAGGTGATTTTTTTTCCCAGACTAATACAGTAAATAAAATCTACTACTACAACAGGTAGATGGCATTTAAGAGTATTCCAGCATCAATGAATACAAAATCAGCAAAACAATAAGCAGGTGAAAAGAGGGTCATTTCCTTGAAATATCAAGCACTGAAACTATAGATAAAAACAGTATCTATTAAAAAAAACCCCCTATTCATAACAAAGGCTACACTGAGGGTCTGCAACCTTTGCAAACCTCTTAAACATGTTTATAAAGTGGACTCATGAGTCAAAAGAGGTGTTTTTTTTAAGAAAAAGTTGCTATATTGCAACTTACTGCAATTTTAAGTGTTTTTTAGCTCAGATACAGCTTCCTGAAGTCTCACAGAAGTGGCAAGTGACAAAAATGGCTGGAAGGCTGAGGTACTTTATCAGCGATGGAAGAGAGACAAAACCAACAGGATGCACTTTCACTGATTTGTGCTGCTGACTCTGTGGTGGGGATCCCTGAAGTCCAATAAACTGGTTGAGGTGGGAACTACAAATACTCAAATGTACTGCTCCACACCCAAATTAGTCTTTATTTCTGTTGCTATTTTATGAATAGAACCCAAAGAAAAACCATAATTAGACAGATTTCATAAACTCTTAAAGGAGACAGTATAAATATTATTTTCTATGCTGCATAATTTTTAAAGGAGCATCACTGTGGTTTAGGAAGTTAGTGAATGAAAGGAATCAGTCAGGCTAATTAGGGCACACAATAGAAATGGTAATGGAGGAACATGACAGCAGTGAAAAAGAAGGGAAGTAATTTCCTGAAATATATCAGTGCATACTCCTGGGAGCAGGAAGGTCTGCAGGAAAAGAATGGAAGGAAAAGATCACTACATCTCCAAGCAGCCATCTCCAGCATCTCCAGTAATCACCTTTAAACAGAAAGGAGAAATGCAACTCTGAGACTACTTCAGGGCACTGCAAAGTTACTCATTTAGTCCCCAAATCTGTCCACAGTAGCTGTCAAAACTCTTTATTTTAAAGTATAATATCAGAAATGCTTTATTTTATTATTCTTTTTTTACTATTTAATCATTGTTCATTGTTGAAATTAGATGGAAGCACTTTTGGGGAGAAGGGATAAGGCAAGAGTGTGGTTAGTTTCTCAACAGTGTAGTGAATGCAGCAGCAAGAAATATCATTTATTGTAACTACAGAAGGAACCCATGTTTGCTGGAATTTCTCTGTATCATTTCAGGAGGAATTAAGTGTCCAACTTGAAAGGCCATGAAAGCCTCTCTTTTCACAGAATCATTCGTGCTCCTGTGTACAGCTGAACACTAGCAGGAGACACTGAAAACAGGCATTAGTCCATACCAAATATTTCTTTCTGCAAGAGGAAAAAATGGTCTGAACAGATCAGATCCATGTTGTGGCTAATTCCTTTTGCACATTATCTATCTCCCTGTGTCTGTTGGTGAGAACAGTCACAGAATCATCATCTCCTGGTCTGAACATCATAACCCAATGCTAGAAAAATACCTCCCACTATTAGAAAGATTCAAAGTGCTTCCTACCAGATACATGTACAAAAATTGCTGCTCTATGCAGAGCAGTTTGTCAATCATATTACCTCCTTATTATATATATTATATCAAATGCTATCATATATGTGTTTTTCTCCCTCTCTGTCCCTTCTATCGGGATCATAAATTGTAGTTTCTGTCGTCCCTCTCCCCATTTTTGATTCTTCCTGCCCCTAGTACGTGAAACCTTTCTGTTTTCAGCTCTGTATATATGATAAGTAGTTAGTCATGGATTTCTCTTTTTCCTGTTCAAGAACAGCCCATTGGAATCTGCAGAGGCCCTTTTCTCTATCCATAACAAATTAATCTGCTAGCCTGGGTTAATTAATTCCTATGATGGCCATTATTCAATTTGCTATGCACGTGGGGTTATTTTGGAAGCGGTTTTTTCTGAGGCTGTTTCACTTTTGACAAAGACCAAAACTTCCAGCCTGATAGCTGTTGCAATGATGTTTTGTTGGCTGGCTTTATGTCCGACTGACTTTCTGTGTAAAAACAGTAATTTATCAGAGCAGTTCTCAAATAATTAATGTCACTTGGCTTCATGCCTCTGAAAACACTCAAGGTGTGCACTGAAATCCTACAAAAGCTCCCCCTGCCATGACTTACTGCTTTATTACAGAACTGTGGAACAGCTTCTATAGAAGGCACATCTTGAAGGAATGGAATATCCTTACAGGCAGTTATTACCAATAAAAATCTGAAGAAAGCTGCAGTCTCTATTTACAAGGTTATAGTTTCTTGTTATGGCCTTATTATAACATTGCAGTTTTTAATGACTTAAGATCTAAAACTAAATTTTTTTGGGTTCACTGCTTTCACTACAGCAATTATTTTTATAATAGATCAGCTAAAGCTATGCAATTTTTTCTTCTCTGTGTAGCTGTCTCTTTTACATTAATATAATTAGCAAGAAGCAACAGCAATGAGAATACAATATAACCCACTTTAAAAAATACTTTAAACAACTCAATATTTAAAAGGAGAGGCTTTAAATTATGCTTGCATTTTTAATTATGGTTACCAAGCTTGCACATTCAGGTACAGATTTGAATGTGTGACTTATTTAAGTCCCTGCTTTATTTACATGTAAAAGTCAGGAGTTTGGGCATAAAGACAAAATTACTGTAATCATGGGGAAAATGTAAATGCCCCAATCCAGACAGGTAATTGTAAAGTTGGGCAATTCACATACAAAAAATGCTGAAATATTCTTATAAAATCAGGCATTTAGCCTTTGAAATAGAATCCTTTCGGATGTGTACGCAGAAAAGCTCACAAGCTTGATTTTTCAACACAACGAACATGATTAGTGACTCCCAAACTATTTCAGTTCTGACTTACCATTGAAAAGAAAGTACTCATGCCTCTGTGAGACCCAAATACCATTTTCTTTTGTATCATCTCCAAATACCCACAAGCTCACAGGCAAACAATCCTGATTATTAAAAATTATTTTCAACCCATCTTTGTGTCTTCTACATTACTGTACTAAATTTTATGTAATCTTACTCTATTCGATCATTGTTTTAAGGCATAGAGTAACACAATGTTGTACTTGCGAATAAAAATGCTCTGATCTATGTCAGCAGCTAACACAGTATTCAAATACCAATTTTGCCATGGAACCAACACATAAAATTCTGTAATTAGTCCATTCAAGTTTTCCTTTTCCTTTCCCTTTCCCCCACATCCATGTACCAAGAACCACTTGAAGTACTTAGCCTCAAATTATAGTAACTATTGAATTGTATTTACACAGTTACAGATGACACCAACATTCTTGGTTTTTTTTGTTTTGTTGTTTTGTTTTTTTTTTTATTTCATAAGCAAATATTGCCAATTTCTCCCAACCCACCACCACTACAGCATTCAGATTTATGTGTATTTCGATGTATAGGCAATGCCTTGGTAACCCAAGGGAAAGCTCTGACTACTGTCTCAAATATTCATCTATTGGCCTTCTAAGACAGGAATAAATCCTTTGATGATGCAACCTCAACTCTATTTTAATAAAGCAAAAATCATGAAGGTGCCCTTTAGCTGAACAGGTTTCTAATTTGTGTTTCACCAAAGTAGTTATGTGGGATAAATCTTCAATCCCTGTGTCTAGAATATTTCACATGATTGATGACAAGAATCAGAGTTAAGTATTTCTACTGAACACACTGATATTCCACAGGAATCTCACAGAGATGAACCATGACTTTAATATGAATTCTCAAATCAGGTTGATAGGAAAAAGGCTCCCTCCAATAAGACTTCTAGTACTGATAGAGAAATTTGAGCTTAAGAACACAGGCAAGTATTACTATAAAAACATATTAAATCTACATAAAATCTGAATCTTTCCTGAAAGTGCTGAAGAAGTACCAGAGACACTTATTTCTAGTTCTCAACTACACTGGATGCACTCTACAGTGTTAACTACTTTCCAAATTAAGAAAATACCATTATCCCCATCCTGAAAAATCCCAACCAAAACCTGAAGCTTAGAGAGGTCAGTGGGACTTATTCAAGATTTTCTAGCAGTTAATTACCCTGGCTACAGGTGCCAGACCCTCACATGCCACAGGCCAGGTGGGGCTGTAGCTCTTTAAATGAGGAGCCAAACACCCCAAAATAGCACCATTAGGTCATCTTAAAACTGAATTTACTTTGTTCTTTTTTTCCCAGTTTTCTTCACAGCTGCAAACAGGCAACCAGACAGATATTTGGCGTGAAACTGACCTCTTAACTACAGATTGTTTAGCTCAAAAATTATTTTTTTAAAGTTATTAGCATCACCATAGTAGGACTGTGTGAATATAGTATCCTGCTGTTCTTAATACATAAATTCACATGACGGATTTCATTCTGAAAGAAAAATGTTCCAAGTTTTTAATATGCACACGTGGTTTTGGTAGCATTTCAGGGCAATCACACATTTTAAAAAAAAATTGGCAACAAATGTTATATATAATTTCAGATATTTAATGGATGATCAGACATATCTGGGATAATCCCTCAACTAAAATAAAAATAAAATCCAAAATTAGGATTACACAGTTCAGAAAAATGACAACTACTGATGCCACATTGCCATTCCTCACCAGATTGTGAATTTAATTCTGGTAAAGTTTAACTCCATTTCAGCTTTTAAATACTCATTAAGAAGTGTGCAGGACAGTTTGCTTTTGAGTGGATAAGTATCTGCTGTTCTAGCTGAGATGTGGACACATGACAGGAAGCAAGAGAGCTACAGCTCACTCACTGATCTGTGGACTCTGGTTGTGTCTAAGTCTTACAGCAGTTAACATTACATTTATTTCACACCTGGGGGTGGCACATTGCTTGTATGTGGTCAATTTGCACCTTTTTCCTTCACTTACATTCACGTTTCTCATACTGTGAGCAAAATGACTGCGAGACAAAGGTCAGGGGCTACAATTCTGACAGTAAATGAGACACTGCTGCCTTCGTTCAGTATTTGGAACTGTAAAATTCAGGGACCTGTATTCATCTAAGGAGTAACAATGGACTGTACCATTTGGCATGTTTTTTATTTTGCAGACTAATTTTTTAATAGAAAACTCAAGGGAGACAAACAGCCACTCTGTTAAACTCAGCCACAATAATATAACTACACTTGACAGGTACATTTTCAATTAGTATAAAAAGCCACATATCCACAGATGTGTAGCTTTAGAAAAAAAAGATAAATGATGTATAAATACAGACACAAAATGATATTTGTCACCCTTTTGGCATAGCATTTAGAGAGTATTTTAACTATAACATAGATATTTTAGTCAGACTGTATGGTCATTGGTATGATGATATCACTGTGATAATCTATTTTCTTCACCTGCATAAGAGATTTTTTTTTTTGCTTAGAATCTTCTGGATCTGTTTCAAAGATCATCTATTTTACAGTGACATCATGGATCACTTGATTTACTTGCTTCCTTACTGGTTGCAGTCGAAAAATTTGAAATTTTTCTTGTCTACCACCATGATCTTATTCTCCTCCCATGCTGCTTCTCCTGGCCTTTCCTTCTGTATTATTATTCCAGAATCTGCCTTTTTTAATCTATTAATTCTGTTTTTATGAGTATTGGGACATAATATCCCACATATATTCTGTACTGAATTTTTTTTAACGAATTCACAAAACTAGATTATTTTATTTGTAAATAAAAACTATTTCTAGAGAGTCAGCTGTAAGAGGAATGGCTGAGGGAGCTGGGGGTGTTCAGCCCTGAGAAAAGGAGGCTCAGGGGACACCTTTTCACTCTCTACAACCACCTGAAAGGAGATTGTAGCAAGATGGGGATCAGTCTCCCAGGTAAAAAGTGACAGGAAGATGAATTTGATAACTCAGAGAAACCAAAAACCCGAAATGGAGAGCTTTCCATTAGATGATGCTTAATGCCATTTGTGTGGTGCAAGAACTTTTGTTATGAAATGTCACATTACTTAAAACAGAAAGATTATATTACCTATATTGCTGAAATATAAATAGGAATCTTTTTGATTTGTACTTCTTACAATGATAAATGTTTTAGGCTTCAATGGAAGCAGAAGCTTAGGTCAAAAATGGAAATCGATATTAAATTAATACGTCTCATCTCAGTTATAAATTTGCATATATACATTTCAAACCCATCACAGCTGATAAAGAGGAGCCTGACTGGCAGTCCAATTAAGAAAGGCACAGGACTAGAGTTACAGGTAATTTCATTTAGAGGTAGCATTGGTCTGGGAAAACATATACATCATCTCTGGTACTACGCTTGATATTGGCTCAGGCTACAAATCTATTTCTAAGAAGTAGGAATTAATTACACCTTCTCTCCATCCTCATCCTCTTTCCTCCACCTTATATTTTAAATACTGTACTTGCAGAATGGATCCTAATCAGTCTCTTTCATATAGAATAGCTACGCATTCAAGGCATACAAACATCACACAAGGCCTGTCAGGTATATTCCCTGACCCTTTTGATAATATTTGGAAGAAAACAATGACCTCAGAACCTTTTTTTTTTACATAAGGACTCAAGACAGCAATCAAAAACAAGAACAAAAAAAAGTCAATACAAAGAGGATGTCTGTGAGTTACTATAACATTGCTGAAATATTAAATTGGAAGCACCCTCTGTTCAGTGGTACACGAAGTGCTAGCCCTCATAATGCTTCTAGTATCTCCTTCATTATCCCAATTAAAGTCTTTAAAATTTCATCCCTAATATTACAACTGCTTCTTTACAGACTGCTTTCTACTGCAAAACTGAAGTACAGACAACCTTAACGATGTTTGTGAAACAGCGAGATTTGAATCAACTAGGAGACTCCTAATCTTAATTGGTAAGAGCTGTGGGAAGATGGAAAATCTCCTTTCCCTATAATCTAATCAAACTCAGCAATAGCAGTTTCCAGAGTGCAATGTCAGCCTTTCCCCTGCAGGGCTGAGCAGGAGGTTAGGAAAAAATTAATTGTAAACATTAATGTAAATACCAAAAGTTCACAGTGGTCACGCTAAGTAAGCCACCTCAGCAACATTTGTGCTTTCTCTTGCACTCTCTCACTTGTGTTGCTGGTACTGCTTTCAGCACCCCACCCCAGCAGGCTGAAGCAGGAGCTGTATTCTCCCAAGGGGTCAGTTGAAAATGGAAATGTTTCCATGGGAAGCCCACAAGAACTCAGAAATCAGAACCACTACAAACTCATCTGGTCAAAGTCAAAGCCAGGAGGAACTTTAAATTCCACTCTTAATTCAGAAGGAAAGTATTTTTGCAAGGGCTTTTAGAAGATTATCTCTAACAGAAGGCAGAGGAAAGAACTCCTACGGCAGTTGTGACAAACTGGAGTTTAGGGCTGTGCTGATACTGCATTACAGCTGCAACAACCCTCCTACCCCTGATGCTAATGCTTATCAGGTGCATCGACACTCAGGACATTGGGGGGAAGACACAGCTTGTCCCTGAGTCCTAATGAGCAGCAGTCAACAGCTCATCTCCAGCAAGACAGAGGAGCGCTCATCTGAATTTCTAAGTCTTTGCTTTGATGCGGAATCGTACAAGAGCTATGAAGAAGATGAGAGCACACTTCAGTACAATGTGACTTATCAGCTGATACACCTGAGAGAGCTGAAAGACACAAACCAGTGCCTTCCCACCCTCTCCAGGAACTGCCAAGGAGCCCCCGGGGCTGGGGAGACCCCACACCACGCCCACTGCTGAGGCAAATGTGCGGAATCATCAAGGTTCTTGGATTATCCCCTCTTGTAGCCAGTAACACAGTGCTAGAATTAAAAAAGTAACTTGACTTTTCAAAAAGAGAGAAAAAGAAGGAACTCTCTTCACACCACAAACAGCAGTAATCCCTTTATGGCTCCCTGAGTCTACATATGCAAGTTTGCCTAGATTTCTAAAAACAGCCCAAAACCATAAAAAGATGAAGAGATACTTTTTTGTGTTAATCTCCGCACAGATAAGGTAAGATTCGAAAATTCCCAAGACAATCTCCAAGGCAGGGATGTCCGTTTGCCTACAAAAATATTTCAATGACTACTAACAGCATTTATCATCTGTCTCTCATCTTTTCTCTAAAACACACAGAAGCAAAGGTGAGGTGTTTGATACACAGTGGAGTAAGAAAGCAGCTGGAATTACTGCAATTTATGCATAACCAGCCAGACAAGCTGTTGCAACTGATGATTATGCATTTTAGCACAGCCTGCTGTTGGCACATTGTTTAAATAAAAAATACGATGCCCGCACATTCAAAGTAATGATGGAGAGCTAATGATCAGTTTCAAAGCAGTGGGCTGTTGCTTCCTAATTATTATTTGGATTAATTTTTGATAAGTTAGGGCTGGGTTTTGTTTTATTAAGTATTATTTTTTATGCAATATATCCTTTATTACATAATGTCAAGCTTAAGGGAAGGATTTCAGCTGAAGGGCCAAACTGCCATTCTACTGGGCAAGCCTGGTATGCACTGACCAGAAACATGGAATGAGATTGATGTTTCTAGAACACCATGGCCTTCCTAGTGGCAGGGCAAAACTGGCAAGGGTACCTTCAGGGTCAATGCTAGTAGTGCAGCGGCTAGGATTTAAAATGCTGTAACAAATTGAACATTATTTCACCAGGTGCAATGTGCCATGGCTTCTGTCTTACTTTCACTCATCTCAGTGCACTAAAATAATTCAAGGGACATGGAGTTACCTTTTTTCTCCACTTCTTTGCCACATTAAGTTCAAGCAAAGCACACAGAAATAGAACTGACCTGAACAAATGACTGGCGGTTTCTCTTGGGCTTCAAAGGCAAAAAGGTGTTACAGGAAAAATGCAGCCTTTTACTGACTGTAGGCTTTACCCAGAATAGAAAGAAATAGAATTTGTTAGTACTTCTAACTGGAGAAAAACACCTGGCAACTGCCAGCATTTCTTTTGTATGAGACAATTTATAGGAACACTCATATGTACATTAAAATGCTCAGCTGTCAAATCAAAGAGGAGGTCTGTTCAGAGGGTGATGCACTATATATCAAACAAGAAGTATAAACAATAATAAATATATAATAACATATTGACCCTCACCCTTAGCAAACCTAAGCCCTTAATTCTGCAACCAGTTTGAAACCTGCTAACATTGACTAGAAGTTGTTTACCCTGATCTAGTAAATGATTGTTAATTTATTGTGAACTTTGAAAAGGTGCATCCTGTGCTTAGGCATTCATGGTCAGGAAGGAGGGTCCAGTTGACGGAGTCTTGTACCAAAGGACAGTGGAAACAATAGAGAGAGAGAAAGAGAGATGATTTGTCAGTACAGACAGGGGCCCGGAGACTTCATGCAAGCATTGCACAGAATAATAACTGGGCACCACTAAGAAAACAGCCAACTAAAATTTAATCTGGTAAATTGGCAACCAGACTGATTTAGTTTTCTTCACTGTATGCCAGATACCAGTATTTTTATTTTATTTTTATTACATAACCTTGTGGGTTTGGGAGGTTTTTAACTCATATTTTTAAGCACTACAGTCCAGTTCTCTCCATCTCAATTTGATAATTAGATAGTCCGTGGTATCACAGAATTCCCTCTGACTGAAGTCAGTGCAGGAACATTGGTGGCTTTGCTGAGTGCTCTGTGCTGTTGAGAAAAGGATCTTCTGAGACCTACTCACAAATGAAGCAGAACTAATCAATCCCTCTTGGACAAGCTGATTACCTGGAAATCAATCAGTCAGGGAGCTTGTTCTGTCAGCCTTCAGGATATGAGCAAATACTAAAGGTAACTTCCAGCAAAAGCAGCACAGAAAACAACGTCTATGAGGCAAATATCTGTAATGCAGATACAGAGAGCACTGAAGCACAGAAGTTCTTGTTCCTGTCCCAAAATACTCTGCTGTGACATGGAAAGCACAGACATTCCTATTTCATCAGTCAATGTCTCACAGCAACTCATTTTCCACCAGTGATCAGGAAGCTCAGAGCACTCTTTCATCAACACCCAGGGAACTGAACTACGCCTTGGTGCGGAACACTTTGCCCTCCTGCTAATGCAGTTTGTGTTTCAGATTCTGTTTGTGACAAGCTTTGAATTCTGTTTGGGTTTAACATGGCATTACAGCTGCTGGGTGTTTCACTTTGCTACTGCCAGGTCCAGAGATAGCACAACCTGGGAAAGGAAAACAAGTGCCTGCAGCAACTGATTGACAGGCCTGAAACACCTGGGAGAAGACCATCACACAAGGAATAATGGCTTAGAGAAAAACAAATTAGGGGCCGATTTATATTCCAGGAGACATTTTATTGCCTGCCATTCTCCATCCCACTGAAATATTGTGATGGATTAGGGTGACAGAAGAGAATTGCTAGGTGCTGGTAACGACAATTTGAACAACGAGGTGAAGGAAACACACCATGCTCTGCCTCTCTCCAGAACACGGTGAGCTTATTGTGGAGGGAATACAACCCATTAGTCACTGGAGGCACCTCAAGGTGTGTTGTTTCTCTGTACAGTCACACTGTGAGCATCCCTAACCCCCAATTCTGGTGAAGTTTAAGGTCTGTATTCTAAGGTCAAAAACTAAGTGGGAAATGAAGACTGAAAGTATTCCCAGTAGCATTAGGAAATAGCCATAGTGAGATCTCTTTCATTTGATACCAACCCCCCCCCGCAACTTCTCTAGAGCCATAGAAGCAGAGCTGTTCTGCCAAAGGAAAGTGGTAGCTGAAAAGGGATGGAAAGACTGGGCTAGGCAGGCAGTGTAGGTATAAACCGAGTCATGGCTTTCCTGTAGTATCAGTGGCCTGGCCTCCGATAGTGTGTTACCATGACAACTTGTCCAAAAATCCAAAGGTGGAGAGGGGAAACAGAAAAGAGAAGAGAACCTTTGTTTTACAGCCCACTGTCACAAAGGGAGATTATTAGAAGTGCGTCAGAATTCCCAAAGCAATGGAGCTGTTAGCAGTAGCCCCAAGACCTCTCAGATCTATCACAAGAGGTCCTAGGACTGTCATGAAAAAAGGAAATCTTTCATCAGACTGGGAGATTTCCAGGGGTTTCAGGGTGCTTCCATAAAAAGCCTGCATCCCCTCCATCAGCCCGGCTTGCTGCACACTGAGTCTCTGACACCTGCTGGCTTGTCACTAGAGGGGACAGAGGTTTTCTGTGCCCATGCTGCTCAGTGTGCACTATGAGATGTAGCTTCAAGCACAGGTGTTCTGAAGTGAGGTTCAAAATGCCTCCCTTGAAAGAATTCCTCAAAAGCAGAGGATTTGAAAAGGAAGATGTGCTTGTCAGGCAAAACTGTGGCAGCTGCTGACACACAGCAGCTGGAAAAATAAAGGGCATGATGTCTTACCCTCATCTCAGGGGCCCAACCCTGGCACAGTCCAAGCACTGAGCTTGTTTCACTTCATCCTGACAAAATTAAGAGTGTGAAGAAGAACAGGAAAAGAAATTCAGGGAGAAATCCAACAGCCTTTGGGCAACTCTTCAGGAACCAGCTTTGTGCTAGGGAACTCCCTGTTGTGTTTCCAGGGTTAGCCCAACAACTGCGTTTTATTCTCTATTGTTACCTGAATTGGGTCAAGTTATCAGTTTGACTTCTAATGCTCAGCAAAATCAGAAGCCTTTTGAAGAGGAGTCCAGTACTGGATTTCAAATCAAGGAAATGCCCCGAATACCTGGACTGTGGGCAAACAGATGGAATTTCTGATGTTTCACACCCATTAAATCACAGTTCTACATACGGTACTCTGTATGTTCACCACAGAAAATTCATTATAGAATTTTCATTAGGAGATCTCATTTCTACAAAAGAAAAAGATCCAAAAATGTATTAACTGAGTTGCAGGTGTGCTGTGAGGTAAGAAAGCAATTATCAAGATCATTATTATAGTACATTAGTGTCTAATGGTGTGTGATAAGGATTGTAAAGTGCCCACTGTGTACTTAGCTATCTTTCAGTTGGCATTCAGAGACAAAAAAATATTCTGTATTGTATGTATATGCTGAATGACTGAGAAAATAGAGAGTATCAAATGCTTACAGATGTAGAGCATAAAACCAGCACATAAACAGAAAAAAATTAAATGCTCTTATATTTTTATCAACAGCAGTGCCAGCTTTGGACAAAATGACCCATAAGAAGGTGCTCGGCTGGTGTCTTCAGTAAAGCAATTCCTGTTTCCTAGAGTCTCAAAAAAAAAAAAAAAAAAGGAGTGTGTGTGTGTCCATGTGCATGCATGCACAAAGGACTACCAATTTTATACGCAATTTTTAAACAAAATGCATTTCTCCCACCACAATTGACTTTTTGAGCAAAAGATGTTTGGCTGAATCAATTTAAACAGCAACATGGAGTTTGGCAGCAATTCATTTCTGCTGAGATTAAGCCAGCTGCTACCGAATCCATTGATCCTTTTAGCTATTGATTTGTTAATTTAATAAAAACCGAAGTTTTAGAATGTGAACAAATTCACAGTGCTGAGGAGACAGGATTTTGATAAGCTCTGCTGCCAGACTAAGCTGGTAACACTGTCAAATGAGAAAATCACACATGATTTAAAATATTAAAGATTTCCAATGTGGCAGATTGCTTAAAATACACCTCTAAATAGAAATGTGCCCTGTTGGAAAAAAGCTCTCATGATTAAAAACATATAATCTTAAAACAGCAGATCTGCTCCCTTTGTCTTCTATCTATTAATACTAATTATTAAAGCCATTTTACTGCACTTAAAGCTCCTATTTACTTTGAAAAGTCAAATTATCTTTAGGAGAAAAGAACAGATTCTACTCTCACAACAAGGAAAATTGCGACAACTTCTAACCAAGGATCAGGTTCTCCCTGAGACAGCTCCACTCACACTAGTCCTTCACTGTGCAGCTCCCAGTTTTTATTCTCAGTCAAGAGCATTTCAAAACGGGCTGAGAATCCACAGTCTAAACATGCCATGCTCTGAGCAGATACACAGTCTGTGTCCCTGGCACTGGGATCTGCTGTCTTGTTCCTTCCTTGAGGCATTACTGCCATTAGGGCACCCTCGTTTCCTCATTAATTCAATTCCCATAAATGAACGCTGGTGACTCAGAGGGCCGCAGCTATGGCTGTGTAATAGGACTGCCAAAGTGACAGAGTGACCTCTCCTGCCCACGGTGTTTAGAGCAGATCAGCAATTTACCACTGAAATAGATTTTTCCCTGGAAAAATGCTAGTTGCAGAAAACGGACTGGGGAGGGGGGAGAGAAAAAAAGAAGAAGTTGTAACAAATTTGTAACAGCGTGCCTGTTTTCCTGCCAGCCTTCTAGAAGAACTTGCTGGGGATCAACAACTTCAGCTCCAAATGCTGCCAGGACAGGGGTACCTGACAACAGCTTTGAGCAGCTCAGAGGTGAAATTCTCTGCGGACTGCAATTGAGGTCCCATAATAGCAACATAAAAATTGAAATAAGCAAAGTATGTGGGAAATAGGAAATATTACTCTTGAGGAAAGCAGTCTCCCACTTGCATTTTTTTTTTTTTCCTTAAAGAATTAGCTACATCATCAGTGATTGCTCAGTTTAGCCTTCCGTGACACTCAGATGGCCACTGTCAGCTGCATCTACACTTAAGAACAAGAGTATAACAGCATTAGTAAACTTTGACAAAACAGAATAAGAAAGTCTGTTTTCTGGAAGAAAATCTAGCAGTGCATGATGGACTCAAGCTTTATCATGGGCTTTCTGAGGAAAAGGTGAACAGAAGCCTTGACATGGCCAGGCTTTGGCTGCTCAAACTCTTCTCCAAAAATCTGTAGTTGCCACAGCTGAAAAGCACATTCCAAACACACCGTTCTACCCATACAAGCAGTTTCTATGGTTTTTAATTAGTGATGAAGGTTCCTAGGAACTACACGGGAAATGCAAGCTTCTGTTTATATGGGTTTCCTGACTTCATTGCAGTCTTTTCTAAACTTTCTTGCACTGCAACAAAGAGGAGATGCACAAAGAATTGTACGGGAAAATTAGCAAGTATGTACATTTTCTCCTCCAAAAATTAAACTAGAAAGTGCGAAAAGAGGGGGAACAGCCCCTAGACAACTTCCACCCACAAAAGTTCTTTGCTTTCCTCAAGGCCTAACTATTGCTTTAGGACTTGGATCATTCTTATTCTAATGTTTATTCTCCTCATAAAATATATCTATGTAGTATTGTTCTAAGGTGTATAAGATATAGAGGAAAGATGAACATCTTCCCATTCTACAACATGCTAATAGTGCCAGAATTCAAAGAGCACTCTCCTGGGTGCCCAAGAGAACAGTTTGAAATAAAACATTCACACGCCATGCCAGCAGCTGAGAATGCTATTTAATGAAAAGAAAGAGCAACAAAGAATTAATACATCACTGTTGAGACGGGAGCACCTTGATAAAGGAACTCTGCACATTTTCCATTCCATACAGGTTTGCTCTACTACTGCAAACATGAACATGGGTAAAGAGCACAACACACAGGTCAAATTCAAGGAAAACTTCATGTTTGTAGAGGGACGTGATGTGAAATTATGGAAAATGCCAAAGCCCAGAAAGTCTGGGTAAGCATTAATGTGAGTCTTGAGGAAATCCACAGAAATATTCACCAGCCATGAAGTTTCAGTCTCAACAGAAGTAACCCAAGGTCAAAGCTATGAATGGTGCGCAGCCTGTGCAATAAAAATGTAAATATCCTTCATTCTGTGGAACCACAAATGTGTTTGGCTACACTGTGCAACTGGTCATCAGCACAGCAAGGAAGAGAGGGATGAGTCTGTTCTTCACAGACACACAGTGCAGACACTGATTACCAGAAATATAGAAAATCAACTCTTGCTGTTATAGTTTGTCCTGTAGATGCACACGCACCACATCCACAGACAAATCTGCATGGATCAAAGAAAACAAGGACAAATAAAACTAAAAGTAGATAGCTTTTTCATAGGCATCAGTAGTGAATGTAGGATTGACAAAACACCTGAAATTATTTTGAACTAATTAAAAAAACATTTAAAAGCTATCTGCTACTTTTCTATCTCAATTTATTTGTTATTTTGTATTGGGACAGCAACAGGTTGGTAATGGGACATAATCAAAGAAGCTTTCCACAGGGCTTAAAGTCAATTTCCCTTTCTAGTCCTGATTCAATTTAAAATATATTGTCCTTTTCAGTGAAAATCTACCTTAAGATGGCTAAAACTGATAGTCATGCCAAATCCTGAATACTCCCAAACAAAAAGGTTTATATTTCAAGCTCTGCACTGCAGGAGCTGTTCTTTCTGGGTATCTTTAAAGGATCTTGAATGACATCAACTTGATGCAAGACTAAGCCTTTTGCACATCTGCCATAGGAACAACCATGAAACATTCAGTAAATTCCACTGATGTGATTGAATCAGACAGAAGTTGGGTTTTATTTAGCTGCCTTCAAACTTGATGAATCCCAGAGCCATCAACAAGAAAATAAACAGTGTGATTGTGAAATGAAGTAGTAGATGCTGTACACTTAACATGCACTTCTATAGCTCTTGGAACACTAAACTTACCTAGGATAGGTTATTAATTTGAGAATATTCCAGTATTCCCCCCATACTTTCAAAAAAGCCATGGGTCACTGCTACCTTTTGTATCTGAAAGAGATATAACATTATCTTACTTTCTAAAGAATGGGGACTCAAATAATGTTTTATCTTTTGATATTTCATCTCAATAATAAAACTGAGTTCTGGTGTCATCCTAGATGATTAGGACAGATGATTCCTGTACCTGATTCTTCAGCACAGAACAAAAAAAAAAAAAGTCAAGAAACTAAACCTGAAGCATAACAAAGAATTAAAACTTCAGATATTTAAATTTAATACGCACTTTGCAGTAGAAGTGGTCAACAGGTTTTCTTCCAATAGAAATGAGTAACTTCAATATATAGTTTTCAGAATCAATCTGGCTAGTTCTGTTGTAATAGTTAATGCAATTACAATAATAGGTTTTAAATGGGTTTATATTTCAAGTATGATTGTGCTGAATTGAATTATTCCCTACTTATCACACAAATATTGGATGAACATTCCTCATTTTCAACCCACACTTTTAAATTGATTTCCCTCCACTTCAGTACGATTAAATTTCTAAAATAAAGCAGGCAGATACTTCACACTCTCAAGTGCTGTCACAAGTAGTAAATCTTCTCTAGAATGTAAAATAACTGCACTAAGTCCAACCTCTCTATACTAATATGCCAATGCCCCATAGCTGAGGAAATCTACAGAAAATTATCTGTTCTCAAGACCAGAATTTCACTTACAAAGAACAATGCAATGTATTTTTTTAGGCTTTCCAGTTAGAGATGTTTAATTGTTGATGAAATGTTGTTAAGCATGTTCAAGGTGCTATGGAAAAGAAGAGTAAAAAAGGAGATAAAGCAAAACAAGACAGGTTGGATAATGTGATTTGCTCCTCAAACAATTCACAATGATCAGTTTTAGTTTTTGATTCAAGCACGATTGGATGACTGGGGCTCAGAAATTAAGAGTCTGGTGGACCCTTAGCAATGACAACCGTAAGCAGCAGCAAGAAAAAAAAGAAGCAACTTTTAACAAAGATGAGCAAGGCCTTTGGATCTGTATACAGAGGTTTTTCTTATGGCTTTCTTCATGGTTTGAAGAAGGGACAGCATCAGAAACTGGGGAAGGCCACACCCAACAAGAAACAAAACTCCACTATCTTACAGAATCGGTACAGGACAATTGTCTTGCATTCTTAGACAACCAAATATTGCTGGAGAATCAGACTTTGTAGGAAAATCAACAGATTCATGTTTGGATCTGTTTTTAAATGCTCTGCATAAGCAATTGTAATAATTATTCTTAGTAACAAATCTGAAATAACGCATATGTTTCCTATAATAAATATACCTTTATTAGACACTGAGAAAAGTCTGTAAATTGTATCTTGTTTCACGATGCCCTGCCATCTTCCCAATGAGAATTAAAAACCCCCAAATCCTAAGTCAATATATCTTATATATGCCAGAAACCAAAGCAGGAATCATTCCTAATTCTGTTTCTGAGTAGCAGGAAGAGCTGTAGTTCATTATCTTTACCTTGTTTTCCACAGTCAGCTGCTAGAGGTTATAGTTTTCCAATATTTTCATTCTTCTGTTACAGTTGATGTTTATAAGGCCAAAGGAAAGAGTGGCTGCTCTGCTGTACTTTGAAAAAGAGCAGATGTGCTCCAGACCACAAAGATTATTGGTTACATGGACAGAGGAGAGGGAGAACTAAAGCTAAGACACCACAACCCCAGGGCTGAATGCTGTTAAAACTTTTATTAGTTCCACATCCTCCAGAAACTCATTGTCTGAAATGACATTTGATATTTTAAGAGAGTCACAGGGAGCATAAGAGCCTCTCTTCTCACCTTGTACATTTTCATGAAGACTCTAAGTGTATTCAGTTTTAATAATACATTTTAAACTTTGTTGTTTGAGGAAGATGTTTCAATTCAGTACTGCCTGTCAATAAATAGAAAACAAAAATAATTCTTGATTCATAGAATCCCCAAATAATTCAAGTTGAAAGGAATCCTTCAATCACCAATCAAGTTGATCAGATACAATTTGCCCTAGATAAATTCATGATGGTTGTTCTCATGTGCCTGGGTGTGGTTTTCAGGGGATTTCTCCACAGTGTTCATACTGATTGGCCTGGATACTCTTAACTTGTGTCTCTCTTGAAGAGGGGTGTGACATTTCCTCTCTTCCAGTCACCAGTAACCTCCACGGAGCACTGTGACTTTTAAAGGTGTCAGCAGCTTCACCAGGACCGTGCCCAGCTCCCCTGAGTGCATCCAGTCTGGTCTCATGGGCTAGTCTCTAGTAAGTTTAAGTGCTCCCTAACTCCGTTTTCCAATACTTTGGATGATGTTCCACTCCCACTGAGGCTCAGGGACTGGGGAGGCTAAAGAAGAGATGATGCCAGTTAAGACCAGTAGGAAAAAAACCTGGCATCATCTCTTCCATCTTTATGTAGTAATGATATTTTCAACTTCCTATCCCATTTGACTTCCAGAAGTCCCTCTGACTGACACTCCTCAGGCAGCTTAAATGATTTACCACTGTTGCATTTTTTCCCACTAATTTCTCATTCACTCTGAATGGTAAAAAGTAATATCTTTCTATCCTATTAAGTGACACATTATCACATGCACAGATTTGTTACCTAACCAAACACTGCAAGACACAGACCAGCATTAAGAATCAGCTTGTTTGTTTTCTTGAAAACTTGTGTTTTTCAAGCCAGCCTGGACTATAAATATTTTGGTCACATCCTGCCATCTGCACTGGCACCAGCAGCAGCTCACAACCTCTCCTCAGCTGTTTGCATGCTCTTGACACATGGCTTTCCTAAGTACTTTGAAGTCTGTCACACATGCCAAGTTTGAGATTCTCTGAGCTAAATTTTAATGATTTGCTTCACTACAAGCAAAAGAGAGGCCAGAGAAACTCCCTTATCCAATCTGTTAATTTTCTACTCTGTACTTTCAGTGGAGAATGTCTGATTTTCCATGGTTGAGTTTCTTTGTCTAATCTTACAGAAAATCATCAACATCCATCTGTTTATGCCCCACATTTAAGTGACTTCTCTGTTCACTGAACGTGAGCCATCTTCTGGGGGATGCAAAGCAGAACATTTTTTATTATTCAATTTTTTCAAATGCCCACCAAGTTTCATGCTGATTCAAGAGACTGCAACAACTTCATTCTTCACTTTAATTATTTGTGGCCATATTTTGTGAGACCAGTAGTTGTCACTGCAACTCTGCTCCTCTAAGTGATACATACATCGATAGATAGATATGTAGTCTTCTGTTATCAACTTCCTAAAGTAACTGAAGCACTTCAGATTCATGTAGGTGGATTTGTGATTTCAATATTTTTTCTTTTTTTTTTTTTAATTATTTATTTGGATTTAATTTCAGTGCCAGCAAATTGTGCACTTAATTCCTATAAATTTCCAGTCACATTATTACCACTGGTAAAGCAGAGGTAACAGCTGCCCCTCAAAGACAGAGTCACTGTCCTGAAAATACACACAGATTATCCCCTACCCTTTATTTAAATTGCAAAGAAAATTCAGGGATGTAATTAAAAATTATATAATTACTTTTTAGAATCAGAAAAGAAACATGTGAAGCAATAATGTTGGTGATAAAAACTCCATAAAAACTATAAATAATTTAACCCCCATTTTTAAAAACAAATTGCAATTTTGTGTCTAAATTGTTAACCTATCAAACATTTTGTGTTTTATATTCTAATATATGTGAGTTGTTTTAAATAAAATATCAAAGTTAACAACATAGGAAAAATTCTGATTCAGAAAACCAACTGTGTAAAAGACAAGTATGAAGTAAGCTAAAATAAGATATACTAATTTTAAATTATTTAAAGTATTAAAAAAAAATTTAAGTCATTTGATTACATTTTTTCTGTTAGTATCCTGTAATGAAATTCCACAGATTTAACATAAATCCATTAAAAAAAAATCAAATTTGTATTTTTATTGTTCTATTAATTTTTTGCAGCTGCCTTAGAATAACTGAACAATAAATGCTTTTGTTCTGATTTGTAAAGGAAAGCAATTCCAATCTCTTCTCTGCAACAGGAAACCAACTTTTATCAGGTTGGTGGGCACTGTGCACCCTCAGCTCTCCGGTTTGATGCTAAAAGGAAGCTCACACTGGGAGCCTAGAGTAAAAAGAAATGGTTCTAATCCTGATCAAGGCAGAGTCCTCCCTTCCAGTCCCACTCATTCCCAAAATTGTGAGGTGCCTCAAGCTGGTCTTGGTTAGAAGAATCAGCCAGAGTCATTTTGCCTTGGAAAAGAATCATCACCTTCCTTAATGGGAATCTATTTTAATCAACTACCATAAGACCTGCAAGAATATTTCATATACAGGGATCATGAATGAAGTCCTTCCTTTCCCACTGATTCCTAGTGAGTCTGAATTTCATTTTAAATCCGTTTCAAAGCACAACAGCAGTGGAAAGCACAGTAACAAACATCATTTAATCATGAAACGATGTTCTGAGGAACAATGAAAGCATTACTTTTATTTTTGCTTCCCGATAAAGGGTGGGGAGTTGATCCTTGTTGCACTGAGAGTTTCAACAACAGCGCCTGTTCTTTTCTCCTGGAGAGGATGGCTGAATTGGCAGTCTCAGGAGCTGCCTGTAGCTTTCTGCCACGTTTCTCCTTTATTTATGCCACCTGCTGCTGTCCTGTTATAGCACAGGCACAGCAGGAAACACAAACGAAAGGAAGAGGCACAAACACACGCCCGGCTGGATTGGTTTTCCCAGAGCAGCAGCAAGAAGTAAAAATGATAGGGATTATATTGCCACTTGCCCCGAGGCAAAATGTTAATAATGGAGGAAACAGCCTGATGCTTTCCTCTCCCAAGGGGCAGAAAAAGGGATCTTTGATCTGGGGAAATCATTTTTCTGCCCCTATAGGTGGTTCAGTAGCTTATAAACACATATTACTGCATGGGGTAATTACAGTAGCAACACGCTAATATAAGGAATAGATTTTTGTCTCAGAAATGAGGTGCTCTTGCCTTCCAAGGAGGCATCAAATAATTTTTCAGCTAATCCGTAAGTGGGGGTTTTATTCCAGGACAGCTTTTTTACTATAGCAAGTTCTTTTTTTGCCTTCATATTGCAAGATTTTCACATCAGATAAGTGCTTAGAAAATAAATACTATGGTCTGTTGCCTGTGATTTTTAATCCACATACGTATTCTTATGGAACAGAAGAATAAAACCAATTTTTAGATGACTGAAGTTGACAAACTTAAGTCTAGACACTGAGAAAAAAAACAGATTTTAGGCAGTCTTGATAACTTTCACTATACCATTTTTTCAGTTGTCATTCAACCTTCCACAAATGGTACCGAGCTAGTGACTATGAATTTTGAAGGAGGTACAAATAAGCACAGTGCGTTCTTTTTTTTGGTGATAAAACCAGAAAACATGCAGCAGCAAAGGCATGTTCCTGAATATCATCCCAGATCAAACAAAAATCATCTCCCTATTTCACGACAGTAAATCTTTGTCAAATATTCATCTTGAAATACTAAAACATAAGGAAATGAATCAGATATGACAAAGGAATTTCCTCACCATGAGACATTTAGAATGACTGTAGAACACATTACGCTTTACTATCCCAAATAATCATTGCTGTCTCCAGCAAATCTGTTGATAGGAAATATTTTAGCACCTTTGCTACCACTTTCTGTACTCAACAAGAACTTCTGAAATTACAGACGTACGAGAAGCCTTCAGGATCAATGCAGTTGATAGGATTTTTCATTTCCTCTGCATGGCTTTGGGTTGTGGAAACTTCTTTCCTTGTACTTAAATTGCACTTCCAGTTTAGGAACACGTGTATGTAACTCCCTATCAGTTTTAAACGGAATTATGAATATTCATTGCTGAGAGAAAAGTTCCTTGACTATATTAATCCCAGTGAGAAAAGCTACTGACTTGTGTCCAGCTGTTAAAGCTGATTAAAGTACAAAAGGTTCATTTTCCCTACCAAGGAATCACAAGGAATCTAAAACAAGTCCACCTCCAAAACTACAGTAAAACGTCCTAACTAAATTCCTTAGCAAGAATCAAACTTACTGGGAAAAAAAGAAAGAAAAAAGACCCACCAAATCCAGAATACTTTTCTTGTATTTGTATTTATATTTGTTTTCCAAAGAAAGTGGTAAGAACTGTTCATTAAATTGAATCCAGGCTTGCCAAGACTAAGTCTTGACACCTGACTTGAGACCTGAGGATGCTACAGAAGTTTAAATTCTGTTCTCAGAGAACGAGGAAACACAGGCTTGAGAGCTGGCAGTGGCCCACAGAAGGAAGTACTTTCAGGAGACAGTGTTGGTAATTTTTCCACATGTTTTCCGATCATGCTAATGACTTTAGTCCTCATAAAGGTTTAGAAAAACAAAGCAACTTATGGACATAATATCTGCTCTGCTTAGTCTACAGCAATAAAACTAAACTAGTCAAACAACCTAGAAAAATAAAAAATATATATATTTAAGTATAAAGAAAAATCTCTAAAATACAACGTACTGCCCTTGCAGCAAAATCACCCGTGTTTTCTACTAACTAGAAAGGCTCAGCTGCTGGTTCAGATACAGACATCTAAAGTCAGGTATGATGAATCTCACCCTGCTAGTTTAGAAAGAAGGACTGGTCATTCATTTCACCCCCCTGATAAATGACTGCTCCAGAATCAGAGATATATAGCACTCAGGAGCCAAATAATTACTGGCTATAGGCTCATGTCTATTGTTTAAGGGCTAGAATAATTCACTGCAGTGTCTCTGCACGTGCCTCTGATCCTAATAAAATCTGTTTTTCCTGATAGTAGCATTGTACTTTCAAATCCCATTCTAATACAGGTAGAGCCCACAGTGCTCTCTGTCTCCTACACTCTGCACAGCTGGCTCTGCCCTGGGCTGCCACCCTGTCCCCATCCTGGTGCTGCCACACCACGGAGCTCTCACCCAAAAACTGCCACTCCTGGGCATCTCTGGAGGTGTTCAAGGCCAGGCCGGGTGGAGCTCTGAGCAACCTGGTCTAGTAAAAGGTGTCCTGCCCATGGGAACAGGATGATCTTGATAGTCCCTTCCAATCCAAACCATCCTACAATTCTATGGCCTCAGTAATCACACCAGTACAGACAGCTGAAAATTTGCAGCTGCCAATATAATTAAAGATCTCACTTTAATCTTTTGCCTTTTCCTGCATTACATGTGCTAGCAGAAAATCTTTCAGCAGCCAAACTTGTTTCTTTGCTTAACCATGAAAACCCACTTAAGTAAATATATGTTCTTTGATGCTCACTGCTATCCATTACAGAGCTGCAGCACCGTAAAGCTGAGAGAGACTTTACTACATTCATCAGGAAATTTGGATTCTGAAGTGTATTTTTTTTTTTTCTTATTCCCACGGGGAAAAAAAACCTGGCAGAAATACTTCTTTCACTTATCCTCCTGTACAAGTCAAAAGAGGAACTGATGATAAAGTGTATTTCAGAACATTAGAAAATGTAGTTTGAAAAGTATTTTTCAGATCTATAGCTCATAATGAAGTGTGCAGAATGATGATAAGGATGAGCTACCCTAAGTAAGTACTAATTTCATTCCTCCTTATCTGTCTCTTTTCCATGTCATGGCATCAATTTCAGGTTATGATTACCTAGATAAAATCCTGCCCTTAACACCCTTCAGCATTTTGTGTGTGTTTGTGTGTGTGCAGAGCAATTACAGAGAAGATAATTTGTTTTCTTTTGAGTACAATCTCCATGCCTAAGGCACTAAACTAATGAATGAGAAAAAGTTCACAGAATGAAAAATTGTAAGAATTTATGTGGTTGACTTAATTTATTATGAAAAAGGGAAAAAAAGGAAAAAAATCGGGAAAGTGAAGAAGAAACAGGAGTTAAGCATGTGTTGTAAGACATCTTCAACAAAGGATCTTGGTTCTTCCCAGACAGAAATGGACAGAGGAAGGATTGCTCAGTTTGATGAGAAACCAAATAATTTCTAAAACACTGGAAAGCAGAAAAGGAAAAAAAAATAGTTTGAAAACACAAGCTGTCGTTTGATTGTTTTTTTTTTCTTGCCAAGCGATTCTAATGGCACAAGCAAAATGCTAGGAAATTCCAGATTTTCTGGAAGAAAAAGATGGTGCACGTGGATGTAGAACAATCCTATGCAGGTCTGATGGCATTTGCAGCCACTCCAAATGCTTGCAGGTCAGATAGGCAAGGCTATCTGACCTGGCAAGATGCTGCCAAAAAGGGAAAGGCCTTCTGTTTCTTTTCTTTCCTCTCTCAATTTGGCCACTTGGAGCAGCCTCCTTCCTTGTGTAAGATTCAATTATGAGTACACAGTGAGTTGGATGAGCCTGAAGAGTTAAGAGAAAAATTCCAGGGTTTGACAGGTTCATTTTGTGTCAGCAAATGGCAGAGCTGATCTCGTTCGCTGTGTGGTTGCCAAATTACTACTCCAGGTGGCTGAGAAGCTGGGACAGGAGCATGTGGCTGATGAGACAGGCCATGGCTTTAGGCAGACACACAGCTGGACTGGAATAAGGGCACTGTGAAGTGCAACTTGAATTTTTCTGACCTACACAGTTCCTGTGTACAAGTCACCACAGGTACCATCCCTAGGGAATGATCAACATGAGCCAGGCCAGGGGTACGACCCCAAAACTGGATCCTCCTTGTCCCAGCTGCACTCGACTACATTTGTGACAAATATTTGAAATAAGGGGTCAGAAAATCCCCCCAAGGATATTTGTGGAGCCGGGTGGACTCAGATCCAATGCACAGCTGAAGTAGAGAGGGCACAGTGAGGGCTCAAAGGGCAAAGACAAAAAACAAATCAGGAAAGTGGAGGAGAATGTGGCTGAATAACAATTTGCCTGTGGCTGGGAGCCAGTGGAACAGGAATGCAGAAACAGGGCACGGAGGGCTTACGTAAGGAAGGGAACTCTCTGATGGGGACAGAGGAGGAGAACTGCTGGAGTGTGCAAAGAGGGATCTAGACCCAACCAACACAACCTGAGAGGGGAGATGGGCACTGGGACCTCCTGCATGGAGACAGGGTTTGGGAATGAAGAGAGCCAAGGTCCCAGTTGGAAGGGCAGGATGGTGGCAGATGCTGAAGAGCTCAAGTCAGCAGAGCAGGTGGAAAGGGACTGAGGAATGCACACCTACATGTGCACCTCCTTATCAATGAACATTAACATGCTACTCAGAAAGCCAAACCCTCCTATTTTAGTTCCAGCAAACTGATGGAAACCACTGAGCTGCTTAATTTCATTTCAGCAGAATACCCAACAGAGAGGGGCAACCCCTACTGCTCTCCATTACTCCCAGAGGAGGTGGAGGGAGGATGGAGAGGAGCTGAGACAGAGGGGACTGCAGGTCTTGGTGACATCAGCGACATGAACAACCAGATGGGCATTTTGCTCTCCTAAATTTGCTTTCCATCAGCATCAGCCTCTGCTAGGGTATACATGGAAATCAGTGACGAATAAACTTAAAACAGCAACAGCACTGTGGTCTGGTGAAACGTGACTTAATAGGATAAATAAATAAAAATAAATTATTTATCCTGCTTTTATTTTTGGTTACAACAAAAACAACTGACTATTAATGGCAATATAGTCTGTCAGAGATGAAGTTTGCCTTCTGTATATCTCTAAGTCTACATAATGAGACTCACAGGATCTTTTTGATTGATATAAATTAAACTCCAATTAACTAGACATTTTTATTGTTAAATGTAAACGTTTTCTCCGATATATTGATATAAATTTAAATTTAGTAATAAATATGATTGATGCATTATTAATAGGATCCTGCATTGTGATAAAAAATGCATACACTTAAAGATTCCAGATTCAGTAAGCAGAAAAAAATCTCAAATTTTTAAAGTAAAATATAGCCAAACTTTCTGTCATTTTAAGATGAAATCAAATGCCACAGCTAGCCAGAAAAAAAATACTTTTAACAAGTTATCCTCATCAATAGGAAAGCCAACATAAATGTAAGGTTTCTCACTGATTTTACATACCCTCTGAAATATCATTAAGCAAACTCTGACTGCCAAAGTAATAAACGTAAGTATCCAGAACACTTTGTACACATAACATTTCTAGTTACACAAACCTAACAGCACATCCAAGGGGTTTATTGGTCTCCTCTGTACATATTAAGGGGGAAAATTTGCTGTATCCCATACACTCGCTCCCCATGAAACTGTAAATGAGAGCTGCAATTATCCAGTAATGCAATATGCAAAACCAGACTCATCAATGCATTATACACAAATTCTCACCAACACATTCACAAACACGGTCAGAAAGGAATGGGAAAAGCTCTCCAGGCTGTTTCAACCATTTAAAAATCCAGCAACATCTCCAGGCACCCAAAGAAGCCAGTGAGCCACAGGGATATCTGCTCTACAGGAAAGCTCTGTCCCCTTGAGCCATTTCTGGCACAGCCCATGGGGCAGCAGGAATTTCCATGGAGCAGTCAGAGTGTCCAGGAAATATAAGACCTTCCTCCAGCTATAAAACTTTCCCAGACTTAGTGCACTGGGGCTAAACAGCAGGTTTATTAACACAGTACTGATCTCAAACTTACTGAATTCCAAGGGAGCCCTTCCATTGATTTTGTATTAGCTTTGGCTTAGTCGCCTAAGACAACTCATTGGCTAGACAAGCCAGACAAAAGCAGCAGGGAACATGAAAAGTTGTTAGATGTAGACTTCAAATAGAGGGTTTTGGGTTTAGTATAGGTTGTGGATGCAACAGAATGCTTAAGACAGACATCTTAATTTTTTAGAAAACAATTTTCTCACTTTTACTCATTTTAAAAGAACAGTTGTGATGATACTGCAGCTATAATAAGCCCTGTACCTGCTTTGTTGTTTGCAGGAGTTAATGTAGCAAATGCTGAAGAAAACCAAGCAATAGGAAAAGACATTTACAATTGGCCTCCCCCCCCCAATCCATAGGGCTGAGACTTATTTTAAAGTTCATGCTAGTATAGGCTCTGTGTTGATACAAATTTTGCCATCACAATCTGTGGCTTACAAAAATGCAGAGAAGCCTAGTGATAATAAAAATGTGTTCAGAAGATATTTTCTGAAGGCTTCTTCTCCTCTGATTTGAGTCTTGATTAAAAATGATCGGGTTCATGGCATGTTTATTCCCACTCATTTTTTAAACAGACAAATCTTAATTGGTGTGTATGTATTCTTAAAGGATGTTATGAGGAAATACACTTTTCTGTAACCTCTCTTTCTACAAAATGTTCTGGCCATTATGTCCAGCTCTGAGCTCCAGGGCAACTGGCTTCAGTCTCCTTTCTGCAGGTTGCTTCAGCCAAATGACCTTGTCCTCTCAACTACAACATCTCCAAAGTGTTTTGTAAACATCTTGTAATTATCTCAATAATGGGATTTGCTCCTTGTAACAGATACATGGGTTTTTTTGTAAATAATCAGCCCAGGAGTGTGCCTGCACAGTCCTGATCTTTTCAGCTGCTCAGAGGTAAACACACAGATGGGAAGAAAGAATAGGCTGCTCTAATAATTAGTCTTGAAAATTCTGAGCAGGGAAAAAGCACCAGCAGCACATACTGAAAATGAAAACCTATGGGTTTCAGAGAAAGTTCAGCTCCTCCTAGTGCTCCTGAAAATCGTGTAAAGCATCAATCTGTACCTCTAAAAATCTGGCTACTCAATAACTGCTCCCTGAAGATTTTTGGAAAGGTATATATGCAAATCAAATCAACTTTTAAAAACTAGACTGGTGTGCTTTTGGCAATTTTACTCTGATCCCAATTTTTACACCCCCCAGAAATTGCCTAAAATCCATATGCCAACTGCCTGCTTTGTAGAGATTTGCTGTTTTTCTTTCGGCATGCTACAGACAATAATTTCTCGTTATGATGTCTGCTGTGAAATTGCAAAACCAGCAATAACGTTTTCAAAAATTATTTTAATTTGATATCTGAAATTCTGAATCCTATGGGCTCTTTAATTCAAAGCAACTGGCTATGTTCTAAAATGGAACCACCTGCTAACACATATTTGGGTTTTTACAGTTAACCACTGCTGTGGAAGTTTTTATACCCATAGTGCACTGAAAGGGAGGAATATACATTTGTGTATATATAAAATAACAATGGGACTTACTGCTGTTCTCTATTGAAATATACAATGAGATGTGCCAAAAGTGCAAAACCCAAATGCTTTATGTCTTAGATGAATTACTAATAGATGTGAAGCTCTGTACTGAATTTGGACTTGAACTGGAATCAATAATGAGGAATTCCTCATTATTATCACAGTGCAAGCTCATCAGAGTCAGGCTTTGTTCCCTGAGAGCCTCTGTAAACATTTATTTAGAGCCTTCAGCCCTTTCCAGGGGATGCCTGATCCCATAATGTCTGTTGCTCAAACACATCCTGTTTACTGCAGCCCAACATTTATGACAAGTCACTGAGCTGCTTGGAAACTCTACTTTGCATCCTTTTCCTGACCAGAACTGTTCTTCATACGACTTCAACTTTGATTCCCCAATCACAACTGCTTCTTGCACTGGTTAGACAACCTTTAATCTATTTGATATATGCCGCAGTGATCTGCACTGCTCTACTTCCTCCATCAAAATTTTGTGCCGTGTTCAAGGCAACACAGAAGACCACAGTAAAAGATATGATAAAAATTAATGAGGTAAGGAACACTAAGGGGTGAGACATCTTAGAGATTTAATTTCTTTCTATTTTGTAACCCAGTCACAGTCAGTGGATACTGAACATAAACTGAATATAAAAAGTGAGATGCATTCTTTTCAAACATCATGTGGCATGTAGATGATGCTTGCTGCTCTAAGAGCCAAAATAAGCAAATTAGTCACATTTTAAAGAAAATAATATCCTGGTATCAATTTTTCAGAATAATTGATAAGAAAAATGTTGAGATATATAATTTCACGTTCACAAAGCTCACAGCGATTTACTTATTAGATATGCAGACTGCAGCTACTCTCTGACTGATGATAACACATCTGTGGAGAACCTTAACTGCCCTCTGAAGTGTTTGGTATTGGCTTTACCAAAAAAAGGAGGCTGGAGTGGCTGGAAGTCAGGAGGGCAACTCCTATTTTCCTATTAAGTGAAATGTTGTGACCCAGCTACCGAGAAAAGACACAGACTGTAACAAAAAAATCAAGTAAGTAAAGTATTATTATAGATAAAGACAGTTTTTCACTACAGTGGTTTTAAAATAAATGAATGTGCAATAGAGATTTAGTTTCTCACAAAAAAAAGTGCTAAGAACTGTCATAATTTACATAATAGCTAACACAATCATCCACTAGAAAAAATGGAAGAAATTTAAGGCTTAAGTTTCTTCCTGCAAACATTGTTTTTTCCTTAACAGACCCTCCCAAGTATTAGGTTTTTATTTAATGACATCTTTTCATTACCCACTTGTAGTCTGAAAAAACCCCTAATTGTAGCATTTACTGGACAAATAATTCTTCCCCTCCCTCTTAAAATTCCCAGTATTGATTTTTACAGTTTCACCTTTAGTTTGATGAAGGCCTCATTGACTAAAATGATTCTTTGTTCCATCTGACTATTTTGTAGAGGTGGACCATTTTTTAAAGGTTTTTAAAAACCTTTTTATCTACCTGGTGGGCAGGCACTGAACTTACTGAAAGCAGACACACAACCCTAGATTTTCAGAAAACTACCGTGAATTTTAGGGGACTGTTTAGAAGATGTTCTGGTTTAGGTATGAGGGGAGCATCCCTGAAGCTGTCAGTTGAACGTCACAGGAGGGGAGCACCTGTTAGAGTCTGGGGGAAAGACAAGAAATTTTCACCCCTTCTGAGGATCCCTGAGGTCTGAACGGATCCTTCACACGTGGTGAAATGTGCCACTGACCTCTGCACTCAGGAGCAATAATCTCTTCATAAAACACAGCGATCACATAGGGATTTATCAATTGTAACTACTTCTTCCTAGCACAGGAAAAGAGTCTCTTAAATCAAGTTAAGAAGGCCATAAATAATCAAAACACATTTTGGCTTCTAAAGAGGAGCCGTCTTGCCTTCAGTCCTCACAGTAATACGTGCTGCTTTCTTTACATTCCATATGCTATGCAAAACAGCCTCAAAGAGTATGCCAGAAATCAGGATTACCCCTGATTTTTCTTTCATAATAATTTCATTTAGTAACACCCTTAAAAATGCAGACGGACATGTTTATTACATTTTAGCTGAATTCCAGTTTGCAAACCCATCAGAACAGCAAATAAATGACACGTGGGCATCACACATTTACTTCAGTAGGAGCAAAGAGGAACTCTGAACACTCAAGAAGTCAATTTATTACCTGCATGTAAAAAGTGAAGTTTAATCCTTGCTATGCAACTAGAAAAGGAGCGATGAATGTAATGGATATAATCTGCTTAACATGAACAGCATTAGAGCACTAAAAAAACTCTCAGGAATCTTCAGCACAGAACAAATATGCTGCTACTAATATGGAATGCCTCAGCCACATAAATTACAAAAAGCACTAAAATGTTTTACAGCCTGACTACAAGATCATCTAACTTAAACAAAAAGTTATTCTTAGTCTGCAGGTTATAAATGAAGGTTGTGATTTTCACTTATTTGATTTTTGACTGCGAAGCTTTTTATTTTAAAATATGGCAAAATTCAAATGACACCACACATTTTAGGCTGATGGAAATTGACACACCTGAAAGAAAAACTGTGAGAAAAAGAATGTAGCCAAGAGAATAGAATTGTTGATGTTATTCTAATAATAGCACAATGCAGATGTTACAAACTAAACTTTAATATATTCATATCTCTGAATGTCAATCTCAGAATACTGATCAAATCTTCAAATAAGTAAGAAATAAAAAAGCCAGAAAAGAAAACAGCTGTTATACAACAAGCTGATGAATCCATTGTTATTAAATCTCCACCCATTAAGACACATTCCTTCACCTGAAATGACTTAAACCCGTTGTCTCCTAGAGGGTAGAATCCAAAAATAAATGAGACGTTTTCAAGAGATGTGCTCAGGCACGGTGAAACAGTTGTGCTTTTATACTAAGCAGAAGTCTGTACAACCCTTACAACACTGAACTTAACCAGTCTTCCAAAGAGAGCTGAGGTTGGATGCACAGCTGAGCGTAGCAGAGTGCAGAGATTTGAACCCCAGGGCAGAGAAAGGCAGAAATGACAGAAAGTGCTGTGGGAAACCCCAGAGCAGTGGGTGCTGCACTTGCTGGGCCACATTCACTGTGCAAGAAAAGCTCCTGTTCTTGTGTCAGCCATCTACAGATGCCTGACTGTAGTGAGTTTCCTTGGAGGGAAATAACAAAAGAAAATGATGCAGTCTGAATGCCATTTGCTAGACTTCGTTTCATGTCACAGAATAGTTTGAGAAAAAAACTCCCATGTCTATTTTAGTGAGGTAGCAATCAACCTCCAAGTGAATCAAAGTGTTGAGCAGCAAACAGACACAGATGGTTTCCTATTGCCATGTTTTTATTCATGAATTCAATCTTGGATTCAAACACTGGCGTAATCATTGGCAAGAAATGTTCAAACTTCATTCTACTAAACTGTCAGTTGTATCATTGTAATATGTTATGAAATTCTTACCAGGAGGAGTTAAGCTGTTCCTAGAAAAGTTAAATTATCAGGGACAAAAATGAAGAAGTAAAGAACTGGATGAGTCTCATGTACTTAGGAGGAAGTCTAATTTATGTTAAGTGAAGACCTGGATATAAATCATTATCAGAATCAACTTCATGACCTAGTTGCATGCTTTTATCTCCATCATCCCAGAAGAGAACCTTTAAAAGATTCTTTACATTCATATTTAGGTTTTATGCTTCATAAAGCATAATTGGAATTACGCTTATATCAAAATTAATAAAAATAAAGTGGGACAACTGGGAGTCACTTCATCAATTATTCAGTCAAAACTTCAGAAAAAGTCAGAATGTATTCCACTAGACAGACTCAAACAAAAGTCACTTCCTTTTTAAAATTACTTTTAAATATAATTAATGCTCAGTGCCAGAGCAATTCAAGGATGAACTGATTCTGCAGAAGGTGGTGATTATTCAATAAATGACACTGTCTAGAATCAGGACTAAATCATTATCTGGAATTAGCATTTATTAGTCAACACCATTTGATGAAAAGCATGCTGAGGGGCAAGAACATTATTTTACAGCTAAGTGTTAACGTAGCAGAAAATGCAGTAAAATTGAGAAAATAAAGGCAATGAAATAAAGTGCACTATAAATATAATAAATAAAGTAGGTTTAGGTTGTACTGACCCAGTGGATCCAGCTTCTTGTCCTAATCAAAGAAGTATAAGTAGATCTCATGAAGGCTGTTTATTTTATTCTTAAGCTCTAAGTAATTTCATTTCTGTATCCTGATAAACTGAGTAATATAAAATGTCCATTCAAACATGGACCTTTCAGCTTAATTAATTTCCACTTTTAGGTATGCACTTCAAGGCAGTTTACACAGCTCAGCATCCGAAAATGACTGAAATGCTTCAGTCAGTTGGCTTCAGATATTTTATGTTCTTACTACAGTTGATAACAATGAAAATGTTTTTTACTTTATCATTGAAGTATAAACGGAACAACTTTTTTCTTCTTTTTAAGCAAGGCTGCAAAGAGTTCTGCCTAAACATCAAAATTGAGTCTTGCTTTCTGTTTATAAATGTATAAATACAAATGGCAAGTTACAATTGCCTATCAGTGTGGAAACCAGGCTGTCATTGTTTTTGTGATTCACGCTATTTCGTCAATGGCCACTTGAGGGGTTTATTTTCTGCATCTTGAAAAATAACATCTTGGTGCTTTGAAGTATTGCATTGTAGGCTGTAAAAAAACATATGCTGCTATGTTGACAATGTAATGATGCAGGGATGAAAAACACCCATGAGTCCTTGGAATATTTACAGCAAATAAAAATGTAGGATTTTGTTATTATTCATTATTATTTTAGAAAGCCACATTGTAGTGGCTTGTAAAGATAAAGATGTAAAATCAGCATTCTTACAGAACTTTTGGAGCAGTACAGGGCACATTAAATGACCTCACGTGCTTCAGGTTTAGGTTTCTGCTTCAGGGACTAGAAAGACGTTACCCCATTAGAACCAATAAATATCTTCATGTTGTGACAAACTGTAAAGCATAAAGGAGAAAAAAAATCCATTTTCATTATTTAAATTCAGAAAGTGTGAGTTTTATCCTTTTGTGGCCAGAAGTTTAGCTGCTTACTAATCTTATAATGGCTATTGCAAAATCAGTAATAAAATAGGAGTAGATACAGAAAACTTCTTTTGGGAGACGAGAAAGCACAGGGAAACAGACTGTTTAGTGCTGTATGGCAACAGAAAAACTGATAACTGAGTAAGACAGCAAATCAAGCTGAAAGGCACTGACTGTGGTTGTGAGAAGCAGGAAAGAGCGAACGACATCCTCAAAAGGAGAGAGAAAAGGTGCCTGTGTAGAGAAAGGAAGAGATGAACCTGGAGTGAAGAAAAATAGAGTAAAGATGTCAAAAATAAAGATAATAAAAACTGCTTGACAGGACCTATATAGCCAAATTTGCCAACTGTGTGGGTGAAGATTCAATTAGTGAAGCCTGGAACAGCCTATGGAAGAGAACACTCACCTTTGCGAGGAATTTTACAACACCAAAAGAACTGAAAAGAGTAAAGATTTCTGTAAGAACCTAAAAAGGCAGCAGAAGTGAAACAAGAACTGATTTTGTGGTTAGAACCTGACAAGCACCAACGAGGAAATCCAAATTGCCTGCCCTCCTCTCCTCCACACATGCTGCTATGAAGGCAACTTTGCTGAATGAGAAAAGTTTCAGCTTTATCAGCACAATCATTCTGCAGCACCACCTCCTGTTCTTGCACCTCCACATAGCTGCAATTGCCCTAAAAGCAAAAAAAAAAACCCAGCAGCCTTGTGTCAAAATAAGGACGCATTTGGTAAGGCTACAACATTTATGTTGCTTTTTTGGGTTGTTTTTTAAGGAGTGCCAGGGTCTGGTATTGATGGTATTGTCTGAGTTCTTGCCTCAAAACCAAGTCAGACATGCCAGGGTTGGGCTGTCCTCACTAACCCTCCAGTCCTCCACCTCACAGCTGAAATCCTACAGTATTTTCTACCACTGAGTTCCTTGGAATTTCTCCAGTACCCCCTCCAAGTGTGCATTTCACAAAGGTTTTCTTCCCTGAACTTCTCCATCCTCCCTTATATTCAAATTCCTTCTCCTTGCAGACCTGAGTGCTTAGAGGCTTCATACTTGCAAAGCAAAACTTCTGCATAGGACTTCCATATTCTCTTCCCTCAGATCACTTCCTGTTAGCTCCAATACACTTTCTGTCCATTTTTTAACTGTATCCTTCTGTACCTCAGCCAAACCCACTCCTACTGGCCCCACTGGTGCTGATCACTGCCCTCCCCTTGGCTGCTGTGTCTGGACAACCCCAAAATGCAGTTGATGCTCTCCACCAAAGCCAGACCCCAGCATATGTTTCTGGCATGGATTTCAAAGGTTTTAAAAGTAACCATCCTGGACAGGACAGAAGAGGGGAAGGCAGCAGAAGGTGACTGTTTGGAAAACCCTCATCCAGCCCTGCCGGCATAAAACACCAATTGCAGTACTCACAGTCCCCCATAAGTGAGCTCAAACATTACTTATTTATTTCTTACATAAATACACATTCACATATTCACTAGATATAAACAATGAAATGATGAAATAGATGTTTCAAACTGCTAATGTACTGCAGTAAGTGGCCTGAGACTGAAGGAAAGCTGGACTTCCGTGCAATAGATTCCAATATTTCAGCTAATTCCTAACACCAGTGACAGCAGCTGCTATAAAGCTTACCAGAAGTGTGAAGGTACTTTTGATGGTTCACTAGCCGTAAGCATACAAGTGCAGCAATTAAATTAATTAATTTAAAAAAAGCTTATTATCTCAAAATAGTTTGAATTCTTTCCTTGGCAATTATTTCACTGTCCTTCAGTGTTCACCTTCTAAATACTGAGCATGGAAAGAGGAAACTTTTTTCTTCATCAGACAGCAAAGGGCCACCTGCAAATAACATGGGCTGCTACTGCAGAGTTGTTTTTTTATCTGATGCAGTTGTTTAGCAACTACAGAAGAAAAACAACCTGACACTATGCTCACTTGCACACTTCACTTAGAATACATTGCTGCCATTATTCAGGAGTGACTCTAAAGCCCACTAATTGCACCTAATTTGTAAAAAAAAAAAAAAAAAAAATCAAACAAACAAACCAACCAAACAAAACAAAAACCAACAAAAAAACCAACAAAACCCAACCCAAAACCACTCGCTGGCCTGACTGAATCAGGACAATCAGCAAGACAGGAGGTGCCCTACTTTCCAAAGATCCCTGTTCCAATTATGTCTATACACACACAATCACACTACAGGATCAAAAACTACCTAAAGTGTTTTTGTCCTGACACCCAAACCAGGACTGATTATCCTGGAGTAACACTAAATTTTTATTCATACATCGAGACACAATGTACTACAAATTTTTGGATAAAGTAACTCCTCTTAGTATGCAAGATAAGAACCCGTATAGCCTGGCCTGTTCCTTTTCCCAGTAATATCCCAAATGAAAACTGCCATTAACGGGGAAAAAAATAGTTTTTTTAAATGACACTGATGTTCTCATGCTCTACAAAAGTATTTTTATTATTATACATTCACTTTATGTTTATTCCTTATAGAATTTGTAATTGCCATCCATCTGTATATTTAGAAAGTGTTACAGGAGCTCGGTGCAGTGTACATACTCTGTAAGAAAGTATCTGCACTTAGCATAAAAAGAAGTTAAGAACCTAAACTCAGTTAAGGTGGGTGCTTTGCGCACAGCAGGAAAAGAGAAATCAATTCAGATTTGCTATATATAGAAATAGTTCTAGATTTCTATTTATGAACTATTTTATTTATATAGGCTTATATAAATTGAGAAATTCAGATTCAAAATAAAATTTGGCACACCTTAAAAAAAGCAGCTCTTTGATGTCAAGACTTCTTCATTGTTAGGTTGGTTTTTCAAGAGTCTTAACATCTGACAGACCCCAGTGATGGTGATGTGAAGAGACTCATCCTCAACATTACAAAAAGGGCTCTGTAAACTGCCTTTGTGGGACAGGGAAAGGGATCTCTCCCCTCTTTAGGGGAAAAAGCACTGAACTAGAAGGGCCATCAAACTATAGTCTCTTTAGGAGATGGAAGCCAAATTGTGTGCAATCAGAGCTACTGCCAAAACAAACAGGAAAAGCCAAGTCTAGAAAAATTAGCTGGTCAATACCATGAGTTAATGTTCTGCTTGGGAACATAAAAATATGTTAATAATGCAAGATCGTCCAGCTCCTCCAGGAGCTACATGTCAAATTATGACTCACATTTATTTCATAACGCACCAATAATTTATAATTTCAGTAGTAAAATCCTCTCAGGGCTGAAATTCAGCATCAGAGAAAAGAAAACACAATTTATTTCTTCCTTTATTGTTTTGAATATTATTGCTTTTAGCTATGTGTGCATGTTTAGAATTTCACATACATGCTTAAACAAATCATTGACATAATATTTAAAATATGAACTTTTACAGGCAATTAACTTGCAGTGTTGTTTATTTCCTCCTCAGTGTTCAGTTACAGTTTTTCTCTAGAGCTCTTTTCTCTCATTTTCCACGCAGCCACATGGCTGTGGAACATTCTGGTCTCTCACACTGTCTTACTTATACAGCTGCTGGAAATGAACCAACTCTCTTAGCCAAGAAGAAAGAGTGAAAGACCAGAAAAATATTTGTACTTATGACCAGGCTGAAGAACTCCCCAAACAACCCAGCTCATAGCGAGGTTTTGGAATATGGCTCTCCTGAGTACCCTACTTGGGATTCAGTAAACACTGGAAAAAGCAGATCCCCATCACTCTCCATTTCTGGTGACCTGCCAGAGACCTTACTTAAAAATTTCTACCTGAGGTCCATTTTCAAGCACTTCAAAGCCAAACCTTTTATCAATGAACAAATTATTTAGATGGGGAATGCTGCCCCATTTGCTGAATATTACTGAATTAGTTTTTAATGACAAAGGTTTTCTGAAATTTAAAAGTAGAGATGCAGAGCAA
>VZTE01000845.1:1050797-1187026 GCA_013397775.1 Eulacestoma nigropectus | reverse complement strand
AAATTAAAAAAAAAAAATACAGAGAAAAAAAAAAAAAAAAAAACCAAACCAGTGGTCTGCTTTGTAGCCGATATATCATGAGATATATATATGCACACACCATTATCCATCTGTCTCTTCAGGCCTCCTCTCTGAAATAATGCTGCCAGTGAGGCCTCTGCCAACTGCACTTGCAATTTTCTTTCTGTTTTAAATAGCAGGCAATTTCAGATCCTGCTTACATTACTCATATGATTTTCTCCAACTGAAAATCCTTCTGTTACTCTTTTCCACCGACAGAGAAAATGCTGTTTGATTTGCAGTCTGTTCCCTGCCTTCCAGATTTCGAATTTAGGGTCTCCTCACCAATCAGTCTGCTATTTTCTTTTAAGAAACAAAACTTCACCTCAGCCATAGAAGAACAGGATGAGAAAAGTTATAAAGATATTGCCATCCCCACACATGCATTCATACTGAATATCAGACAAACTATACCCAAGAGAACCTGCAGAGGGATGTAATTAAACAATGTTTAAGCAGATCACCTAACCATTAAAAAAAATAGCTAAGAAAAAACAGAGGGCATGAAAAGCCTTGGGGACAAACTAAAGCAAATTCAGAGCTAAACTTTGTATCACTGTTACCATTTCCTTACTTGTAAAAGAAGCAATAGCTAAACTTTTATCTTAATTGCCACATTATTAATTTTTTTCTTTCTTTCCAAAACTTTTGTGAAACACCGTGTAATATGCTATGATCTATAGGTTGAGAAATTTTTGGAAGACTTTTCTGACTTAAGAGAAGCAAAAAGGTAGGAAAGATTGATTTTTCATCTACACGTGAAGGGATTGCTGCTGATTTCTGCCCAACAGTCTTATTTCTTATTTTAAATTAAAAATATTTAGCTATGTGAATAAAACAAGGTAGTTTGAAATTTTTAATGACTCCTAAACTACTTTCTCCCCCTCATAGCTAGATCATGAAGCAGGGATACTCAGAGGGAAAAGTTTTAATACTCTAAGAGTTTCATCTGATAAATAACTAATAAAGTCTTTGTCTAATATAATTGCCACTGAGAGATGAATCTTTTGCAAATCTCATTAATAAAAATGGGTGTATTTCCTGAAAACACCTTTTTGTTGAATGAAAATACCAACTTACCCTTTAAAATAAAATGCTAAGCTTCAAAAAAAAAAAAGTTTTGGACAACTTACCCAAGTTCTATGTGGTTTTTGTATTCATAACTAAGATAACATTAGTTACCCAGATGGACTGTAACTTGGAACTTTTTTACTAATGGAGATGCAATCTTCAGGGACAAAAAACCTACAGAATTTTACAGCCACTTTATTATTCCAAGGAGAAAAAAGAAACAGCTCAGGTTCTTGATTTAAGACTGCAGGAGCTTGAAGTTCACCAATTCCAGCTGCTGCCACCGTGCTCAGAAGCCACCAAGTAACATGAAACCAGCAGCTGGTGCAGTCCAGCGCAACCCTGAGTTCTCCATTTCAAAGAGTTTCACTGGGGAAGGATTTCTTCACTTTTTTTAACCAGAAAAATAGTGGAAATACTGGCAAAGATACCTCCAAAGTCCTTCACCCCCTCTCCAGCAACTGACTGAGGGATCTGCACCTCCTTCAGCCTCTCCCAGCATGGACACCCCGTGAGGGGCAACTGGAAAGCTGGGCTACAAAACCAGGCTGGAAAGGAGCTGTGGGGTTCCTGTGGCTGGCAGGGACTTTGTTCATATCAGTAATTTAGTAATTGTGCTGGTTTTGTTTCTCTGGTTATTATTAAATCAAGGTGCAGCTCAGCTTGCAGCCAAAGGAAAAGCCCATCTTATTACCAAGGTGATGAGAAATGCTGGAAACTGGGGGCTCTCCCTCATTCTACCCATCTGGGGTGCTGCTTATCTCAAAAGCAGATAAAAAAACCTCCAAACAAACAAAAAAATCTAATAATTATGACAGTCTAAGATATGCTAAATTTAGAGTTTACAGAAAATTCACCATCCCCTGCATAAAAACATAGCACGTTTTAAAAAAATTAATAACACAAGGCTGGCCATCAGAATTCATTTAATCTAGAGCAGTAACACCCAGCTCTCTGGCTAAATTTAAGCAAGTCAAAACCACCTTTTAGATACTCACTTAATTTTAGAGATAACTTTAATAATTGAGCCTCTAACTTGCCTGGGATCATTAAACGCATTAATTAGTAAATGCTATTTTATTAGTAAGTGTAAATGACAATTCAGACAATTCACACTTTTAACATAAATAGCTTAATTCTAAGGAGAAAATAAATTTGTTTCAGTTTCTCATAGGCACAACCCTAATTCTGGATTCCTTAATGACAACTCCTGAACAATGAAGCTGAACAAAACCTTTTCATAAACCAACATAAAGGACACTGATGTGGGAAGATATTTCATGAGCTGCCTAACAGAATTCCAAAGGGAAGTAGTTTATAAAAGAATAAACATATTGTACTTTTACAGTAATTTTCAAGTATTATAACCTATTTCCATTATATTGACTGCAATATAAGCACAGCCTTTTGCAGAAACAAATTTAATGCCCCTATTCTCAATCTCAGTGTTAATGCTTTAAAAAACCCCTATTACTTCAGAGATGTGCCTTTAGCTGAGTGTCCTTAAGTTGGCGTTAACGGAATGATGTTTATCTTAAGAAACGTTCTCAGAAATGAACCTGTTATTTTGGCAGACAAGGAGGCTTTATTGGTGGTATTCTAAAAATAGGCATCTCAATATTAACAATGATTATTATGAATTAAGGATTATACCTGTTGACTTTTGCCTTCAATTCACTGGAATAACTCCTCTCCATTAACACAACAAGTCAGCAATCAGAGTCCCTCTGAAAAGCCACATACTGAAACGACTAAAAATGAGTTGCATCTTAAAAAGTAGCACGCAGCTCATTATATTTTTACCTGATTATTAATTTTCTAATATTGTTACTAGATAAAAATCCTGGCCTAGTTTGCCATGCAGTCATCTGTTCTTCCAACAGCACCTTTAAAATAAGCAGACAGAAATACCCCCAAGAAGGCAACTTTGTTAAAATGTGTTTAGCTCTGATGCTAATGACAGAACAAAAACCCAGACACATTTAAAAACACAAAGTATTTGGCCAACACTAAGTGTTATTAGCTACTAATTTGCCTTTTGTTTATCTCCTTCTCTCAGTTTGAGATGTTTATTCTCTACCAGATCATCATCATATGCCTTTCCTGAAAACACTTTCAACTGCTCTCACTGCAGGTAAGCGTAACATCCCAGTGTCTACACTCATAAGTATCCTTTCTGAAATGCAAAAAAGCAAAACGTAGGAATTCTCAGAGAATTTTAATTTTCTTTTTTTTAAAAGGGGTTTTAGTTAAAAAAGATAAGTATTTTGAAATTAATTTTCACACAATACCCACCCTGTTTCAAAAGTATGACTTGAAAAAGATGAAACCCTAGTACACTTAAAAGCTTAAAATTTAAACAAGAGAAGAAATAGCCTCAGGTGGTTACTGCCAAAGATATGCTTGAAACTTCTATTTTTTAAAAAACTAATATTAGAATATCTGTTAACTTGAAAAATAACGCTTAGTGCAAGATAAGTTTTAGAGAAAAAAACCTATTAGTTTGGAAATAAAAGCTCTGGCTTTTGCCTTGCAGAGATTCATTCTCCTCTGGGACCATGACCACAGTGGGATAATTAGTCTGACATTTACACATCAGTTTAAATCCTTCTGAATTGTTTATGCCCTTTAAGGGAAAACAGCTGATTATGAACTTCAATATTTTTCATCAGTCTGGGCAGAATCCCAGGTTTCCAATATGTAGGTAAGTCACCAAAACAGATCCAGCCATACTTAATTTTAATAAAACCTAATAAAATTTAAGTACTAGTAGATCTTTCTCCTTTGACAGACCAAGTCTTTATTGCTTCCAATATATCTTGTAATGGTAGGGAAGACACTGTCAGTGAACACTGAAGGAAAGGTAGTTTAATAAAACAACTTTAATTTAAATAAGGCTTCTCAATATAAGTTGTGTGATATGCAGGTTTTTGGCACAAGTGACAGAATGCCAAGTGTAAAGGGAAAAAATGCCAAAATTTGAGAAAGGTGTTGTTTCAGGAGGGAAATAAGTGATACTTGGTACGTGACTGGGAGGGGTTGTTAAGTCTTGTCTTTAACATGAGGACACACAAAACACAGATCTGCTTTTTTCAGCTCCCCCTCATCCAGAGGGCTCCCACCTTGTCTTTACCTCAGCAAGCAGCACTCCCCCTCCAGCCAGCCCCACCAAGGGAAGCTGCACCTTCTCCTCCCGCTGGAAAGCCTTGGAGAGACTTGGAAAAGAAGAGGGGAAACACCCCAGTCCAGGACACCCCACACCTCAACCATGTCGGTTCCCACACTCTCCATCACTTGTTGGCCTCCCCACAAAGCACAAAACAGGAAGGAGGTTGCTTAATTAATGCAGTTCCTTCATTAGCCCTGTCCAGCTGCTCTGTGAAAGCTGCAGGTACCTGCAGGTGTTTCTGAAAGCAGCTCATCCAACCCTCCAGGACCTGTTGAGCACCTGGCAGGGAGGCAGCTGCTCTACCCTGACCTGCAGCAGCTGGGCAGCAACTCATTTAGAGCCAGCACAGCTGGCATCGCACTGGAGCCAAATTCCTACGTCTTGAGAGGTGACATTTAATGTTGGTTTTTTATGCTGGCATCTCAGAAGTCAGCCATGTGCCGTTTAAGCTCTTTTAAATCCAGGTTTTGCAGACACAGAAAGCAGCAAGCCTTGCCTCTGTTGATATGCAATGTGATGCAATTAAACAGGGCTTTTTTCAGCTGACTTCCATTATTTCCATGTAGCCTGAGGTTTAGATTACCCCTGTTCTAAGAGGCCCTGCTTACTTTTACAGTTAAAACTTTTCTTAAAATGATGTTACATGAACTCTAAAAAAAAAAGGGGGGGGGAAGAGGAAAATGCTATATTCTAATATTAGTTTCTTTTAATTCAGAATTGTAGTGTAATGGGGAAGACACACATATACTTTACTAACTTTTTACTAACTTTTATTCAGTAATACAGAATAGTTGTTACCTTTCAGATAATGTGTCACAGGTGTATTCCAAGATCAGACTAAAGCTAAAAATAACACAATCAATGTTATGCCTTGGCACTGAAAAAAAAAAAGTCAGTGCTCATTTTTGAGAACTCTTCCTTCCCCCATTCTCCTTTTCTTCTGCCCATTCTTCCCTTGCAAATATCCCACGTGTCCTTTGGCAGAAGAGTGGGACACACATCAGGAGGAGCAGAACACTCTTGCACATCTGAAGCCAATTCCTCAGCCCACACAAATGAAGGGCTACATTGCAGAAAAGCATCCTAATTCACTAAGATGCTTAAAAGTTACTAATAGGGCAATTTCAGAAAAATAATGCAAAAAATCTCAGTTTTTTTAAAATTAATACTACAGAAGAGACACAGTAAGCCTCTCCCTTATTACACTCATTTATCACTAATTGGGCGTTTTTAAAAAAGAGATGCAAAGTTCCTGAATCAAGTCCAATAAACAGGATAACTGAGAAATACAATTCTGAAAAATGCTTTGTTTCTTCAAGGAATGGTTGGGTTCATAGCATCACCCCTACAGCTACACTGGTGAAGACACCGAAGCCCCAAACACTCTGGCTTGGAGGAGCACGTTTCAGCCTGTCCTACACCTTTTGGCAAAACAGAGACTTAAACAACACCTTGGGGAGCTCTCCTCAAACTGGTAAAATACAGTGGAATTGTGGCTCGTCCTAAACACTGACGCAATGAATATCTGGGAGCTGCTAGGGTTAATGACTGCGTGACACAGCAAGGTGGATTCACTCACACATCCCTTAATTAACACTTTTATAAATATTCATAGGTCAACTAGGTTTTTAATTTTTCCCAGAGACTTAGAGTTGCCTAATTTCTATTAAAAAATTAGCCTTTTATCTTTCTATCTATGAGGGGGCTTTTTTGGACCAAATGTTAAATCTGTCACTTGGAAAAAAAAAGTGTGAATCGGGGAGTGCTCATTAGGATTTGGAAAACTCATTTCAGTAAGAACTTAACTAAAACAAGTTAAATAAAACAGCATGGTGCAACGAGGTGAACAAGGAACAGTAAAAACATTTACTAAGTTGTCTTATTTCAGATGTAACACCAGGATCCAGATGCAGCTGCAGCATTTATGGCAAGTTGGCCCAGGCACCAGCACTGCCCTGGGTTTTAACACTTCCCTCTCCCAGCTCACCTGCTGCTCCCTCACTCTTGATCTGTACTTGTGCAGGAAAACATGTATGTTAAGAGATTAACTCTGCTTACAAAAAAAGAAAAATCTTTCCAATTTCAGCCCAAGAGCTTTCAGAATCACACCTTCCAAGCAGCAAAGATCTGTGAAACAGACTCATATCCATCTCCAGTAACTACTGAATGCCCAGAACGTAAAACCTGTTACCGACCTCCTCAGGTTCCGATTATTTTGCCTCTTTCCTGTTACAAATTTCCCTTCGGCAGAAACAGCTCTGCAGTGCCATAGCTGAAATATCACCTACAAAGAACCCAGTTTCATGAGACAGAAAATCTGTAACTGCTGAAATTCAAGTCTCAGCAACTTCTCTCCTTAGGAGGACTACAAGTCCTAGGTGTCACTGCAGATTTTATTCTAAGAACCCAATGACGGAGGTAAGATAGGCTGGAAGAACCACTGGATACACATTGAAAGATCCACCACACACTGTGCAGAAGAGTTATAGACATATCTACTGTGTAGGCAATTCTTGGATGTCAATGTGCAGATAACTTCTGCTCAAAGGTTAGGAAACAGGCAAAAGTAGAAGAACTACAAAAATCCATAGGTGTTTCAAAAGCATTTAAAAGACTTTGGATGTCTCTTGTATAATCAGGGACTCTCAGGTCTCTTGTAGAATCAGAAAAAAAAAGTAACTGAATTGCAAGTAATTTGAGCTGGAAGAAACACTGCTGAGCAGAAAAGGTACTTCAAAAATCATACAAAAACCGCACTTGCAGTTGTATGAAAGTTCGCAGAACTGTGACTCTTCAGAGTTTATTTTGGTGACAACTTGAACGCAGTCCAAGACTGAATTGTCTCTTTGCCTGGACAAAGACTGTATACTGGAAAACGAAGGCAAAATAATACAAGATTGTATTGTATCAGGGGAAAAAAAATTTGGCAAAATATAATTTGATGTCTGTGTTTATACAGCTTACCGAGGAAAGCGTTCACTGTAATGCTATAATCAGAAACTGATAGCTTGTGCTCCTTCCAGTTTGTCATTAAGGGAACACCGGGAAGAAATTCATTATCAGTTTTTATGAGATTCATATAACACCTAAAGAAACAGACATTAAAAGCCCTCCTCAGCCTATCTGCAGTTAGTGTCCTTCCTTTTGGGAGTCCTGCATCTCAGAATTCCCATCCTTGAAAAGACAGTGTTTCCTCCTTGTTTTCTTCACAGCCATGTCACCCATTTTTCCATTATATCCTGCTCCCAATCTCACTCATGATGGCGGTGGTTTTTTTTTGTTTTTTTTTTTTTTGGTCCTTTTTCTCAGTTCTTGCCCTTTTAATGACCTCAAGACTATACAAGAAATACATTATCAGCCTATATGCATTTTACCACAAAAAAAAGAGCATCCCATTAAAATAAAATCAGCTTCCTAAAAATACCCTGGTTTGAAGGAATTACACTACATAACAATGACAGATAAATATAAAGCCACAGAGAGCAATTATAGCTCTGGGTATCCAATATGTAGCAATTATGTCTTTACAAAGAAGCATAATCTCACAGTGCCTATATTGAAGAACGTAAGTTACTATTGAGTGTTACACCCAATTTTATGCATGCAAACATAAATTAGATTTTGGTACTGCACATAAACTCAGTTTGAACTTGACTAAAATATTCCAAATGCAATTATAAATCCTGAAACAATGTCTAGACTCACACTGCTAAGCACATCCTCTCCATGCCAACAAATACAAAATGACACTTTCTGGATCTGTTGTGGCTGGTTCCCTCATTGCAAACTGGCCACGTTCCCACCACACGGCATTTGGTGCTCTGGTTTTAAAACACAACTGTTCTTTTCTGATGGTTCTTCAGTTCATAATAGTTTAATTAATACAAGGCTTGAGCAAATGAATTCAATCTCCCCCATTCTAGTTACTGATGAAGTACTAACAGCAATCCATCACCAGATTTGCAGTGATGCTCTGTTTCATGGGCATTTAGCTCACTTGATGAAAGAGTTGAAAAGAAAATTAATACACTTGTGTACTTTCTTACATCTCAGATCCATCGGAAGCACAGTGAAGCACAAGCACCACTTCTGCCCTGCACAAAAGGGCAGCTGTGTACGTGCTGCCTTGCTCTAGCACAGCTTATTTCCATCTGTCATTCAGCTATGCACGCTCTTTCTGCCACTGGATTTTAAAGCTTTTTCAAGTTTTAACACTGTATGTCAATATCCACTTGATTTTACAGTTTTCAGTCTTTCCACGAAAGACCTTGATCCCCCCCCAAAGAATCCTCTACCTACTATTTAGCTATCATGAACATCAAAGTGCAAAAGACTCTGAATAATGATCCAGTGCTGAATTTCAGTCACATCAAGCACCATGAACGTTCTATGAATTTTAAGTTTCTGGAAGGAAATAATTCAGATATGCCTATAGGCAAGCAAAAATCCAGTGACTACTTCTGAATATTTAGTTAGTGCTTCTTAAAAAGAAAACAAATTTCCTTATGTAGTGTATGGAATATGAACATCATTGATATACATCCCACTTCCGCAGGTTTTATGATAAAACATGGAACATCTGCTCTAACACCAGAAATAGTGAACATTTTATCTTAACTGCATGTTCTGGGTACTGATTTAGCAAAAAATCTTAGTGACTGTTACAAGTCAATCAGCACAGATCATGTTTAATTACTGCTGTAATTGCAATCATGAGTGTAATTGCTGATTCTTTTTTTAAGTGGTGGTGAGAAGGATATTTTTTTGGGTAAAATTTAAGACCAGAAAGAGGAGTATCTGGTGTCTGTTCCCAGTTTCTGGACTTCCTCTTGGCCTGTGCAAATGGAAAAGCCACGGGCAGAGTTCTAAAAAGCTGATCTCAGTTTCACACTGCAATGGACACCTATTGCAAATTGTAGTCCCCAAAAGAAGCATCACTGGGACTGTTTGTCTCACCATCCACAGTACATTCCCTATTCATTTCTCCCCTGCATGATGGGAACATAACAGTTCTGTGAATAAGGCCCTTAACATCTCTCTATTAGGACAGGAGATATGAGTAGCAATTATGATAATTAAATGTAATTACATTAAAAATAATTAGCACTTTAGCTATCAATTGCTGTGCACTGCACGGCAATTAAAAGAAGGCCAAATCTCAGCATAATTTTTATTACTCTCCTCTTCATTCAAAACAGTAAATGGTAGGGAATATTTTCTTTTCATGTGTGCTGTGCTCTCATTTTAATGGGCACTATCATCATCTAAGTAGAATAAGTACTACCGGAGGTGACATAATTGCCAAAACATTACAATTTGGACTTTTTCCCAAAAGACTCAAGTAACTTCCTTGAATACATATACTTATGAGACCATGAATGAAAGGGATAAGCCATCTCACTTTAATAGATCTCTCTCCTCATTAGAGATATTTGAGCACAATTAAAACGGGTGATAGAATCAAACTGAGTAAACAAACTTTTGAATAGGCTTTATCACTGATGGGCTGCAGCATGAGAAATACTTCAGGGTGCCAGTATCTTGTGAGAATTCACTTGGGATGTGCGTACATATCTAACAGGAAAACACGCTTTAGCACTTATAAAATGTAGCCCTTTGGTACAAACCCAAACAAACTCAACATTATTGTTACAGATCTTTGAAATTCCACTGACAGATGATACAGAACGTGTAGGGTTCCTAAGAGAGTGTCTGAGCAAGTGAGTGTGGCTTGAAGAGCTCAGAGCTGGGAGTGATGAGAGACCTCTTACATACTTGGCTAGAAGTAATTTTCAAAGCCACCTCAGTGACAGATGGTTTCTCCAGACTTGCTGATGGAAAGACACCTCTCCCCCTCTTATTTTTGGAGTAAATCCCTCTTTTCCTGCATAAAATCTCAGACTATTGAAAGCGATTCAACTGTGAAAACCTTTGGTTTTTCTTGCCTATCAACTGCCCAGACCAAAATGTGGATAATAGGCAAAAGAAATTATTTACTTGCAAGCTACCAGTTCTTCAAATGCAGATAATAATCTGCTCAAAATTCAAGTAGAATTTCTCAAATCGTTTCATAAGAAATGACAACAAACCTGCCAGATCCACATAGAGACATTAGACTGATTTCACTGGTTGAATACAAGGAAAATAATATATTTATGCAGCATTTCTGATTCAGATATGACCGGATTGAAAAGAATAAATTAGAAACAATGTGGAAAATAAACTTTCAACCATCACTGATGAGATGACTGCATTGACAGAAATGCAGAAATTAGAAGGGAAGTCGTTTTCCTGGCCAGTTCATAAGGCATTTACTATCAGCATCACGGATTCTACAAGTAATCAGAAATCTACTCATTAATGATTAATATCTGCTGTTCTAGTGAGGCAAGTAGGAATCCAATGTGTTAAGAAAATCCACTCTAAATAATGGCTAAACACCTGTGTTATTCACAAGCTTTGTGCCATACATACATACACTATTCCCACACTTGGCACTCTCATTCTCTCTGCTTCAGAAAGACCTTCTGAGGCCAAAGCACCACCTGGTCACACTCTGCAACTTCTTTAAAAACTTCAGCAGCATTAGCCACAGGAGTGTTTTGAGATGATTTACAGTTCACACTCCATTTCCAATGGAGCACTTACAGACCTGTGCTTTTAAGGGTTGCAGCACATAAAGGCCTTTTAAGGAATATTAAACTTTTATCTGTCGTTTCTTCCATGTATCACATTCAACTTCTGCCCTCTACAAGCACAATCTTTAGAGGCATCCACTGGCTGACTGGCATAACAGGGCAGAGATGGAATTTAAATAATTTTATACAGACATGCACACACACGTGTGATATTAAACACAGATATGATTAAAATAAAAAAAGTCAATCAGGTATCATTTGCTTGCCCAGACATGTTTTTACATGGTCCCTGTCTATAGGGACTTATGAATCACATACTTTCAGGCTGTGCCATTAATCAAAATCTTTATAATAATCCACTCTCCAAAATAAATCAAGCCATCTTTAATATCTTATGTACATGGGTATCTTCCAAATCCAAGTACATTTAAAATAACAAGAGAGGGAACATGTCTCTAGAACGTTACTGTTGGGTAATGCTGTTTGACAACAACATTTATTGCACGTTTTTAACTCAAACTCTTCATTTGCCTGTGCAGTAACTGGAATAAAACACAAGCTGAATGAATGAAATTAAAAACAATTCAGAATGTATAAATGTACGCTTCTAAAAGTATGCAAAAAAACCCCAAAACCCCAAACCAAAAACTAACCCCAAAAAACCCCCACAAAAACCTGGCCTGAAAGGAGGTAAGAAGAATGAGGTGAAATTCAAAAAACAGAATGTGAAACTGAAGGTTAGCAGGATAGAAAAAGAAGAGGGACAGAAGAGGAATAAAACCCTCCATCCTGCTGTGTGATAAAGAGGATGATATCCTATAGATGACGATGATGTACAAAACAAAAAAACAGCTTAAACTGCAACAGGGGGAATCAAGGTAAATAACAGGGAAAGCTCTCCCAGTCTGGCAATGATGAAAGGCAGCAATAGGAAGGCTCGTTGTCTCCTTCAGTGAAATGTTCTAAAAACTTTACCATCTTTCAGGGTGTGTACGAAGTACAGTATATCCTGCGTTACTGCCAGCAGCTGAATTAAATAACCTCTGGAGGTCCCTGCGAGGTTCACATTTCCATGAGTGCTCTGATCACTGCAGGTAACACATTAGAATATGTTATTAATCCCACTTCATGTTCCACTTACAACACCGCCTGCGGGGCAGGGAAAAAGTAAATCCTGGATTTAGGTGACAGCCAACAACTATAATATTCTTGAAGAGAGTGGGAAGTGGAAAAGAAACCATAACCACAGGAGTGTTAGCCCTGTAACCTACACCTGCAGCAAAGTAACACAGACTTAAGGCTGATATCATGAGTGGTACTGACACTGGGTGTGCAGAATAATATACAGATATTCTGTAGGGCTGGGCTTCAAATGGGAATAGAAATAAGCTGCAGCCTGAGATGGCTGCAGGCCATGCACAATCAGGAATTTATCAGACTGTGCTGCTGGACAGGCAGGGGGCTTTCATGCACAGTTGCATACGTTTACCAAGCCCTCTTCCTGCAGGAGCAGTAATAGCTGCTCTTTCAGAAATCGATAGTTCTGTCGCACGTTTGTTACAAGGAGTGATTATAACGTCCCTTTTTTCAATCAGGAAAAAATAATTGATGCAAAAGGCCCATTTACTGCAGATAAAGGAGATTGAAGAGTTTACAGTAATAGCCTGGGCCAGAAAGAGCCTTTACAGAACAGCTCTGCAAGGGGAAGGGAAGGCCTGTGAAGGGTCATCTTGTAGAGCTGCAGTGTTTGTGCAGGTGAATAGAGCTGAACTCGCTTACTCCTGAAACATGATTTTTAACAGGTATAGAATAAATAAGAGCATTTGCAAAATTCTGAACCTGCTGTTGACAGCCCACTACACGATTCATTCAGCTTAACTGTGCTCACTGAAATAAAACTGAAATCACACCACTTACACTGAAATGAAAGCTGTTGAGTTCCATAGCCCAGGCCTTTACATTTCTTTTTTTATTAAAACTTGCATAGTAGTAAGCCTCACTAACACCATATTTATTAAAAAATGAACTAGAAACAATGTTAACCAAGACATGGTTTCCAAATATTGTCTTGTTCATAGAAGATACCCTTCAGAGAGCTCTTTCATGCTAAAGAAATGCATGTTATTGCCATTCTTGCAACCTAAAAGCGCAAGTGAGCATATTTAGCTATGACATTTGACTTTAGGTGACTATATATCCACGAAAAAAGCCACCAGGTTGTCTGCTACCACTGCCAGCCAGCAGATAAGGTCAGTGCTAACACCAGTGTAAGAATCCCTCTCCATCCAAAAAACCTGTGAAGAGGATAAACTCTACTTATTAAATTTCCAAAAAGGGGAATGACTTCATGAATTTGTGAGGACAAGATTAAATTCCAAAGGATTTTTTAAAAATTCAAAAAGAAAAGATGAAAAAATACTCATTTCAGTCTGAGAAATACATTTTTTTCTCATGGCAAAGATTTATTATTTTGCAGTTGAACTAAACCAAAAAATATGGTTTAAAATGTTTTGTATTCTTTTCATATGTTTTTATTCTTTGTTGTCAAAGATATCTTAGCCCAGCAAATTAAGATTCATGGCATTCCATTCTGGTATCTGCAAGTGCTAGCCAAACATTTTGGACCTGACTGAATGCAACAAGCCAAAAAAAAAAAAAAAAAAGGAAGATATTAATCATTTGGAACTAAAATTTCTTAACCTTTTTCTACTTAAAAGCTTAAGAATCTACTACACTTGAGCAAATGTGTGACCATTTATTGATGCTAGGATAATTTATCACTGTCCTATATATTAACATCTACTCCTTAGGCCCAATGCCGTATTTATAATTACAGTATCATCTCATTCATTACAACAGAGCAAAATCTTCAGCAAAACTCTCAAGTGAGCTAGACAACAAAAACATGAGGTAGCATTTAATCTTCATTTGACCAAAAAAAAAATCCTCTTTAAACTTGGCTGAGAATGTGATTTTAAAACCTAAAGCTGTTTTGGTAATACATTAAAAGTAAATCTGTATTATGAAGCACAAACCGTGGAACTTGGCATGCACAGTTTCCATTCACTGCAGAACTGTGCCTGCTCTCAGGCAAGGAGGAAGTGATCTAAATAGATGTTAAAGTCTGACCTTTATTTGGTCTGGTAAATGAATCCATACACTTATTTCCTTTTAAATATGTAAGAGCTATTTTTGTAGACAGATCAGAAAAAAATTTGATGAAGATAAAACAGAGAAAAGTGTATCACCACCTGTTTTATGTTCAAAACCATAATGAGGAGAGCAGTATCTTCTCAGATATCCAACACTTTGCCCTCTTCAAACTGTGCTTTTGTGAGTGGATGGGAAAACAAGTGAAACTGACATTTTTCTGCATCTAAACATTGTGTGTATATGGCAGCAGGCACATATGGCCATACAGCAAATACCCAAATGATCTTTTGGGCTTTATTCGCACTTCGGAGTTTCACACAGACAAATGTGTGCAAATAGAAATGCAAGTGTATGCCAGAGAAAATAAGCATACACAGAGAAAGGAACTCATATTACCCTATTGAGTTAGTGCTATTATCATCTATTTGTATGATAAAATATTATGGAATATCTATATTGATACACATTAAGTATTTTATGTCATATTTATAAAGTATTACATCGCTCCTACTATTTTTCCTTCTGGGAGCATCTAGAATTCCTTCCTCCATTTTTTAACTATCATCTTCCAAAGCCAAACCTCTGCATTTTTTGCAAGTCAAGCTGCCAACAAGCTGATGTCATGTTCCTCTAAGGCCAGCCATGTATCATGAGCAGCAGACAGTATTTTTCAGCTCTCACTCAGGAGGCAGCTTGCCTCAAGGAAGGTCACACTCCGTCACCGCAGCAGAGAACCTTTCTACATGAGCATTGGCTGTGTGGTGTGTCACTTCATGTTTATAGCAGCATCACTCCGGCTCTGATGTAAATTTTATGACCCAGAAGGTTCTAATGGCTTAGGCACTCTGTCAGATATCTTCAGCCCTATCAGTCAGGCCACTTTTTGACAGAATAAAGCAAAGCCTGTGTGCAGCAAGAAGACAGAAGGGTCTCTGCTGTTGTTTTGGTGTGGGTTTTCTCCAAAGGATGAAGCCCTCCAGGTGGTTTAGCTAAGGATTCGCTGGAGCAGCGTGCACAGAGCACTCCATGACCTTCTCTGGGAAGTCACTTCCCAAAGTTAAGGCACATCTAAAAGCAGCGCATCACAGCAGCTACAGTTTGAGATAATGCTAAATGACAAGCGTGCATCCTTTCTGCCACATCACTTCACAAGTCAGCTGTTGGAGAAACAGGAATCACGTCTGGTGCTGGGCCAGTGCTACAGAAGTGCTACCTTCCCAGTTCCCCCTGCCAGAGGGAGGGAGAAAATAAATCCATATGTACCTACAGACTCAGGCAGCCTCTCCCAGTGCACCAGTGCCACAAGCAGTGCACAGGCAGATGTCAAGACAGATGCCATAGAGAACTGGAAAGAAAGCTCACCCTACAGTTCACAGCAAGCACCTGATCAAAAGAATATTAAGAATATTAGACTGTTATAAAAGCTCCTTCGTGTGTCTTTTACCTCATTTATGTTTCTGTACTTTTATCACTGGATATCAATTCCTCATCACTCATAAAATCATAGGCTTTTATGTCTCTGAGAGCCAGGGGATAGTTAGGTCTAATACAGGGCACCACATCTGTGTGTGCACATCACCATCATAGAGGGAAGCGAGCTCTTTGTCTGTAACACAGCAGAAGAAAATACAGACTTTATCATTTTGGGGGAAACTATCTACTGGGGAACACCTCAGACACTTGTAAGATGAAGAAGGGTTGGAAGCCCTTCAAGCACAGAACAGACACAAAGCCTTCTGGGTGAACTTCTGATGGATTTTCAAGTCTGTGTGACCAACCACCCTGAAGAGCCTGCTAGGGGATGTTAAATAAAATTAATAGTATGTGGTGGAGCTTTTGTCACAGGCTGAAAAACCTCAAATGGTACTGATGATCTACTAAACGTTAGAGAACAGAACAAAGACCATATTTCTGGGTAAAAGATTTTATTTTACAGATATTGAATGCATAAGCACTTGCCCTTAGATCTGATTTTAAATAAAATTTATGGCTAGAAAAGACAGACACCAAGCAAAAAGCTGTATTGCTGAATGCTGTACTGATATAACAAAGAATTCCACAAAGTAAGATATTCTTCATGTGGAGCAGGTTTTCCTTACTTGGTGCAAGTGATCAGCCATTTTAAACAGAGACCAAATAAAAAATGGCCTGGCTGCACACAAACATGCTTTTGAAACAAGAGAAGAACATATGCTTCTTTACAGGAGCAGGAGTGACCATAAGTTATAAAAATGCTGGGAGCACCATCTCACTAGTTAACAAAGAAGTATTGATTCACATGTAGCAATTAAAATTCCGTAAACACTCACAAATCCACTATATTTAAATATAGTCATATTGAAACTATAAAAGTTCCCCCCAAAAATCCTTAAAACTCTTTCATCCTTGACTGGATGACCACAAACTTCAGGTGGTTCAAGTTGATTTCTCCTGTTAGAGAAACGTTACTATTATAGAATCACATCTAATAAACTGTGTTTATGACAGATGCTTTTCTCTCTATTAGGAGCACACATCTCATACAAACTTTTAAACTAAAATGTAGTTATATATAAGCACTTTTGATAAATGCAGTTCCAACTACTCTGTTCACTCTTCTCCCCTTTCCTTCAAATATTCCTGTCCTTCTTCAGCTATTTTCTTTCCACTTCACGAACAAGTAGTTGCAGACTTAAAATATCTTTTGCCTGATACTGCTCAGCTGATTCCAGCTGATTCATTTCCGTTCATATTCATATTTAATCAAGATTCTGCCATTTGCAGTATCGTTATTAAACACTGTCCTTTTCCTTTCTGAGCACAATTATGGATGATTAATAAGACTTGCAGTTCATTCCAGACTTGTATTACAAGCTATTTTTCCAGTGGTCTGTTTTGTACATTCAGCATTATGCAAGGCTGGTGTGGTACAAAACATTTTTGGCATTCCAACTTTGCTACTCCCGAAGTGTCATCAATTATTGGAAAATACGGCACTGAGGAAAAAATATGTTGAAATGAGAGAAAGGATGCAAAATCTAATCCAAAGAGCTGGTGCTAAGGACTTCTTTCTAAAAATCATAAATTTAACCATACAGCCTGCTATATCTGGAAGGACAAACATCATCTGGAGAGTGCACAGTTGGCATAATCAGTGCTACTTTCTGATGGTACTTAAAAAATAAACCAACCCATAACCAAAAGCTTAACAAATGCACATGAGCTCAGCCTCACCTTCCCACTTCTCCATCAAAGGCAGCAGCTGTGGGAGAAATATTACAGCTCAGAGCACTGTATGCTTCTTTTGTAAAATTTTAGTTGTGGCAGAGTTCCTTGCAATGTTTAAATCTATTCTGTGTTTTTAAAGCATCTAATACCTTGTGTGTGAGGTAAGAAGGTAACAAAGTAGTACTTCTGCAACAATTGAGGCCCCTTCCTTTACAGAAGACAGCTTTGCTCAACTTAACTAAACTATGAAGTGTGGTGCATCTTCAGCAGCCTCAGAGCAGGACTGGCAGTGTGAATATGCATCATTAGAGCATTTGAAAAGACATCAGAGATGAGCCTGGCTTCAATCATTCCTTATACATTCAGTAATAAGCAGAGAGTAAAGAAGAAGTTTAATCTCCCAAAATGCATGCAGACCAGGACTCAGAAGGGTCCTTACCAGGAGGTAACTAAAGAAAGGAAATAGAAATTTCACTGTGAAGCAGGAAGACATGTGCCCCAAGAAGAGGAAACACTGGCAAGATGTCCCACCCAAGACAGCTCAAGCCTCTGACAGTCATGTCCAATGATGTACCTCTCAAAGAGGATTACGTCTTTTACCACATGTAACACCTAAAATACTAATGACTTAATGGCACGAGATAAAGATATTTCCCTCAAAAGAGTCTGAGCTGGGAGGATGAGGCACTATATGTTGCAGGGATGAAGAAATGGGAGAGGAATAAAAAATGCTGCTCTTCTGTAAAGGCTTCCAGGCACTCAAACTTCCCTTGAGAAACCTGTCAAGCATTCAGGACAAAGCTGTGCTTATCAAGTATCACCTCTCATTTCTTTTACAAGCTCAGTTACTAGTTACACTCTTCAGAAGTGTCAGAGCACTGTTTCTCTGGCTGTTACATTTAAGGAGAAAGGATGAGGTAGGGATTATGCAGGCACAGCATGATTCACTCACACACTGTCATATTCTACTATGTACCACTGTGTAAATAATCTCTAACACTTGGGAAGAAAAACACACACACACACTCATCCAATTTTTTTTTTTCCTATTAAAAGCCTGTTGAAATTTGGTAACTAAAGTAATTATTAATACCAAGAAAAGTAGTTCAGATTCTTACAGAACTATTTAATAGAACACTTCTGAAAATGAAGAAATGAAAATAACAATCATTTGTGTAAAATCAATACTTCCTTTCTGGCTGATAGGATTACCTCCCTAAGGCATCTGAATCACTCCTGAGCAACATTTAGCTCCATTTTCTAACAACCAAAGAGCCTTTCTGCAGGAATTTGCTAAACTGCTCAACATCTGCTAACATCTCCTGAACATCATCTAAACGGCTGCTCAACTTTACGACTCCTCCACTCCCACGGTCGTTTCTACGCCCGGTCACAGCTCTGCCAATCTGCTCCAACAGATTGTTCTGCTATAAAATGAAACGCTGTGTAACATAATGAAAGGGCTTCAGACACCAGTTCCAGGCACTGGGAGTAGAGTGGTGTGGGTGTACATCCTCATTTTACATAAAAAAAAACACAGGAGGGAACAAGTTGGTGTTTACTGAACAGTTTCTGACTCTGCACTGCTGGACTGTCCCAACTTCGGGGTAATTTGCTGGGTATGGCATTGAAGGTGCCTGTGGTTGCAGTTTTTAAGCTTTCCTGTTGTTGTTTGGTACTTAGGAATAAAAGAGAGGTGAGAAAAGAGCATTGGAGAAACACAAGATCTGTGCAGCTGTCAGCAAATTTCAAGTGCAAGATACCCAGATGCAATCCAAAATAAGACTTTCATCATACTTTTTCTCTTATGCAGCATTAAGCATGTGTATTCACTTATAGGATTTTTTTAGACTGTCTATTTATTTTGAAATGTAGATATGAAAAAAGTTTGAATCATGTTTTGGGGTTTTTAAGAATCCCTTTTAAATAATTGCTTTCATAAAAGAACTACATCCAATGCCCCATATCAAATCCACTGCCCCCCAACCATGAGAATATTCAGTCTAAGTCCATTACCACCGACAAAAGAGAAGATTGGCATATTATGAGCAAAGACAGGTCCAGTCACCATATATCTCATGAAATCTTCAAGCTGTTTGGAAAATCTGGCATGAATTAACTTGGCAAGCACTGGCTATGCAACAGAATAAACTGTGGGACAATTTATGTTTAGTATGAAGTACCAGTACAGCACAAAAAGGTATTTCAATGGGATTAATTAACAGATTCTAGCAGTAGCTGGAATTTGTGTTAACAAAACACTTTTTCCATCCTAGCTCTTAGCTAAGTAGAAAATTTACAAGTTAAGAGTATAATGGAAATAAGGCACTGCAAAAGTGTAAAGTTTCAGCATTTCTACTGTTATGTTTCATCCCTTAACAAGAGCACAAGGAATTCTCTGAGTGATGCAACGTTTTGACTGAAAAGTCTTGGTATCTTAAAGGTGTTACTCTGAAACTGGTCTAACTTCAGGCTCCTTTGCAGTCTAATTTAGGGCTCCAAAAAACACCAATTTTTATTTATCCTTTTGTTCTCTCTGCACAACCTCAGGAAGAGGGAAGCTGCTCCCTGGGATTCTGACACACAACAGAGTATAAAGAGATGAGAGATCAGAATCAGTGACCATCACTCTTTTCATGGAGATGTTTCAGTTCTTGAGAGCAGAACCCCCAGTAACATCCACCTCAACATCTGAGCCAAAAATACAATCAGCTTATCTTCACTTCCTGCCATCATAATTCAAGTATATTCAACTAAAAGTGAGGAGTCCCCCAGTGATTTGACAGTGGAATCAAATTCCTGGAAGATTACAAATCTTTCTAAAACCTAATGACCCAGTCAAAAAGTCTTTCTATAAACAAGATACTTGAGCTCGTGGATATTAATTGACCTAGACTATCAAATTCAAATGCATTAGCTGTTTCTAAAAGCATCCTCTGTGCATCTACTGTAAAATCAGTAATTGTTGATGTGTCTATAAGGTCTGCAGCATTAGCTGTACCAGGAAATTTCTAGCAAAACTAGAAAGAAGTTTCTTAGCCTAGCCAGATCTTACTGAAGGGTTATAAAAGCTGATCTTTACTCTTTGGAAGTTGGAAAGAACTAAAAAATAAAAGTTTTGCATTAAAACTAAGTCAGTATATTCAACTGTGTAAGTAACAGTATCCATCCTTTCACTGCTATTTCTGGGCAAGTCACAGGAGTAAATTCCTACAATAAGTTGAGAGACATTAATTTTACAAGAATGTAAGAGAAGTCGAGCCTGCTGTCTCACTCAGCTTCAGAGACTTTCAGTAGCTCCTTCAAGCATTTGCACAGAACAAATGGCAGTTTCATGAACTACAAACCCTGCTTTTAAATTCTGAAGTGCTCACAGAGTGCTGGTTATATAAAGAAAACAAACAAAAAGATTCTTTGACTTTTAGATAGGACTCCATTACCTAATCAGAGAGAGAGAATACTTCTCTGACCCCAAATTCATTGACTTCACAATAGATTTCATCTCAAAGAATTAATTTTTTTTTCCTTTTCAATTCTTCTCCTACATACCCTTAATTTTGAGGCAACCTGCTTATTCAGAGACTATCTTCTCCTCTATTATAAGCTGTACTTTCACAGTGCCCAGGTGTACCAGTCTCAGGCCAAAATTTGCCCCTCTGCAAAAGGCCACTCCTGGCCCTGAACTCTCCCCTTCAAAAAATAATAGGAAAGAAAAAGGTTTGTGCAAACTGGGCTGGATGCAGAGTCTGAAAAAAGGATGTGAAGGAGGATAATGAGGAAGACTTTAGGTACTTCTTGAGAGCCACTTCCAGCTGTGGGGGACAACAAAGAAAAAATTCTTCAGGGATGGGGTTGAAAATGTAACTGGACAAGGAGAGCTGGCATTGTGGGACAGCAAAGCCACCCCTTCCTACAAGGCACAGGTGAGCACAGGTGGAGAGCAGACAGGCTCTGAAAGGTCTTTCACAGGGGTTTTTTGGGGTTTGTTTTTAAGACACTCAAGACAAAACAACACTGACATGACAACATGGCCAAAGATGTGCTACAGGCCTTAGCTTTGCAGCACCATGTTGTCTCTGAGCAGAGAAAACACCCTTGCTGTCCCCAAAATTGAGCAGTAAATGAGTTGCAGAGACCTTGGAAGAGAGCTGGAAGAGGGGGTCACTTGTCTCTAGGGACAGGAGTGACTGAACCACAGACAATTCATGCCAAGAGACTGAGACTTGGACAGTATGAGGATGAGAAAAGCCCAAGATAAATATGTTGATCAGAACAAAGAGAAGAATAATGATAAACACAGGGATGAAAAAATGAAATAGTGGTTAAGTACTGGTGCAGGAGAACTAGTAATGCCAGGTTTAATATATTGAGAAATGTCATCAAGTAGATTTTTTTTTTTAATTCAATGCAGAAAGGCAGAAGGGAGATTTAGCAAACACCCTTCCTGTCCTTCCCTGTTGAGAGGAGCACTGAATTTGTACAGGTACCTTACAAAAAACAGACTAAGTTTGGCAAAGGTATGAAAAGATCATCTTTTTGATAGGAACTGGCAAGATTTGCTTGCTTTTTAAAATTATTATATACCTACAGGAAGAGAATTTAACATAAATAGTTCCTATGAAATAATTAGGTATAAAAAAAAGAATTTAACTGAAAAAATCTCACACAACTCTCAGCATCACAAGAGACTTGTATACCTTTCCCACTGCTGTAAAGTAGTAAGATTTTAAAACTTGTTCCCCAAAAGGATTATGATACTGTTACTCTAGGCAATATAAAAATTACACAGGAGATGGAATAAAAAACTATGCTCTCTCCTGCTATAGTCTAACTCTGAAACAGAACTTTGAAACTGAAACAAAGTGGCGAATAATCAATGCAATCCTAATGGTAATTTTTCCGTATCTAAGGCAGCAGGTTTGTACTAAAATGTTCACTGAAGCATCCTTCTAACAAGATTTTGATAAAAAACATGCTCTATTTTTTGTACCCTACCTCAAAGAATATGCTTGAGAATTAATTAATGGTTTTCAGAGCATTAAGGTTTCAGACACACATTTTGGATTTTTTGAAAGGGAACTCAATTTTGAGGCACAGGGTTTGATGTTCCAGAGTATTTTCTCCATTATTTTCTGTCATCTGGAAATTCAGAAGCTGGGAAAGTACAGAAAATCCAGAAACTGCATTATTTTAGGTATCATTTCTGAGTTTCCTCATTAGGAAGACACCCTAACGAAGTTACTGACATCACTTCTATATTTTGTGAAGCTAACATTGATGTGTGTTATTAATGAGTATTCTCTAACTTTTGCTCCCATACGCCCACTCATGGTCTAATTCTTTCCTACTTTAAATGAGATGTGTTGTATCTCCTGAATTCACCTTTTAGTTCATTCCTACAGGGAATAAAATATAGAACTGGACACTTCAAAAATCCTCTACATTACTGTGTAAGCCTACTTCCCCACTCCTGTGTTTTTTGTCTGTTTGGGTTTTTTTGTGCCACTCAGAGCCATTATGAATTAAAGCAATTTGGAGGTTTTAAATCAAAGTAATTTTGAGGTGAAAACCCCTACGTGGAGCCAAGAAGAGGAATATGGCAACCAGATTGTGTTCGGATGTTGCACAGCAAAGGGGACACAATTTGGAGCTTTACCCATGAAAAACCTGTCCTCTTTTCCATAATACAGTGGGAAATCAAGTGACATGATCAGCTCATTCACATGTTGTGAAATAGCAAAGTGAAATCAGGATTTCTTGTTTTCCTTTTTTTTTCCTCTTCTCTTCAAGCTAAAAAATTCCTTGCCTTTAGATATCAAACTGTTTTCTATTGAGCAAGAGAAGCAGCATTTTATCTTCATAATATTTTTACACAGGTAGACTGCAACCATTCAATGAACTATGGATTTGAAACATGCAGCAGTAGGTTATATTCAGGATACATCAGAACAAATAAGAAACCCTCTTTTTTAAAAAAGATTTTGTCATAGTTCTGATCCCATCTATCCTACAAGAAAGCTGAAGAGGGGTTTTTTTACAAGGACACATAGTGATAGGACAAGGGGGAATGGCTTTAAACTGAAAGAAGGCACGGATAGGTGGGATATTGGGAAGAAATTCTTTACTTTAAGGATGGGAAGGCCCTGGCACAGGGTGCCCAGAGAAGCTGTGGCTGCCCCTGGATCTCTGGAAGTGTCCAAGGCCAGGCTGAACGGGGCTTGGAGCAGCCTGGGATAGTGGAAGGTGTCCCTGCCCATGGAAAGGGGTGGGACTGGATGATCTTTAAGGTCCCTTCCAAGCCAAACCATTCTATGATTTTATGAAATACAGTAATATCATCCTAATGCTACAGAAATAAATGCTCCCTTGTGGGCATTATAATGAAATAAAGTATTTTAGTGGAATAAGTTTGCAAAACTTAAGTAAGTAATAAGCAACATTGTCAAAAGCATCCTTCCCTTCCTTTAAAGAGAGCAGTATTAACACCCAGAAGAAAATGAAATCAGTAAAATTAATGATAAAAAATAAATCACTGCACATGTCATAAAATTTGAGATTAATAAAACCTCTGGAATACATCTGATAAAATCCCACTGATGTAAAATTTTTGGATTCCAGTACAATAAAAATACTTCAAGCCTGGGACAGAGATAATGACTACCCCATAAAGTATAAATCTTTTAAATTGCTCTCTGGTTGTATTAAATATTTCTTCCTGAGAAGAACAGAGCAATGCCTGTGTGAGGTGTGCACACAGTTTATATAGGTGTATAAATATAGACAATTAGACATATATGGACACACATTTAAATACATACTGGTGTTCTTAATTAGATTAATTCCACCCACACTTAGAAAGTCCATATTGAAAATAAGGAATGAAGTCATCATAAGCAAATGAGGACTAATGAAAAAGCTCTGGCACATCATTATCTACAACACTTTGCATGTTCTTAGCACAATAATGATCACACTGTTGTCTCAGCAATTCCTGAAAATTCATGAATCAAGATGATTCTGGAGCCATAAATACACAATGCCCTGGGTGTCACAAGTGCTTTCCTGTAGGAGACACATGGAAGAGGAAATCCTAAGGACAAAACGAAGATTTTCTGGCAGGAGAGAGGCAGTTCCTCCCTCTTGGGGATGAGTACAAGACTGAGTTTTTCCTATGTCCTTTACATTTTTAGGCATTACCATGACTCTAAAGAGTCTCTAAGCAGTTTTGATGGTTTTAATACTATTACTTTTAAATTTCTCCCTTAAATTACTAGTCTGTACTTTTAAACTTCATTTTAATACAGTTTTTAGGGTATATTTCCTAATTGCTTTTTAACAACTAATTGATTTACATAGGAATGCTAAAAAACTTAGAGAGGAATAAAACCTGGCAAATAAAATTTAGAAGCATCATCAGTACTCACAAGCAGTAACCACAGTACAATAACTCAGTAAGGGGGGTTCACAGCTGCTCTCTGTCATCAGTGGGATGCTAAACCACTGAAGCATATTAATAAATACAGCACTGCATTTATAATCATCTAATTGGTCTGTATCATTTTAGCTATTTTGGAGTAGAAGTAAGGGCAGAAACCAGGTCAACAGATCTTCATTCCTGAGCTTCAATATCCCTTTTTGCTGCTAAAAACACGAGTCAAAGCCAGTCAACCTCAGCCAAACCTTGCTTTTTATGTTTTTCCATATAATACTGGCAGTTTAGGAACAAAAGCCATGTCAGCAGATAAAATTTTAACAAGTAAAGCTGTTTAATGATTGAAACCCAGTACAATGTCCATGACTGGTTCAGCAGTTAAAGAGTTAGGAAGGCAGGTGGATAAGGGAAGGTCATCAGCAAAATTATACAAATCTAACTTCTCAGCTCTATATAAAAGAGAGTTAAAACAGAATCAGAAGAGCACAGCATATCTGAAATCTGAGTGGATCTGGTTAGCACAAGTTTTATTTATAGTTTCCCCTGCTTTAATCCTCGACATCTCTCATTTAGCCTAATGGAATACAGATGGCAATGCTGGAAAGTGTAACAGAAGTGAAAAACAAAACATTTTCAAGATGGTCATCAGCAGTTAATTCAATTGCACTTTCTTGTTCTTCACGGTAAAGAGTTGCCTCCTTCTTCTAGAATAAGGTGAAAATTTACAATATTGTCACTGCAGGAGCTGACAAATAGAATTAGGATTAAATTATTCTCACTCCAGTGACAGCCCAGCAGAAAGAACTGTGTATCTGGGTCACTACAAATTGGTTAAAATCAATTAGAATTGATAAGTGATAATATAATTTCCAAAGTTAGCAAAGAAGAAAACTGCAGTAAGTACAAGATTCCAATATCAAGAATATTCTGTCAAGCCCCTCTGATCCTAAGAATTCAAATCACTAAGTACCTCATTAGTTTCCTCTTCGACTTCACTATATTGACTTTTGTATGTCAAATTATGTACTGGTCAGGATGTTCCACACGATGCTTTAATTAATGCATCTATAGATGACTATTTTTCAAAAGCGTTACTCAAATTAAGGTTCAAATTAGTTATAGATTTTGTGCTCAGCTTGAAATATTAGTACTATTCCAGCTGGTACTTTGCAGCAAGCTCCGTTCATCAGATGTTTGATGGTTTTACAAGAAACCCCTAAATGCACTTCTAACATCTTACTCTGTACTGGGGTGAGTTCTGAGTCATGGAAAACATGGAAATATTGTGCCTCCAACCGTGCAGAATTTGGAGGAGAATGAGTCACATCACACTGACAATGGCATCTATAACCCCAGAGTCCCTTTCCTTTCCCCTGTATTCCCTTTTCCTGATGATCCCCTAATCAGCTTCAGGTGATTTTCCCCATAAAATAATTGAAAATGGCAGCAGTCAAACATTCTTAGGCTTGGGGCTGGCTATATCTATGTAGCTCCCCTTCTTCACTTCACACTAGGGGCATGAAGATAACCTTTGCTCAAGGTAAGCTCAGTGTTCTGCAGGGCTTTAAGTACAAGGTATGTGGGAAACAGTTTTGAAGAAAGTGTCACTTAAAGCTTCACAGTATTAAAGGATTTGATGATGTGAGACATTTTGAGAGCAAACATCTTCAGTCAAGATCTGAGTGTCCAGGTTTTCTGGGGATGCTGAGAGTCCTTTAAATAATTTAGTTCATGGCACTTAAAGACATTCCTGCTTTGATTTCTCTTTTGCTTTGGATCTCAAGTGGTTGTTTATGAGAGGACAATGTGAAAAAACTTAAGATAAGCAAATGAGTTTACAGGTTTATATAAACCCCAAAAATCTTTATATTATGCAGATTCATGGTTAATAAGACTGCAGTAAAACCACCTGAGATACTTCAACCATAAAAGCAAGATGAACCCTACTCTTCTTTTCCATGCATGGAAGTAAACGCCCAGGACACTGCTTTGGAAGCTTCTATATTTATAGTCATGTTACAGACTACATGGATGGACGTGAGCAGAAGGCAAGTACCTAAGCAAGACTGGCAGGCTCAGTTAAAACTTTTCCAGGCTGCACTGAAGGAACACAAAGTGGAGCAGCAGCTGTGCCTTCCTTTGGGGATACTGAAAATGCTTCCTTTGGTTGATGCACTGGATTAACTTTGATAGTCAGTGGAAAAAATGGAAGAGGTTCCAGCAGTTTGGTGCCAGTACTGGTATGCTCCAAGTCCTTTGAATTAGTATCAATAACAGCAGTAGTTTGAGTAACCTCAGGAGGAGAAATGACTGCAGTTTAACAAATATTGTCCTAAACCCACGGGAAGGCTGTGTGTGATCTGCTCTCTCCTTCACACTTGACTGGCAACAAGTAATTCTGGTGAAGATTGCACTCAAAATCAAAGCCTTCCAAATCAAGCAGCCTTATTCCACTTCCATGAAAATCACCAGGAATGTGTCTCTGTAATGATTTAAAATGGGGTGTGACGAGATACCCGATGATTGGTAACAGCACAAAATACTAAGACAGATACCTCTATGGCTTACAGTTATTTAGGTATGGCATCAGTCATCACCCTCCTCACACGCTCATCTTTTAAAAACCCCAACAAAACTTAGGATTTCTTGTTATAAAATAAATGCTGTGGACTAAAATAGTCTACAGTCAATAACCTCACTTACTGCTAGAGGTAAATAATGCCCTACAAACTCTTATGTGCTTTGCCAATGTGCCCTCGAGGGATTAAGTTCCTGTAGTTACAGCCTGTCCTGAGAAAAACAAAGGACAGCACACAGAAATCTTCTGTTAAAAGGGACTCCGTGTGTGCCTTGTTAGGTGCCAGAATCATCACTGGTGATGTGAGAGCAAAGGCTTCATTCACTTCATTTCAGCAGGACACAGATTGCACACCCATAAAACATCCCAGCAGGGTTACCCCGCCTCAGAATACAGGGGATGAATGTCACTGCAGCACAGATCACTGCTGCACACAGGCAAGATGAAAAATTAATGCCTTAGGTCAAAAAAAGAAACTCTACCACAGAATGGAGCATTCCAGGAACAGTTCTCATACTGAGATTTAAATTCATCAAATAACAAGACGCTTCTAGAGATGCAGATAGAAGCAGATGACAAATCAAATTAAGATCCCTGAAAGTGTGCAGCTTGTTCCTGGAAAAACACATAATCTCAAATAAAAGGCCAAGTGTTACACAGCAAAACTAAAATAGGAAATAGTATTTTCTTGCTGTTATGTCCTTATTTTGAAATAATATTCATTGTTCTCTCTATCCAAATCACATTTGTGTGGAACAACAGCTCTACCTCAGTCTGCAGAAGAGAGAAAAAAAATTAATGTTTTGGAAGAAAATTAATCCTGGGTAAAGATATGTAAAATCCTAATAAAAATAATAGATACATATGTTAAATGCACTATTGTATACTGCAATAACTTCTAGTAGAATAACTGAAAATATTTCCTTTTTACCTTTATTCAAAGCAGTATGAAAGCAAAAGGAAGTTTTATCTGCACAAAAAGTGACAAGTTCAGTTGAAAAATAACTGGCACTACAACAATGCTTAATAGCCCCTAAGATTTAATAGACATTCGTCAAAATGAACAGTCTGGGCTTAAGACAAAATGACAATGCTGGAGTTATTTGGAAAGCACTGGAGACTATAAGCATATGTTCTGAGAGCATTAAACAGTAAGAATGCTTTGGCAGAGGTTTCACAAATATTTGAAAATATAATTATGCAAAAAAAGCCCCCAAAACACAAGCCTCAGACTCAAAATCATGTCAGTTCTTACTCGATCAACCTAAATCACCCAGTATCCCATGTGAAATGGAACCCAATCTCTTCATCTAATTGCTATGATAATTATCCTCAGATATTGGAAGAACAAGAACAGCCCATCTGTGAAGGAATTCAGTGCTGCATCACACAAAATAATCCTGGAAAAAATAAAGAAGAGCCTCAATACATTGGAGATAGCAAATGTGTGTTTATCTAGCTGTGTATGGGAAATGCCTTTTAAATATACTTTAAGAGGGTCAAAATACCCCCAAGTATGTGTCTAAATAAGAAATAATATTAAAAAACAATATATGTCATGGGTTTCTATCATATGTTGTAAAATAAATAGTAAGGTAAAGGAGTACAAACTAGCAAAGCATAAAAGTTCATCTTTCTTTGGAGTCATATTCAAACAAATTAAAATCTACTATTTCAATTATACACAACGTGTCTAAGGTTGTAAGTCCCTACTTCTAGAAACTCATGCTCTTACACTAAATATTCAATATATTCATAGTTTTCTATTTGCTACTTAATCATACTAATTTTCTACTAATGATTGAGAATAAGCAGTCACCATTTTTCGGATGATCCAAGGAAGCATCTATTGATAAACACACCAGGCCATTAAGTATTCCTTTCCAGATGGACTTTGATCAACTTAATTCACATAAAGCTTTATAAATATTGTTCTTAGCCACTTGTGCACTAGATTAAATGACCAGACTCCTATCAGAATGCTGCTTTCTCCTCCACTGAGACAGATGTTGGCTGTGGTTTTTTATTACATCCCCAAGACATTCAAGTTCATTTATTAAGACTGAATTACTGTAACTCCCTCTTCTCTTGCCTTCACAGCACATTTTGCTCTGCTCATCCCTGTTCAGAATACTACTGCAAAGATCACCTCTGCATGTTTTCGCATCCCATCTTTTTCTCCTTTTTTTCCTTCTTTGTACTGTTAAAATACAAGCACCTTGTCTTCCTGAGAGCTGCTTGTGGTCTACCCAAGCTCACTTCCCTCAGCATTCTACCAGCTCCACTCTCCCTAGCCAGCTTCAAACACCAACCTTCATTACCACCTTCCCAGTTGGGCATTTTTGTGCTTTCCTGCTTCATAAATACCTGAAGAATAATTTCATTATTCCTACTGAGAAGCTCCCTCACCTTCCATCAAGCCTGCACAAACTATTTTAAAAACCCAATTCTCAGCTAATTCTGTAGACACTGCACTGTCCAATGACAGCTTATTGACTCTGCCTTCACTTGTGGGAGCTAAAATGGGCTGTAAGTGCATTTCTGGGGAAGTTCTTGCGGCAGCTTTTAAGCAGCGCTCAGAAACACAGGTTTCTGTTCTACCATTTAGAACATTTGGCTAATATAAGTAACACAGTGACAAAATATGGCAAGGGTATTACTTTACAGCCTATTTTCTTAGTATTGATATACTCTAAAGAATATGACTGGGTTTTTTTCCCTAACAAACACACAGCATCTGGCTTCTCACTTTTGTTACAATTACTCAACCCTGCTAACACAAGCCATCATCCCTCCAGCAGCGATCAGTTTGTGTGATCTGAGTATCTTCTCAAAGAAACCTCCTGCTAAATATGAATTTTTCAATCCTTTTTCCCCTTCAGCTGCTGGCTGAATCAATACTGTGACAGATGTACTCTCACTAAAAAAAAAAAAAACACCTTTCACTCTTGACACTGCAATTGGCCAAACAAGTGCAGGCAGCTTAGGTTCCTTCTTGTCTAGCCCAGTTCCACAACACTGCTGACCTTGTAAAGCCCAAGATTCCTGCAGCTATTTCATGGTCTTCCCTCAATCTCCAGGCTACCAATTTATTTTAAGATAAGTTCAGCCACAATGGATAAGATCAGTTTGAACTGTTTCACTGTTTGAATAATCCAGGCTGATCTTTTTTACTTATTGCTACAATACCATTTCAATGTCTTCAGAGGGGCTAAGACTGCTAAAGACTTTTTAATGTAAAACATGGAACTCCTTTAATTAAGATTCCAGCCTAGCCAGAGACTCTGGGGGCTACCCTGCTGATACATGGAGGGATGTACAGAAATATTTGTGGAAAATCTTACCTTACAACTTAAAAGTAGTAACACTGACTGCATTTTAATCTAATCCATGTGAAATTGAGAAGAAAATTTTGACTTTTCCATTACCAACAAGGTATTTGATAAAATTCCCCCAAAGTTTAGCAAATGTACAAACAACCACTCATTCTTCTGCCTCAGCACAGCATTTTAGATTTACCAATCATATTGGAAGCTATTTATCTGCCACTAAATTTTACCAGAATTTATTCTGTTTTTCACAGCTCTGAAGTTGTTCAGACAATGTCTCTCTGTTTGCATAATGTTTCTTGGCTCTGCTGCCACCTGCAGCAAAACACAGATTGAAGGCCTAGTGAAGATATTTGTCCTAATTTGCATCATTCGTTTCCAGTCCATCTTTATTACCCAAATGTACTCAAAGTTTATGAGAAAGTAATAGCAAAGGGTGATTTCTAAACTAATCTAGACCTTCCAAAATGTTAAAATGCTTTAATAAGAAAAAAAAAAGGAAAAATAATGTATTGGGAGACTGATATGCTCATTTATTTCAATAGACCAAAACAGACTTGAAATCATGCGAAACTGAAACATCTGTACCTATATATTTAGACTTCTCAAAGCATCATTTCCCCTTTCAAATTTCTAAATACTAATAAACAAAATGGGAAGGAGTTTTATTATGTGCTTAAGTTTCTTTTAAGGTAGAAAACAAAAGCAAAAAAATCCCAAGACTTACTTTCTTTCTTGGAGTTTTTGCGTGTGGGGGTTTTTGTTCTCTTTTTTACAATAACAAATATAAACTTGCCATCATTATCTTTGAATATCCAGATCAAAACTAAAAATAAATGCTTAGCTGGATGACCTATTCAAATATTGCTAATTAGAACAGATGGGAACTACAATAATCACGTAATCCAACTGCCAGATATGTACTTCTGAAAAATACCAATGATACAGGTATGCCTTTTTAACCATGAAGTCACAGGCAAAACTTTTATAATGATAGAGGGTTTTACATCTTAAGTCCAATTGGAACAAAAATTAAGACCACTAGAAATTAAAAACAGATGGTCCAAGCATTAGAGTGGTTTTCACTGGCATCAATTAGAAAGTAAGATTTGTTTCTGCTTTCTCAAAGACCATCATTTGTGGCTTTCAAAGTGGAAAGCAACCAGCTTAAGCAAAAGAAAAGCAATGTACCAAGTTATCACTGAAAGGGACAACAAACAGCCTTGAAGAGCTTGCCAAGATTTCTATCTTTTTAATGAAAAGTCTACTGGAGTTGTTGGTCATGACAAAAAAACTCAGGGTCTTGTCGAATTCTCTTTTTTTTTAGCTCAACTTGAATAATAAGTTTTTCAAGTGGCCTTGTAAGAACTGGATGCCACTTTACATCACTGTCCTAATTTACAAAGCAATTTATATGAAGCTATCTTCATATTGGGTTACTTGTGTCCCCTACAAGCAATGCAGAGGACAAATTTTAAGTTATGGTATCCAAGACCAAAAAGTCCAGTTATGAAACAAGTTTCCTTCCTTAGGAAATACAGGCATCTGCTTTTTTAGCAACCATCCCCTTATAAACCCCTCAATTTCAAACAACTCCCACCATGAAGAGGTCCATCAGAAGAAAGCTCTACAAACCAAAACCTGGGAGAAGAAATGCCAAAAATTGAACATATTCTTCTAATCATTTCTGTACTGCTGTTTGTGAGGAACGAGAATAGTAAGTAAAATGATGAAGGAAACCAGTAAAATGTTCTAAGATACTCTCCTTGTGTGCATTCTGTCATATTAGAGACTTATTTTTGGCATATTTGTCCTAGCACTTAAAATAAAGTTTGCTGTATTGCATCCCCACATGACAGAAGATAATTTAATTCGGTAGCTACACCTGTTCACTGACTGAGCCCATGCAGTTGCACAGTGGTTCTTGCCAGATTAATTTATCCTGTGAAATTTTTACTGAGGGGAAAAGGAAAACCTCCAGCTTCATTTAGAGGTCTTTCACAGCAGCTTTTTTTTTTTTTTTGGGTAGACTGGACACAAGAGTTGATTGATGATGTTTAGCTGAAGATTTTTCTTCTACACTAACCTCTGTCAAAAAGATGACTTCTAAGGACAATGGAGAGTGAGGCCTTTGGCTGCATCCAGCATTCTGAACTGCCAAGCAAATGCCTTAGAAGTTTATAGCTTTAAAATACTTCTCAAAGAACCCAGTTGAGGTTGTGACCCTACTGGGCTCAGTAACGCACAAGGTTCAAGTGAAAATATGAGATCCACGCTCCAGAGAGTTTGTGAACTCATCCTCGCCATCAAAGATAATATATAATATTTGCTTTGGCAGCAAATCCAGATTTGATTTCAAGTTACAATAAAAAGAAACTGCAGATGATCTTCTCTTTGGTCTCACGCAATGAATTCCTGTCAAGTGATGGAGAGCAGAGCTTCAGAAATAATGAAAAGGGAAAAGAGACCAGAAAACTCAGCATTGAATCTGGATTTTTCATCCTGAAAATTCTGCAATGCAAGCTGAAGGGGGAGATCTGTTGCTTCAATGGAAGCACATGCTGGGATGGGAGAGAGCAGAGTCCCAATAGTGTTTTCCCTGCTAAACCTGTGGAGACCATCCCAGAAGGGGTTAATAAATAGAAGAACTGTTGTTCCCTTGGGATCCTCGTGTTGCTGCTGCTCACACCAGTGACACCCTGCTAGCACCAGACTTGCTTGGGCTGAGCAGAGATGTGAGCCGGATGCTCACCTAAACTCCCCCTAAATGAATGAGTTCAGGTTTCAAAATTAACTTGAATGCACACACTCAGAATAATGGCACTTTGATTACTGCTGGTAACTCTAACACAGCCCTAATCCTGGTTTCTGAACAAGTTCATTCCTTGAAATTACAAAGAAAAATTTCTATTGGGAACCAGTGGAAGAGAAGTGAGAAATGAAAACAAAACCTGATCTTACCTCCCATAGATACCAAGGAATTATGCCTGCTTTAGAAAACAATATTAAGAATATTTAATTTGCAAGAAGATAAAGATGTGTAGACTTCAAGTCCTATTACCAGACAAAGACTGAAGATGTCCTGAAATGATTTTTTTGTTCCTTTTTAAAGATTAGAAAACACAGAGTTAAGAAATGAAGAACAAAGGTGTTCTTTTTTTGTCTTAGAAGTGTCACTTCTTCAAAGAGTACTGATTTTATCTTTAGGGTAGCTTCAGTCAAGAGACCTTAATAGAAACACAGCTATGGAAAACTGTACCTAGGCATCCTTCCCATTTCAAAGCAAAACAGTATCGAATTAAAGAACAAAAAAATAAATCTCTTGCTTGCCACACTATTCCTATTTTGTGTCTCAATGGGAAGAGAATGACAGATGGAAGTATAAAGTGTGTTTACTCCTATCGGGCCTTTGATATGCAAATGCATGTTCTGAAAGAATGAGAAATTCACTGACCAGCAGGCATCCCCTCAGAAGAGGAGCATCACAACCTGAGAGAGAAGAGAGAGATAAACACTCCCTGGCAAACGCATCATGAACACTGACTACGGCAAGTTCTGCCACAACACTCTCCCAAGGGAATTATTATGTTTTGAAATGTAATGTCCTGACAATATTTAAATGTAAAGAGTGAAATATCTCAGGGATGCTGCTAATAAATAAAATACTTCCACTCATTTGTCCCTATTTTTAAGTCTCACAAATATCAAAGTGCTTGCTGTAATTCTGCAGTGAAGCCAAAACAGTTTTCAAATGCACTCACAACCTTTTTTCCACATGTAAAAAACCAGTTTTGTCCCCTTTCCATCCTGCTACAGCACAGTTTGGATGCAGAATAAACACTCCAAGAAGGTCAGAGCACAGCAGTGTAGTAACATTTCAGAACAAATAAAAACTACTTAAGAAATGTAGCAAGGGTTAAACAGTAATATTTTAAAGCTGATGATTTTAACAGGGTATTAAGCAAGATTACCAAGATGGTAAAAGCTCAAAACAATACCACTGACCTCCTGTATACTCAATATATTCAACCTGCACAGTCTACTGATTTTTCAAATATTTTTAAGGATTCACTGCATTTTCCCACTGTCACTAGCACAGAAGTCTAATGAAGAAAAATACTTGAAGGTTTCTTTCAAGTTATCCCTTTTTCAAGATACCTGCCACAGCTAATTGCTCACAGTAGAATTGAGATCATTCTCAATTCTGCATTTCTCTCAGGCACAAGTCCCTTTTGAGTAAAAGAGCTATGTATTATTATTTCAATAGCTCTACCATGGACTTTTCTCAGGAATGACAGCCATTGTACCCATCTGACTGTTCCTCAGAATGCCCATGTTTTAAGTCTCTGCTGCAGTCCTCTAGAAAAACAAAATTAAAAACCCTTAAACAAAAAAATAAACCCCACAAAAGCCAACAAGAAACCACAGCCTCCCTCCCTTCAGAAAGGGAAAGCAAAGTAGCTGCAGAAGGACCCAGGAGTATTTATGTGGAAAAGTAAAAGTGCTGATGTTCTGAAAGTTAAAGCAAAAAAATAAACCCTGCTTGAGTATCTTTACTGTTACTACCACTCACTTCTAAATTAACAGAAGCATTTCATTGTGCCCTTGTCCTTGATTTTCAGGTTAAATTGCTCTGCTGATACTATTAACACTTAGGTAAAGAAGAATAAGGTGTAGGTATAAAGAGCCAATCAAATACCAATTACTTAAATTGCTTCCATAGTAGCTACACTGTGGGCTTTTTTGGGTGCAGGCAACTGTAAAAATTACTGAAGACAGAGATTTAGTCAAAAATCAATAGGTTGTTTTATAGCCACTGAGCCTTCAGTTCTTTCAGGTTTACCTAATTTATTCCTAAAGTGTAGCAAAGGCCATAAATCAGAAACAAAGGTAAGTTTTACAGGTTTCTCTTGAAGGAAAATCTTTTATTATATAATTCTTTTTCCAACTAACTGTAAATATTACAGCCCAGTAGATTCCAGCATTGCTTGTTATTCCTTACAAATTATATTACTTTTATTGCTAAGAAGACTGGATCCTACTTCAGGGAAAAAAATAAACCAAAACAAACCAACTACAACCCACAAACAACAATAACAAAAAAACCCTTTGCAAATTTAAGACTTTTGAAATGAGAGCTTTCACATTGTGGATAAAATACTTTTTTCTAATCACAAAATTTCAGCTTTCACAAGACATTGACAATGCAATAGCTCCTAGACACATGCAAAAGAGTCAGTACCACAGTTAGGAATCTCTTCTACATGGATTTCAGGACCAGGGATGCTGCCTGGTCACATACGATAGAATGCACCAGCAAAATCTTCAGGGGCTGAAGTGCTTGCAGACCTTGCTTGGACACTGCAGCACTGGCAGAAAGAGGTGAAAAGACTGGTAAACTATTAAAACGTATGTTGATAATATAAAAACTTAGGCACTGGTACAAGGGTGGTATGATATCAGAGAGTATTTCATCTGTGGATCTTTTTCCCTTACAATCCTGTCACACGGAAATTTATTCAAATTTAAAACTCATGGGATAAGAACAATCTCAAGGCTGCCTTTTAAAATGATGTGGTTAGTCTGGGATCATTAGACTAGGCAATGTATTTTATGAAATCATATCATTTTGTTCATAGGCAGCTTGCATGCATTTTTACATTTACAGTTTAAAATAAATATTACTTCTCTCCATAGGCTACAGTGAGTAGCATGACCTGTATTTTTGAAACAACAAAATATGTCCACAGAGAGCAATCTCAAAATTACGTGCAGATTTTTACATTTATATTGTCATTACTTCTTTTGCTACAGCTAGCCCAAGCACGAGTGGGTTGTTGTAAAATTTATTCTCATTTACTCAGGCCACCTCCTCTCTTAGAGAAAGAGTTCAGTTTAAGCAAGGTTTCTCTATTCACAGGAGTTTATGTTATGGCATTTTAGACTTAAACACATCACAATGTTATTTATTTCTAAGTATAAAAACATCACAATAATCCATCTGCATGTGTCAGATCCCCAGCATAAAACATCCTGAATTCTTACAGTAGATTTTTCTGGCAACTTTGCTTCACGTATTGCACATTTATACTTAAAAAACAAACCAACAAACAAAACCCTAAAACAAAGCACCCAACGAAGTCTATGGAGAAGTGCTGCATAAGTATTAAATCACAGTAGTGGAGGATTATGGAGCTATATAAAGTTGACTACTAGATTTTTTTTCTGATTATGTTTGCACACATGTATTAATAATTACTTAGCCAACCACTTGATTCTGATTTGCATGACCTTAATGGAAATTAGCCACTATTCTCCTTTGGAAACTACAAACCTTTCACTCACTATCCCCAAAATGCATTATCACCCCATCTCCAAACTAATTTAAAAAGCCTTATCAGGATCAGAACCCAGAGCTGCTAATGATTAAATGGCCCTATATTGAAAGTCTGAGTTTAGTGTGTAGTATTTCCATGAGCACAAATCAGCATTTATCACTGAAAGTTCTGAAAGTCCACAGACCAGAAGATTATTTCAATAATTATCTGCAAGTCTACCTCATGCCTAACTAAGAGAAATGCCTGGTTTGTTTCATATGGCCCTGTACCATCTCTCTCCTGCTATCAGATTAATCCAATTAATAATGATTTCTTGCCTTTTCTTGCATTTTTAATTCTAAAATTCATGATGCCAGCTGACCAGACCGCCAGATTGCAAATTTGGTGGTGGCTATGAACAGGTTGGGACACAACAGTTAATAAACAGTTAAACACACCAGTTGCATAGAAAAGAAGGGAGAAAATTTCTTTTTTCCAGCTAATCTGAGCCACTTATCAAAGGGAAAATCTAAGGAAGTTCAGCAGGAGAAGCAGAGCCAGGCTCCCACACACTGACCAGGAGCCATCTAGAGACGTATCAGTGCAAAGCACTGAAAAAACTCTTTAATCACATTTTGTCAATGTAGTGGCCATTTCCTCTGGGATATTAATATACACAGACTTCATACTCTTCTGCTATAATTTTTTAGCTGTTTTTCAGTTAAACATTGTAGTTTATTTGGGGACTTTTCACTAAATATTTGAATTTTCAGCAAATATTAAAAAGTTTCAAACATGAAATTTGATTTCAAAATTTTAGTCACCTGATCAAGTTAAAAAACCAATGCAGCCCACACAACCCAAAACAAAGTAAGTGAAATACTAAAAGAAAAAACGCCACAAACCCCAAATATTAATCCCTTGTGATTAGAATGTGATTTTCTGACAGAAGTTAAACATTGTGCATGATTCCAGTAAAGACAAAAAAAACCCCGACATATCCAAAAGCCTTTTAAAAAGGGAGTTCTTAGTTTTCTGTACTGCACTAAAAATCTGTAATTTTTAAAATTTTTTTTTACTTCACGCATCAGTTTACTTAATGTTTCGTAAGGGAAAAAAATACTAATCAATCTAAATTTTCCCCCAGAACTTTGTTTTGAAGAGAATTCAGGTTTTTATTAAGAATTGGAAATGACTTTTTACAAAATGAAATTCATTCACAGCATTTCACTTGCTAACATGGTTTAACATGATCTGCTAATTGTAGTAACTGGGCATGTAATATTAAACAACTGAGATAAATAGGCAAAATGGTAATAATTCCTAGTTTATAAAGAGAAATACATACAGAAGTAATCAAATGTATTATTAATTTATTGCAAGTCAAAGAATCCCTATTCTGATCTCTAAAAGAAAAATGCACATTTCCTCAGAATCTGGGATTTGCCCTTCCTGGTATCCTAAATGCCACAAAACCAACCCTGTCTCCAGGCATTCCCCTTGGACTCTCCCCAGGGTCTTTACCACCTCCTGACTCTTTACCTTTTATTTTTTCTGCTAATCGTGGTAGAAAATTTATTCTGCCTTAAAATAAAAAAAAATCTTTTACATCTTTTCTTCCAGTCTTTCATCTCCCAATGATTCCACACTTAAGTTCTCGCTATCCTTATGAAGGCATCTTGAACATACACGTGTGTAAGTATTCAATTGCATTAAAAAACCCCATGGTTTCTCAAATATTGATTAAAAAATAATTGCTGGAAAAATTGTAACAGGAAAGTATGATGAGGAATATTACCACAAGCCTGACCTATAAATATTCACCAAGTGAAACATGTACTTTAGGACACTGGAATATTCATGAAATTTGGGAAGGGTTGTTACCTGCCTGTTGTCTTCCCCTCCCCCAGTTTCTTTCTAAACTACCATTACGCACAGATACTGGTATGTAAAATTCTGCACATATTGAAATAACTCTTTAATATGATTTTTCCGTTCTTCTTTCTTGACTGCTCATTTTCTCCTTGAAGACTGGTTTACAGTAGAATTCAAATCTACATTTTGACTCTGAATAAAAGATAGATTGCTATTAAATTCACTGTTCCATGGGGACTTTATTAGGGCTGCTAGTGAACTGTGCATCATTTTAATTAGAATTAACACTTTCATCTTGTTTATGAATATATGTAAGATAAGCTTTGAAATATTTAACATCTGGGAATACAGTCAAGCTGTCACAGCAAAATTAAGACATTTCACATACATAACTATTATTATATAATAGCCAGATATCAAAGAACTAAACATTCATTGTTAGCATTTGGAGTATAATCTCTCTATGCATACACTTCCATGTCCTTTGGGAATTTATTCATGCTTTGATCAGTATCCCTTTGAAGCAACTTTTCTTTAAAGAGAGACATCTCAAGTGAAGTCCTTGACTGTGTTAGATGTTTCCCTGGTAGGTACGAGACCTGTTTTACATAATCTATTCTGCTGTTAGCAGACACATCCCTAGAACAGCACAAGCTCACTGCAGCAGGTTGCTTCCCAAGGATCACCTTCCCTTGCTGAGGTATTTACTTGGAAGGTTAGAAAGATTCATAGAAACCATCTCCAGATCAGCCACCTCCTGTGAACTCAAGGTTCTTCCCAGCAGTGTTCTCCTGGGATTTGATGGGATTCCTAGAAGTAAAATTAAGGGAGGTGGAAGCTAATCCAGACAAAATAATCCCACAAAACCCTTCAGGAGAGAACTTTCAGCACATCAACTAAAACACTATGGGACTCAGACATATCAAACAGTAAATCTTTGTTAATTGAGACCTAGAGTTTCTCAGAATTTGACATCCAAAACTAAGGCAGCAGCTGACATTTTGGAGTTCCAGCTACTGATCCCCTCTTCCTGCCAAGAGACCTGCAAGAGTAAACAGCAGGGCAGCTCAAAAGCCACCCATCTCCATGGCTTCTCTTGAAACTACTAAGGATGAAAAAATCTCTAAGTGGTTCCTCCCCTTTCACAGGAGCTTTGCTTCCTCTCCCTTTTCTCTTATACAGAGATGTCAGTCATAAATTTTGCCATTAACAATATTGCCCTTGCCATCCGTTTTTTTCCCCCATTTAGCAAGAGCTTAAGCTTGTGAGTGGCCTCCAAACTGCTTTGCCCAATTAAAGCCTCACACATGACAAATTTTGGTTGGTGTGGTTTCTGAGAATCTTTTGAATACCACTGCCCTTAAAATCTAAGTTTGTCCGTGACATAGAATAACCTTATTGTCTAAGTACGTTTTTCTGTCTAAGACAACTGATTCTAATTTTTTATGCTACTTTCCACCTTAAGTTTTAGGAAGAAAAGGCAAAGTGTGTTGGCTAAAGGAAATCTTGTCTCATTTGCATTATTACTGAGACTTGCAAAAAGCAAATATAGCTCAGGTTTTTAAACATCCACACATCTTCTTTTGTATTCAAGACAAACCTCCTCAGAAATCCCTCTGTGCATTCGCTCCTGCTTGTGATTCCTCGGCCACATCATGCCAGAGAAAACCTCTTATTGATCACTTTTGAAATTGTATTTCTCAGCATAAATGCTTTAATAATTGACTGAATAAAATGATGTGAAACCTCTATGGGAACAGTTTCATTACAGAAGATGCTTTATGGTTTATTTGCGAATGTGTTACAGATTAATAATGTGCCTCAGAGGAAGTACTGGTGATTATCTTCAGATTTTGGATCTCCACTTCATGAGTTCTCAAAGGGGATATAATCCATATTGAAATAATAACAATATTCTAAAATGTTTCAATTATTTCAAAGTATATATTCAAGTCCTTGTGCTCAGAAGCTTAAGGAAAAAACTTTTAAAAAATCTAATTCCCAGATTTTGAAAATTTCTGAGCCATTGTATTATACATTATAATCTGTAACATATATAATTATATAATTAGAATTACATACGTATTACAATTTGAGTCAGATTTCTTATTATTGAGAAAAAACCAGAATCGACTGCAGTGTAAAAACTTGGAAACTTTCACTGAGCACTGTGACTAAAATTTTTTCTCTTAGCTTATACTTATTTTTCAGGGTTCCAACAGGAATAACAACAATTCAACGAACTGAATTTTCAAAGACAAATATATCAAACCCTTATTATGCCAGAACTGTTATTCTACTGCAAGAAATGGCCATGGAAATCCTTAAAACAATTGTTCTGTGCACACAGTCCATGTGTTCCTTTGTAAATTGGTGGCCAAGGTTTGTCACAGCTTCCTCACAACTGATATCTCTTTCACAACTTTCAACAAATGCCATGAGCAGCAAAAGGCATTTTGCATTCCACAAGTGTAATTAGGTCTTTATAGCAAAACACTATGGTTTTACTCTCCTCCATTTGTTGGTCCCACAAGACCTCTTCCACACACAAAGATGTACATTTTCAGCACACTGAGGAAACCCACAGGCTGAGGATATACTCAGCCGTAAGAAAACCCCACCACACTTCTCTTCCAGCTGCAGGAAAACCTCTTCAGCTGTAGGAAGACACAAGCAACCAATCCTGAAATTTTACATTCATTAAATACAGCAGGACCAGGGTATCACTCAAACAAAACTTGCCCCGATTCAATATATTTGATTGTTAAAACAGTTAAGGTTGATCGTGTGTAAAGTGCAATGAACGTCTTTCCAAGGCAAATTAATGTGAAATGTTTGAGCTGAAGCTTTAGCTATGAATCCCAGAAGGAGGAAAAAAAAAATTATGTGGCAAGCAAGGAAAAGCTGCAGTACCCAAGAATGGAGAGGCACAGTTTCTGTTAGTGTCTCTAGGACGCAACATACATTTTGAGGACAAATCCTACAACAGTGAGAGACGCAGGACAGTAACACAGAGTCAGTGCATTCCTTCTTCCCCTCCTGCCACACTACAGCATCCAACCTGTCAGTCTTCCTGGGTTTTGCCAACACAGAAGAAACTTAAAGTTAAAAAATAACATATAATAGTTTTGCAATGCACTTAGTCTATATACAGCTGAACAGAGGTACAGATACATTCACATTTATATTTTCTGTAAAAGTTAAACAGCTTGTTCCCATTAGTACCACAATTTTTCCATGTGGCCACCACTGCAGTGCACTTTTTTCAGTAGAGCAAGAGTAAATAACTGATTTACTGTGGGCTGCTGCTCATGTCAAATGATGCAGCTCTGTTACCAAGTCACACACAACAACAAAATCAATCCCTGCGGTCCCTTGGACAATTTTTGTCTACTGTTTATCAAGGATAGCTGGTAGGATCAATATCCAGCAATATTCACTAACGCAAAACCTGAGGCAAGACACACTTGAGTTATCAGCATGCTTTTGTGGCTGAAGTTTCATGTCTGTGTGTACAAACAGGAAATATTGAAGTTTTTCAGTCTGAAACTTGCTATTTAACCTCAGCTGGCTTCCTTATTCCACTATTAAAGCAGGCTCCCATTCAATGCACACCTCAGTATCAGAGCAAAAAACAGCAATTTCCAACATTAATTCAGTTTGCAAACAGCAAGTTTTATATTTATGCATAATTTATTTAGGTGCAGTTAGAAAAATCAAAGCTTTGATTTGAATTTTTACAGTGAAACACTCTGGAAACCAGGTTACAGTGGCTATTTATAAGGGTCTTTATTTGCTCCAAATAATGCAAGTATGACATGACAAGAATGTGCAAACAACTTTTGTTCATTTATTATCACTGGAGTTTCCTTACTATGTAAAATCAAATGTAAAGGTTTTTTTTTTTTGTTCTTTAAATCCTTACTTCTGTAGCAGCACCCCTTTCCAGCTGTTTTATCAGACTTTTTGTGTTACAATTTATCCAGCTGAACAATCTGCAGATGGCTGTAGATTAAGTAAAAAGGGTTGGCTGTGAGCTACAATGTGAGTTTTTACAGCACTGAGATTTTTCTGGCTGTTAACTCAGGCAGTCATTGAACACAGGTGCCCTCAGGTACTTATTTAATTCCTACCACTTTGTTGCAGTAAAAAAAACCCCAAAACCAAAACAAACCACCTTCCAAAAATCAAAATCAGTAACTAACTTAAATATCCACATTTTTAAGGCACTGAAGAGAAGATGCAAAAATGCTACAACTAATCCAAACAAATGAAAACATGACAAATTAACCCAAAACCAGAAAGAGCCATCAAAACAACCTGAAAGTGTTGAAAAAAAGGTGAAGTAACTGAATACAGCCAAGCCAGACCTCTCCAGATTGGTAAAACTCTCTAAAAATTCATCCTTCTGACAGTAAGTAATATCCCATCCATGCCACAGTTCACCATCCCTCATTTACCTCCTATTTCAGCCAGGCAACAATGCTATTTTTAATTCACACTAACTGCAAGGCTTAAGGACAAAATGGTTTTCTGTGTGCAAGGGGAAAAAGTACAAATGAAAGAGACAGAGCCTGAAATAGCTTGGCACATGACCTGCCATTTAGAAATTAAAACCAGGGTATAGGAACACAAAGGTGCTGCCAGTAGCATCTGCAACGTCCCTTCAGAACAGAGAGTAATTTAAGTTTTCATCTACTGTAAATACTCCTTTTTTCTAACATATACAGGCCTTGAGTTCAGAGTTTTTCCATATGCTAGCAGCTATATGTGGTTAAATATATTCAGAAGCTTTGAACACGTCATTATCAATTACTTTTCTATACTCTTACCTACAGATTTGCCATTATCCACAACTTCTATTTTTTTTCCCATCCTTGTTCTTGGATTGTACTAAAAACATCTATTTAGCAGTTCCACCTAAGGGCTGAATCTGGAATTGACAAATCACAATTCAACTTCATCTGCATTCAGAATCGTAAGTTAAAATGTGTTGAGCGTTCACGTAAGTTGTGCAGCCTTACATAGGCTAAAGAGCAGGTTTTTCAGTGAAAAATATGTACCACCAATAATCACAAAGGTTTCAAGTACTGCCATTGAAATGGCGAAATCTAAAGCTCTGCAGACTCACATAACCTATGTAAAATAAACCATCATTGCTCAAGCACAGGAAAAAAGCATGAAGACCTTTCAGAACAGTCACAAAGTTAAGAATCTGCTATAAATTTCATTAAACATATGGCTGTTTACTTGAAAAAATTAGTATTATTTAATATTTTTTAACTAACCAAGAAGTCACAGATACAATTAAAAACCAACTAATTAAAAAACAACTATTTAAATTATCTCCGTAAGAGATCAAAGCAGAGAGGATTGTGATTGCTCTATTCTGCAACAGAGACAAAATGGTCAGTGGATCCTCTTAGTCCTCCCACTCATGCAGCCTGACAAATTCCTGTCTCTGGCTGTCCAAAAAGAGTTGGCAGGAAACAGAAATTTGAAATTTTACACCCTGTATCTTAATGATCTACTACAACGCAAGTGAATAGCCCCAGCTCTGCTGCAGGAAGGACTCTGGTGGCTTTCCCTTAAAAAGATAATTTGTAGCCATTGAAAATTTTGAATTTAATCTCATTTTGTCCCATTTTGTCGTCAAAACCTTTCTATGCTTTTCCTTTAAAGATGCTTCCTTCAGTGTCTGGTAAAGATTAGACCTCATGAGCAAATAAACACATGGAAGAAAAACCAAAAGGAAGTTTACACAGTACTGTATCTCTAACTAATGAAACTTGCAGTTCCAAAGTACTTTATTCCCCCCTTTTCCCATTCTGATACCAGCACACAGGTAACTAAAGCATGACTGTAACATGAACTGCTTGGTTTCCCACTAACAAAGCCACACTAGAGGTACATACATGAGGAGGGGATTAGTTAATATTCAAAAAATGAGAGTAGTTTCCAATTAAATCAGATGAAAAGGCTGAAGAACATAGACTGCCAAAGTAGAAATTCTAGCACTGAAACATCACCACAAATTCAAGTGATGAATAATGGAAAGAAATATTTGTTCAATTAAAAACTCCATGTGTTCAGGCATTAGTATCCCTAGGAAGTGTTGTTCAGTCAACTCAAGGTCAGAGGATTTGAATTTTACATTTTCACTTCTATTTGTCTCAATTAAAATAAACCAGGTGAGTCTATCAGTGGCTGTTGTTTTACATTTTTACACTTAGTATTGCTTCACCTATACCACATTTACCCCACTTTGGAAGTCATGGCTTCCTGAGAATATTCCTCAAGAAGAATCAACTTTTTATGGCTGGTGAAATACACTTTTGCACTGTTTGACTGGTTAAGACTAAAGTAAAATCTGAAATTACTATAATAATTAGTATTTGCTATATATAATTGAATTTTTCTTTGCAATTAATTCCTAACCTTGAGTAATTCAGATGATTTTTGGTAAATCATTAAAGAGTCAAACTTCAGTTGAGTCATCCAATTATTTCTGTACCACACCCAAACAGAACTGAACCATTATGATTAAGTTTGTAGAGTGTTCCTTGTCATGATTGTTTGTTCCTATATAAAAAAACCACCACAAAATCCTGATATGACCTGTATATATTATACACTTGTTAAATTCAGCACAACTCTTGTCTTGGGCTGACATTCAGAGAACACAAAGTATTGAACAGGCCACTTTTAATTGATGTTTACCAGAATCCTGTGCAGCATCTCCTCCTCCTAAGCTGCAACTTGGTAATGGGGCTGGTGTCAATGAATTAGCAAAGACAGCAGTTCATATCAGAGCCATTTCTGATTAGCATTGCCAAATTATTGTTTCTAATTTATTCATTAGTGCCTAAAGAAACAGAACATGTGAAAGATGCTGCTCTTTCAGGATTTTGAGGGGAAAATCTTGAAAGCAGATTCAAATCAAAGACTGAGAGACTATTTACATAATAAATTTAGAGAAGATTGGTATATTCAAGGTTATCCCACTAAAAAATGTACAGAACACACAAATACCTGGGAATCTCTTGCAGTCAATGCCACTTTTCCCCCCACTGACTTCAAAAAATGAAGACAGTCCCAAATTAATGAAAAATTCTCTGTTAATATTCCTCTGAACTAACTAGAGACATTGAGGCATACATTTAACAAGTATGGATATTTTAATCCAGCTGGGAATCCTTCTCAATACGCTTTGGCTCTGAAATGATGCTTTTAAAAGAAAATACAATGGATAGGGAATACTGAGAGATCCACAGACAAAGAGAGATGCATAAACCCGACCTATATTAAAATAACTGAAATAGGGGAAGCAGGTAAAGGAGATTTAGGCAGCTACAAATAACCTATGATTTTTTAACTGCAGTAGTAAAACTGATCAAAGACTGTTTTTATACCCATTCCTGCTGCTTTGCAAAAAGATGAGCAATGACAAAGGCAGAATATCCTTCTTTATGCCATTTCATATTTTGTGAACAGAGACTATCTCCACAAATATCAAAATAGAAATTTATTCTTTAAATTCTGTGACATAAGCCATATTTACCATGAAGGGCTTATTCCCTACTGAGCCCCACAGGTTGGAGTATAAAAAGTCTGACACCATTTCTAAGTAGGAAAAATATATTCAACTACTAGCAAGTATTGCCCACCACCCAATTCTTCATCAGAACAGACTTCAAAACGCAAAATTATTATTTTAACTGTTATTTTCATGCAGAAGAAAGGTTCTCTCCTGAGCGTGTTGCAGATTATGCCTGCACAAAGCATTGACAGAAAGGTGCAAAACACTTTCAAGACTCGAATTTGCAACTCCATCAGGGGAGTGGGAGGGACAGAAGGGCTTTGGGTTGGGATTTGGAGGAAGGACCCAAAAGACATGAAAGTTTTATAAAAACATATCAGGTCTTATCAGCTAAGATAGAGTGGCCTCTACTCTTCCCTCATCTAGTCCACAGCTCTCTGCTTCTATGAAAACAAGCTCAATGTAAATTTTAAACATTTTCCCCTCAGAGAGTTAGTAATGTTCAGGTATTTTTTAACAGGTATTAAAAGAGCTCACCTAGGATTTACTGACAAGCAACAACTCTTTTAAAGTCTGAATTTGTTATTCATGTCTCAGCCAAGAAGCAAAGCCTAAAAAAGAACATTATGGCTGTCTGAAAGATGTCTATCAACACACGTATCATGGTTCAGTTCACAACAGTAAGTCACACTGAAAAAATGCCATTGTACAAATGCATTCCCAACTGGCCACATGTCCATCTCCACCACCAGCTTTAGCACAAACATGGCCACCCTGACACAACCCTTCCACTCATGGTTTATATACTGTGAAGTGGGAACTACTGAAACTAAATTGTGCTCTTTATTTATGATAGCATCTCATGCAGTTGGGCTTGCCCTGGGGATGACATTCACAAAGCAATGCAAAACAAGTGTACTCTGAAAAACTGCCAGAAAAAGTATCATAAATATTTAGATTCACTGTAGAAGACTAAATGGACAACACCAACCTATAAAAATTATTTCAAAACATGTGGAAGCTCTATTAGATCAGAATTTTCTAAAACAGAGATTTGTAACTCTTGGGGCAAATAGGGAAGAATATGCAAAAACTCGTGGCTTTAGGTCCTCCATTTCATTTATAAGGTCCTCTTCAGCAGATCAAGCCGCCAACTGAATAAACCAGTGGAGTCAATGTACTGCAGAAAACATTTCTGGCAGACTTCGGCTGCTGGCTATATTGCTCATCTACAGATCTAGTGTATGACTCACTTGCATAATGGACAGGAATTCATTCAGCATTAAAGTTTCAGAGAAAATTCTTATCCCATTAAGAGAGAAACCTTTTGACCTTATGTACAAAATTAAGCTGGCTTCCAATAATGGCATTGTCAACATTGTATCTCTGCAACAAGTACATTTTGATAATTAATGCTGGCAAGATCAGACAACAAAGTGAGTTTCATTTTGTGATTACAGTGCATAGTGCTTTTAATGCTCTGTTATCCAAGGTTGCTGTGCAGCTTGCCTAACACCATCCAATCTGAGAAACTCTTGAGCAAAATAGCAGAGTCATTTGTGTAAAGGATGGATATGGACACTCTGTCCCTTTTTGCTACAAAGCAAATGTTGAATCACAGCAGACAGCCTCAGCAGCCACTGAGATTTCATTGTTTACAACCATTACTACAAAAAAAAGGCATCTTTTTCTCAAGTCATTTTGAATCTATTATGGACAGTGCAAGAGAATACACAAAGTATGACAGTATAAGACTTCTCCTAAAAATGAAAAAAAAAAAAAGAAAAAAAAAAAACGAACAATGTTTTCTTACCGTGGCAGGAACCATCCAGTTCTTCATATCCCACACTGCAGATGCATCGTCCCAGAGGCACCAGCCAATCCCCATCTGCCCCACAGTACAATTTTGGGGTGTCCCGTTCCTCAGCGCTCTTCACGCAGGAGCCCCGTACTTCCACCAACGAGGAAGAATCCACCCTTGGAATGGTGTCAGGGAACATGGCCAAATTACGGACCGTGAAAGGGCACTTCTTGTAATAGACACGGACTGACACCAAAGCAATGCATGCTCCAATGTCCTGAAAAGCCAGATAAAATCCCTTCTTGTTGATCGGCCCAACTTCACGAACTTCTGTGTTGAGTTTGAGGATGCGGTCGCCCAAGTCCATCTGGGTAAAGCTCTCATCAGCCGCTATGGTATCAATTTTAGTGTACTGGTTTGGCTTGAACTTTACTCCATGAGGCTCATCTGACTCCATGTAGTAGAGATTGAACGTTTCCTTGCAGGTCCCCAGCACCCACGGAATGCTGTTGCAGTCCCTCAGGGTGAACTTCATCTCCACGTAGATTTTCTGTGCGGCATCGCGGGAGACCCAGTTGGTTTGCAGCCAGTTGTTCTGGTTGGGTTCCATCACATTGCACACCTGGTAAGTGTGAATGGGACGGTTGTGTTCATCCATTTCAGTTATGGCATCCCACTGGAAAGAAAACAAAAGTGCTTGAAAAATAGGAAAAATATGTATTATGCATACGCACACATGCCCCATGTATATGCACCTATGGCTTAATTATGAATAATTAATTACTTCAAGTTTAGTGGAAAGACAGTAGTTAAGAGAAGGTAACTACAGAACACTACATAAATCCTCTTTCAGAAACTCCACAATAATTCTATATAATAATGATGTTTATATTAATAGAAACATTAAAAAATGACTGCAGACTAGCAAAAAAGGAAATACAGGCTGTGTTTATATTATATATATATTTCCATATACTTTATATCAAAGGCTCACCAAATGCTTAACTTATTACATAATCAGCTACTCCAAAAGACTACCAACATTCCAAAAATAGCTTCAATATAACTGAATCAACTTTCTACTGAGCAGTCGTAATATCAATTTAGCACTAGAGAGAGGTTTTCTTATCAAAACACAGAACTATTTATAGTTCTGTATCCAAAAATATTGTGTCCCACCAGAAGTTTTAGCTTGGCTTTTAGATGTACTGATCCATCAGAGTGGAAGAAGCAGAAAAAACCAAAACAAGAACCAAAACCAACCAACATTAAAGTCACATTAAAAGCATACATCATACACTGTATGCTCCAGAGGTCTCAAAAAGAAAAAAAAACCAAAAAACCCACCAAACAACTCCCCACCACAGCAAACAGAATTAAAGAGTAGGTGGGTGGTTTAAAAAATGTAGTTTTTAAAATATAGAACAGCCTTCCAAACTGGCCTAGGCCAGCTTAAAATAAAGCAAGCCTCAACATGCTACTGTCTCTTAAAATTAAGGAAGAAAAAAGTATCTAAAATATCCTCCTCTTACCAGGGGATTCTCTTCAGAAATATTTATATAGCCACTCTGAATCAGTATCTCAATTTGAACTTAGAAATTAAAGCCCTAAAGTTAGCTGTTAACCATGCAGTTAATAGCATAAATCTATTACTTCTGTAGGAAAGTAAAGGCTCAGCACGTCAATAAGTGGTTTCAAAGAATAAAACAAAATGGATTGATCAAACATGGTCAGTGCTTCATCTCATTCAAAGCAGCTCTCTCATGCTTTGTGCCTGTGCCTCTCCACTGTGCTCCCACACAGCCTGCTGACATCTCTCTTTTCAGAGGAATTTATCTTCGGGTAAGAAAAATGTTTAAAATTTGCAAAATTGTTTAATAGAACTAGTAGTCTAAACACCATACGTATAAAATACTTGAGAAAAGGTTAACATTGAACATCTCAACCAAGCCATTTCACTGGGCCATGCTGGGTAAGGTATGGTTCCAAATACAGCATGTGCTCTTAGGTACCAGTCCTAGATACTGAGTGCTATCAAGGTGACTTCCACCACCCCAAAATGTCACTATCAGTGACTGAAAAGTCTGACAGAACTCACTCTGTGATAGCCTCTGACATGGACAGTCTCCCTGCATGGAACACAATCTGCTTTTAATTTTACTGGAGTGTTGCATTTCTCTTCTGATAAAAACAGTCAGGAAAGGCAATAGTTGAATTCAGTGTAGCCAACAAAAAGCCAAACAATTTATCAAACACACACTGGTTTTCTTTTGGGTGTATTTCACATTATAGCTCTTATTTAATCAAGTTATAAGTTTACAGAAACATTTTAGTTGTGAAAAACTTCAAAACCAAATGAACAAAAGCATCTCACTGGTGATGTTTGCACAGGGATGTGATGGTTCCCCCAAAAATCCCTGGCCTGACATGCACAAAAGCTGGCAGGAGTTGTCTGCCTTAGACAAGCAGACAGTTCAGACCTCCTTCAAACTTCAGCCATCCCAACATGCTGCTTTACCTTCAAAAACTTTTGATTACAGTCCTTTCAAATAAGGAAAACCTCTGCTAATGTTGATGGCAGCAGCAGCATAAAGCTAATTCTTACACCTGGAGTTCCAGGACTTACGGAGAAGACACAAAAACATGGTTTGGAGGACAGACCTCAAAATTCTAGTATTAAACAACAGTATGGCTAAGAGGTTACATTTACATGTAGCATAAAGCAGGAGTAAGTCACTAAAATAGAAGAACATACAATTTGAAGACTGGTAGGGAGAAGATTCCAAGATTACTCATCACATCCAAGTACAAAATATGAGATTAGGCTACAAACCACACTGGGATTTTAGTTAGATAAAGTCTCAGCTGTTTCCATATATCTACAAACTACTTTATAACCTCTGTTTCATTTTTAAACTTTACTGATATCTAACAGCTGTACAGAGAACACTATTAAGAGCAAATTACATAACTTTAATCTTGAATTAGCTGTATAATACTGAAATCTGTTTTCATTGATTCCAATTTTTTTTATTCTATTTTAAACCAAAACACTGGAGATTTTAAAAAAAACCAGCAAGAGCCATTTAGCACATATCAGTACTGAAAGCAGTTCCAATTAATAGGGGTAGCTATATCAAGCAATTGAAAATGCGTATTTCCTAATGAGCTGATATCAAGGTAAACTTCACATGTAGTGAAAGACACCTCTCCCACAAGCTGTCACACTGATTGATGGATTAACACCAGGTTCTTAATCTCAGATAACAGTTACTGAGGCACCAAGCCCAGCAGCTGTTTGGTAACCTGGGATGGCAGTTTCAGAATCTTGCACACCTCAAGATTCTTTTTATTGACATTTTACCTCATCTTAAGAAAAAAGGGGGGACACTGGTTACTTAAGCCCATGCCCTCACTCACCAGTTTATGGAAGAAACCATCTGCTCTTACAAATTTTGCTGCATTTGTATCCTAAGTAAGAAAGTTCCCTCCCCCTCATAATTTTAATCAAAGGATAATTCTCTAAAAATAAAGGGTTCTGCATCTGCACATACCTAACCAGTGTCTCTTAGCTCACCCCTGAATAAGAAAAACTTATCAACACATCTGGATATCAGGCACACAGTGGCACCCCTGGGTAAAGTATTCTACACAAATCATTTTTTGTTAGCAAAACACACGGGGATAAGCACTGGCTTTCCTTGCAGAGAGCTGAAGGAAGAAGTAGTGCCTGAAAATAACATGGGATAGGAAATTGAGGGACAAAACCTGTCGACTTCAGCCATTCCACATTTTACTACCTGCTAAGAAGATGCAACTGTTTAGGCAAATCCCCAGTGGTATTAAGTCTTATTTCTTATCTGGCAACAAAAGGAAGGTTTCCATTTTAAACGGAGGAACAAAATACATAAGGTTCATGCTACAGAGATCTGATTTACTCTCTTGGCTTCAGCAAGCAAGATAATTTCAGAAATGGAGTTGTCAACGACTTCTTACACACAAACATAAGCTGACATTTGAAAATTCAGTGAACTTGAACTGTAGAAGTTGAATTTTTTGACATATATATCCCTCATTTCCTACAAACATCCACTTAAGACAGCTCAGGTCACTGTTAAAAAGTCCATCCTGTTAAAAGGGATGGACTGTGTTTGTTGTATAGAACTGCTACTATCCTGAAAAACAGTCTGAAGAAAGTTGCAAGTGTGTCCACACAGCTCATGTACCCAAAAACAGTTAAATAAACATTTCCTTACTTATCACATCCAGTGAGGATAAGAATGCATACAGTGTTTTCTCTAAATTGGTCTTTTTTTTTTTACCCCACTAAATGGTTTACTACTTATTTAGGTCATCCCAGATCTCAGCTGGGAGTCACCTAATGAAATCTACACATGTAGAACACCCTCAGCTGTTCACTCCTGACAATCTTATAGATCAAATTTCCATGGAAACAAGCTGAATGGTAAAAATAAATAGAGTTTTAGAAGTTTTTTTAAAATTCCCTTATACTAATCTCCAGTGAGATGATCTTCATAAAAATGAGATCAGAAAGGTTTAAACAAGGAAACACCAGTGGAGGACTTGCACTTGGGATGCACAGCTGCCATGTGACAATGCACATTTACACATCCTGCTGCTGTAGTAGCAACACTCAGGCAAAACCAGCTACACACTACATAACAGAACTGCAGGAAAAAAACCTTCTCTCAAATGAATATGCTTAGGACATGAACCTTTTAAGGCACAGCTGGCATTTAAGATGACATGGAAAACAGCAAGACTAAAGAACATTTAAAAGAACTACAAAATTGCTGTTAAGTTAAAGGTATCAAGTAATATTTCCCCCATTCCCACTAACTCATTTTTCTTTGCCTTCACTTTTCCCAAGATGTACAAGTCTGTATGTGAAAACAGGGGCTCAGACCCCCAAAGATGAGCGGTAACACTGAACTCATGAAATGTCCCTATTTAAGAAGGGGGGGAAAAAAAAAAAAGGAAACAAAACTCCCCAGCTACTTGTATACGTCTTAGCAAGTACAAGCTGGGGTAGCTGGCAAAATAAAACAGCGATTGAACTACTTATGTTCTTACATTAAAAATTGAGGTGATTTAAAGTTGCTTAGGGAATGAATAGCAATATGTAGCACACTTTTCTTAGCTCTGGAGAACTAAAATGACAATCACAATGCAGGTTTAGAGGAAAATGTGACATCTGTTTGCTATACAGGCACAGAATATGAGAGTAGAGGGCAAACCCCTCAAAACCTGTAGAAGTAAGCATAATTAAAAGGAAACAACAGAATCAGAATTGAATAAATAAAGAATAGTTAGGGCAATATAAACAAGAGAACACAGGAGAGAAAATTGTTCATGCACTCAAAATAGAAATCTGAAAGTGAATTGCTTTTCTGTTATTTACACGAAGCAGTCAACAACTGAGAGATAAGCTGCTCCAGGTGATCCAGCTCCGCTCTGAAAACTCTCCTGCTTCATGTAAATGTTTTCTACAGGCAAGCAAGACCAGGATTTGGTGAGAATTTGGGGATGAACCCTGGAATTCAAGCGAGACCAACTTCAGATACATGGAACAATTGACTCTCTCTTGGGGATTAGCCAGCCTAGGACTTTGGGACCAGCAGGCAAAATAAGACAGCCCTGCTCCAGCTTTGGAGAGTGAATTGTGACTGTTCCAGAAGGAAAGGGCATCAGAGGTCTTAAAAAAAGTACTTTGTGCATCTACTAGAAAAGATCAAGATAACAAGAAACATATTTACATCTCAAAATACATACTCTGATGTAGGGCTCAGGCTAGTGACGCAATCAGTTTATTTGACTGACCAGAATTTAGACAGGAGCATGATAAGGCACCATTGAAAACACTACCCACAGAATGATGTTTCTACTCTCTGGGCACAGCAGAGAAAGTATAAAACAGAAAGCAGAGAGAATAATACATCATTCCTTCCTTAACAAATCATGAAGTAGTATATTCAGAAAAGAGATCTACAGAAAAATGGGAAGAAAACCCAAAAGAACTCACACATACGCATACACATGAAGGCTGTTTATTGTAAACTGAAATATAATTGAAATCAACCACTACCATGTAAAATACCTTTCTCCCCAGCACTCTGGAACAAGAGCATTGTTTCCCTGAACACGTTATTGACTATAAAAGACTCAATGAACTGCACCAAGGATCTGCAAGGATAGTGTGCCATGCTGTAATTTGCTTTTTAAATGAGACACAGTAGTAAAACCTCAGCAGGTGGTGAGAGATGCCACAATTCAGTGGTGAAAAGTGCTGCTGATCACCTTTCCAGGGGCAGCTTATCCCTCTGTAATGCAACACCTCCGATGTATTTGGAATTGAATGGAAAGTGAGAGCAGAAAGTCTACACCTTTTCAGGCTACTACAGCTCATAGCACTTAACCCTGCTGTTTGCCCTTCAAGAATCTGCCAGTGCACTGTCCCTGGGACCTGCAACAGAGGACTGCTCTGCTGGCCTCTGTCTTACAAAAGAAATAATAATAAAAAATACCTAACTCAGTGGTTTTACAGGTATCTGCTACTAGAATAGAGCTGGGTCTAGCTAATTGTAATAGTTGTCTGCTACACTTGGCTGCCAGCAGCTGCAGAATCTGCTGTGATCAAACACAGAATAATGCTGATGCTGGCAGGGCAAGGGGTACAAGAGCCCAGCAATCCTCATTTGGCTGAGTGAGATTTATGGGATTAGCCAAGGATACCTGAAGAATGTGACAGCTCTAAACAGCAACACACATGTTGAAACAGAGGTCTGCTGTGGAATAACAGATGTGTGGATAAAAGAATGAAGCTGGTCACTCAACAGAACCACAGACTGGCTTAGGTGGAAAGGGACTTAAAGATCATCCACAGGAAGGGACACCTTCCACTAAACCAGGTTGCTCAGAGCTCCATCCAACCTGGCCTTGAACACTTCCAGGGTTGGGGCTTCCCCACAGCTTCTCTGGGCAACCTGTTCTGGTTCCTAACCACCCTCACAGTTAAGAATTTCTTCCTAATATCTAATCTAAACCTGCCCTCTTTTCAGTTTAAATCCATTCCCCCTTATCACTACATTATTAAATGTAGTAGTAAATTAGTAAATATCATTAGTAAATGAGATATATCATGACTTAAAATATGTGTAAATGCTTATACTTCCTTATAATTGGAATAAGACAAACAAGGACTAAGAAATAAATTACAACTGCAAAATAACTAAATCAAACTGTAGGTATAATCCAATCAAGCTCCAACAAGTATTAGCTGTTTAATAGTAGAAGCTGTGTTTATTTGCTGCTGTGTTGCTTTATTTCCTAAATATGTGGAGCGGCAGCAATCCTGGCTCTGCCCTTCCCAGCACCTCATACACTCAGAGTAACTGGAGCAGAATGTTACAACACTGCTCAGTGAAGCCACTGGGTACTTTGGTAATGCTGCACAATAGCTGGCTGCATCAGCTATGTGGCCTGGGGGACCTTGCTGGATCTCCAAAATAGCACAGATAATGTTGTGGTAGATGTTTGTGTGTCCTCAGGTATTTAGAAACACAGAAAAACAGTGTCGAGGAAGTTTTAAGAAAAAACCAAATAACAAACCTTGAGCAATCCCTGTATTTCTAGTTTAGAAATTTCTGCAAATTCAGAGTTTGCCTGTTTGTCTTATTCAAGTGTTTGTGAGAAGCCCTGTGCTGTCACATCACCACTGCATTGGCTCTGATGCACCAAGCCCCTTGGTACCCAAGCTGCTCCATAAACTCCCCTCCTGCCAGACCTGCACTTCCCATGAAGTTCAACCCTGCCAATTGGTCTGGCCTGCTGGGAAGCCACAACATCATCAGGGCAAGCAGAGATACTTGGAAGAAGATTTTCTCAGCCCTCAGCTTGAGAGCTGACCTTCTCTGCCCCATGAGTCAATGCACACACTGAGTCAAATGACTGCTTTTACCACTTAAACCCTTCAAAAATTGCGCATTGCATCACATCACAAATCTGACTTGAATGCATAAATTTCCAAGTTTTAGTTCTACTTTACCTGCTTTCCCCGCTTTGGATCTACAATTCTGATACTTGAAATTCCCCTTCAGCAGCAGGAAGATTTTCTGCCTTTACCATTCCGAGCAGTGGAGTTTTAAGTGAATAGCGCAGAATCCCAGCACACCAGTGGTCCTGGCTATGTGCACCCACAAAGAGGGCTATGACTCAAGAGTTTCCCATTTCCATTTCCTGACTAATCACTCTGGGGAAAAAAGCATTTCAATACCCCTGATGGCAGAAATTGTATAAATACCTTTTCAAGCTCCAGGTTTTCCCACTGAAAAGCAGCAGATCTCAGGGGGATTTTCTATGTGGGTACTGGCATATTTAAATTCCTGCAATTAGCAAGCAGTCAATGAGGTTAATATGGATGAAGTGAAACCCAGAAGAATATCTGTCCACTTCTTCCCATCTCTCCCCAGTTTTTTTCTAAAGTCTACTTTCTTTTTTTTAAAAAAAAGAGAAAAAAATATCCTGCCTTTTCTACCTCTTATTGAGTGCATACTGGTCCATTAGTGGTTCTAATTGAAACTACACAAATGGAAACAATTAAAAATAATAATTACACAAAGCAGCTATGTAAGGCTTTTCATCTGTGGAGTGCTTTATAAACACCAACACATTAATTCAGGCTAAGACATAAAACTAAAGAAGCAAAACTAAAGATATTAAGAGGAAGGTGAAGCGACAGATCAGTGATTTTTGCCAGCACGCTGTGTGTCAGTAACGAGGAGCTGTATCAGCGTGGATGCCTTCATCTGACACTACCCACAGGAGCTGAACTGATGGCACTGCAAAGCTCCTCTGCAGCACAACTCTTCCTTTAAGTATTTCCTAACAGGCTCCTTCAGAACCACTCCTCGTTCCTCTCCAGCTGTTGTACTGCCAGGTGAAGTGGAGCCCATTCCTGGCTGGAACACCTGTAACCAAACTGCTGATGGAGAACTGAACACTTGAATCTTTCATAAATTACCTCCAGCCTTCCACCACCATCCTAAGAAGTGTTATCACTACCTACAAATAACAAATTCATGACTTCATTTTTTCTCAAGCTACTTATCCCTTCCAGGCAGTGGATCAAAAGGGGGAAAACCAAGATTAGAGCTATGTGACTAATTAAAGGCAAAAACTTATATTTATTGGCTTGCAAGGGATCATGTTGATACACTCCAGTGAAAGCCAGAAGCAATGCTATCATATCCTGCCATTTAACTGAGCCCAAAACCTCTGGAAATAAAATCTGAGGGGTGAACAGAAGAACCAATTATTACAAGTGGAACAAGCTGAATAATATCAGTAGCAGCTCAGTTTACCTGCATGTAAATTCATAAGCTTGTGTATTCCAGCTACATGCATTACAACCTTACTCATTTTCTAGGTTAAACAGACCCATGCCTAAAAACTCTGCGGAATAACTACTATTAGAGGTTGCAAACATCCTTAACAAAGTGTCCAAAATGTGCTGAGAAATGAATACAAAAAAACAAGAAGCCTACAGTATTTTTAAAAGGAAAAAAAGTTATCCATATGAACCTTATATATCGTTTGTAAACTCCAAGGCAGGAACAGAGGAAAAAAAAAAAAGAAAGGAAAAGAAAACAATTATCAGTGTTTTCCAGTAAGTCAGTTTGTTCATCCTTCCTATGTAATTACTTATTTACTGAGGACTTGTAAAGTAGCACTGTCTCCTCAGGGAGCGCACAGGCTCAACCATACTTGTTAAAATTTCCTGGAAGAAAATAACCTGCTACCCTTCCCCAGTGCTCTTTCCTTTCCTCCCATTTCTGAGTGCACAAATGGAGGGAGCATCAAGCTCTTAATTATCTTACACTATAAAAAAGCTGGCATTAAACCTACTCCATTCACTACAGTCAAGGAGTGCATCATCAAAACAAACTCTCAGACATCTCATTTCCACATTGTCCTGCATGTGAAAAAAAAAGATGTGAACTATGATAACTCCCACGCTCTTTCAGCCCTCCTCATCTCATTACTCATATCTTCAGTTACATTAAAAACAAAGTAATTTTGTAAATCGACTTCTGACAGAGCTAATGAGAGAAAGGAGAAAATTTCATTTGACTATATTTCAGTTTATTTGGTAGGCAGGCCAGGACATCTTATGTAGATTTGCAATCCCTTTAGGTTCACTCAAATTAGAAAACAGCTAAAAGGTATTATTTTAATGAGGAACTTCTTAAGACAAGACATGGAGAGCTTCAGCAAACACATTTTTCTATAGGTCTGTTGATCAGGTTTCTAAAGGAAAATAACCTATGGATTTGTGGAGAGATTTATACATTTGCTTGCTTCAGTTTCAGTTCATAGTTTTCTTAGAACACCACAATCTGCCCAAGATATGTAGAACAAGCACTGGCTTCCCCAAAGGACCTTGTTTATAACACAAAGCAACACAAACCATGTGGGCACTCTGTGCTTGGATCACATCCTGATCAAGGAGGTACCTAAATACATGTCAATAATTTTTAGCTTAATTTATTGTTAGCTTAATTATTTTGAGTTTGTTTACCTTTTGGAATCAATAATAATTATCCTTTTATTTTCCAGATACTGCAATTGCAAGAGTAGCACCTGACTTCAGTGTTTAGGCACAATAAGACTTTCTGCACCCAACTGAAACTTAGGGCTTTATTTGGAACCTACTGTAGATAAAAATCACTGCAGCTGTCGAGGGGTGGTCATGGAATGTCAACTAGAGGGCATATTAGATGTCAGGTTCTTTTGTAATTTACCAAAAGATTACACCTCGCACATTTATCTTCCAGAACTTTCTCTGTTGTCACAACCAACTTGACCCTAAGAGAGCAGAGCTTTATTCAGCTGAACACAATTGGTGAGATGTTGGTCCAATGCCTCTACTTAATATTTCACCTGCCACAGGATGTCCTTTTAAAGGAAAAGCTACCTATTTTTGTCATTTCAGAGCAGTAAAAAGAAGAAAAAGATTTCCTGGCATTATGTCCTCACAGGATGGTTTTTTTGATGAAGGACACTACAAATTTAATTTTTTTTTTTTTTTTTTTTTTTTTTTTTTTTTTTTTTTTTTTTTTTTAAAACCAAACTGTGCTACATCAGTGACAGTCTTCACATATTTATTTAAAATAGTCCCATGACTTTCTGGTCTAAGTATGAACACTGAAAAAACCTTTCATAAATTTGTAATAGTATCATCGAAAGAACACACACCAAAAGCAGGCCATAGTAAAAGAACATTACTAAAAATCTTTAGCCTCTTCTCTGTAGAATGAGCTAAATTTTTGCTAGGAAACAACTGTTCTTTAGGGTTTTTTTGTTATTAAAATTATGCTTTTAACAGACCTCCTTGTTTTTTAACAGACCTCCAATTTTCTAGAAGGTAAATGTTGGAGTATTCACATGGCCAGGGAAGAAAGCAGCACAATTCAGCTTTGAGAGTTATGAAGAGAACATCCATCCTGTAAAATTAGGAGGTTAGACAAGAATCAAAACTCCAGGAAAAGGGAGGAAGACAACTTCACGTTCAGTTTTTATCTTCCTATTCTCTTTGTCCAAGAACTGTCCTGGGAACCACAGCAATGACTACCATTATCTAACTACCATTTTTTTACAGGCAAAATATTTATTACCGTTATAAACTCTTGTCATCAAATATGGTAATAGTTTAGTAGTTTTCTGACATTTATAAATTGTTTACTTTTTGTTACTGCAGTATATTAACAATGGAGAAACACAATACTCCCACTTCCCTGAAAATTTCCTTACTAGCCTATGATCAAATTGGAAATCTGAGTTCTGCAACTCCCTCTTAGCAACAGAATGAAAGAGTCATCAGAAGCAACACTTCTCCCTCTTCATGACACGAACTTGGAATCTTCAAAGTTTTGGCTCTTTCACATTTCCATATTTGGGGCGAGCTCTTGGGACACACCATGCTCCTACAACCCTGATTTTTCCAGAGAGAAAAACAGGAGCCTTTAAGAAATGAAGACGCTGCAGGATCCATGGTTCTATATAAAGGAGCAAGTGACTGAGGCTGCCCAAGAAGGAAGGCACAGCCCAAAGGAGACAGAAAAGAACCCTATAACCACAGATATCCCACATCAATTGGTCATTCATTAACCACATTTTCATCCTCTTCATCAATCTCAACCATGGAGATTGGAATAGACAATCAATGAGCAGGTGTGACTGACTGAAATAAACTGCTTCTATCAACCTAATGTCCAATTAGTTACATTATTTTTGCTGCATTGCATTTGTTATGTACAGCCACATGAAGTACACGTTCTTCTTATATACCTGTTTTTCCATACAAAGCTTTGACTCTCATGAGAACACCTCTCAATTTCTGCCCTTATTTATCACACTTGAGAGGCTTGCATATGAAAACCCATGAAATTCTATTATCTGCTAATCATAGTCTTATAATCACTTTACTGAAATTATATGCCCGCAAAAGTATGAATTTTCTTAGAGCACAATGTGCTGAATTCAAGACCTCTCCCACCCACCACTACCCCAAACACAGTACAAACCTTCCCTAATTATTCTTATTCTGCTCTTCTGCTGAGACTTGAGATGAAGGGTAGTTAGGAGCAAAAATGTCTTTTGTAAATTGACAGATGTAGAATATTGACCTGCAAACCCTTCTCCAATTTGCAGAGTCCTTTCTTGAAGCAGATGTGTTAAAATAAGCAAGCAGAGTCTTGTGTGTGCACCCGTTTCCTAATGAGATCTGACACAATAATTAGTGTGCAGCAAGCTGGGGTACTTTAATATACTTCCCTTCTCATTTCTATCCAAGTTTATAAAAGTTTCATTAATCTTTGCCACTAACAACAGGAAAGCAATAAAATGGGTGTAACAGCACAAGTCACAGCACTTCACAATCTGCACTTTTATTTCAGTTCCACTACTCAATACTGGTTTCTGAAAATAACCAGGCGACTTTTCAGAAAGGCCAATTAGACAGTTCAGGTAATCTAGGTATGCTCACATTCACCGTTCAGAGTTGCTGGAGATTAGTAACATCGATTGAATTTTTGGGACAACCTGTGATTTTGATGTGAGAGGGAAGACTACCAGAGTTGATAGCAATCACTTTTTTCATGCTCTAATGAGTTGCTGCATTGCTCATTGTTCTGGCCACAGCAAGAAATACTTAAATCTTAGCATTGTAAATACAAAGCCAGAAGATGAGTATCCAAAACAGAAGATAGGCACAGAATGAACTGTCAGCTTTGATCTAACACTGGTAGAATTGAAACAGAAAAAGGAAAACTATACTAAAGCCTCAAGCTGACAAAACCACAATAAATACACATGAAGGAATTTTAAAACTTTAAGAGTAGGGTCTAATATTTTTGTTCTCTTCACAGATGAAATAAAATTGAAGTCTTACTCATGAACTGAGATTTCTAAATCCAGCTGTCTATAGAAAACATTTACTTAAATTAGGCATAAATCCTCACTACAACTTCACGTATTTCATAATTCTTTGCCCTGTGTGTGTATTCCTGCATCAACTTCATACATGCAAGAGAGGCACTTAGACCCAGGATTAGAAAGGAATAAAAAAATTACTGAAAATTTCAGATGAAAGTCACTTAAAGCAGCTTCTACCTGATAGGGGAGAACATTTGCTATACCCAAACATTTTTCCACCAAGAAGAAAACCATGCTGTGCTAAAAATGGAGTGATGTAAGAGTAAAATAAAAACATGAGTCTCTCGTACATAAAACAACAGTTCTTGAGTCAGCTCAGGTGATTCAGCGGCTCTGGTTAGAAGCTTAAATAAAGGCAGAGCTAAAAAAGTGAGGGGAAATAAACCCACTTAATTGGGAACCGCACTTCTGGCATCTTTCAAATCACAGACTGAAGCTTTTATTTTTTCTTACCCATGCATTTTTCTCCCACCAGCTTCACAGAAGATCATTTAGGTTTCAGGTCATCTAGAAAGCAATCTTACAAGCTCTGGTGTGCAGAAACTCTTTTTGTGGGCTTTTTCTGTTGACAGGACTTGCCTTGCTGAAATTAGCAGGTACTTAGAACCAGGTGATGTATCTATGTAAAGTTATGCTATTTTAAATGATGCTGTCAAATAAAGTTATGTTACAAATTGTACAGATTCCTGCTTTTTGCAGCAATTTGTTTTCCCAAAGAATATTTGGCCTTTAAAATTGCTGTTCTGCTGAAAAGCTGTACCAGAACACCAACAATTATGCTATAGTGGCACAAATCAATAGCACTGCATGCAATATTTAATACAAACTGAGACTCACAGGCCTGCTCTTTTAGCTTTTAAAAGTCAAGTTTTTGCTAACTTGCAACATTTTATTTTAAAATGGCAATTATGCTCAAAAGAAACAAAGTGCTCCAGTAATCTTTGGTAATATTGATAAGGCAGGCTTCAGCCCAAATAAAGTCTTGAGAAAATCACAGGAGCACTAAAAAGACAATTCTAGGCAGCACATCCACTTTCAACCCTTTTCATAAGTGCACTTGTGCCATTTAAAATTTCTATACACCAAATGCAAAGTGTATTACACAACAGTATTTTAATCTTAGAGAGGTTTTTTTAATCTAAGTCTTGTCTTCATAGAATTACAGAACAAACAGTAAAATAACTGGGGAGTTGGAGGGTGGAGGAAAGGCAGGAACAGTGAAAAGCCCCAGCTGCTTCAACATCCTAGCCCTAGCAATGACCACTAGTAAAGAGAGTCACTGAGAAATTTAAGAACTGGGTAGGGACACTAATCCAGAATACTCCCCAAGCTGTTATTTTTATCTTAATTTTTTTCCAGGCTACCCTGCCAAACCAAAATTACAACCTGAAACCACTGTAAAGTTTGAGAGGAAAAGGGGGGAGAGAGGAGAGGGGAAAAAAAAAAACCAGGAACAACAGAACACAAGAGCCTTGATTTGGCTGAATGGAAAAAAGAGAGAAATGCATAGCTGAATCTCATGGTTTTCTGATTCTGCCTTTGTCTACCGGGCTAAGCAAAGATGAATAGCAGTGAAGGACTGTCCCATGTATTCACATGTGTATTTCCAGAAAAAAACCTCCTTATAAAACAGCAAATAGAACCAAAAATGGATGTTCTAATTCAGAGTTGTTTCCCAGGCATAGTGAGAAGTAAAACAAAGTCTGATCCATTCTGCCTTTATTTTTCCTGTGCAAAAGCGAACACAGTCCATCACATTTTCATATTATAGTGTCCTCATATGCAAGTTCCTGGACAGAGGTGGCTTAAAAAGCATGTAATGTGTCTAGAACTAATAAATATTTTCAGATTTGTGTAACTCCTGCTTTTGCCTTCCTTTTATGTTTTGCACCATGCAGCCTTGGCCCTAACATTCTGGGCATGGGTGTCAGAACTCTTCACAGCGAGAACATGAAGTTTCTAGGCCTCTCCATACACATAAAATTAAGAATAGCTACATGAAATGATAAATAGCATTTTCTGTGGCATTTCAATGTTGATGAGGGTGAAAATAGTTGGCATGCATATGTCCACATACAAGCATAGTTTGTGTGGCCAAATGTTTGAACAAGAATTTCTGAATTCCAAGGATTAAACACAGCACTTGGTTCAGCAAAAAATTCTTGCCCATTTTCTGCCCTCAGTTCTCAAAAAGCTCAGGAATTTATGTCTATCAGAACCTCCCAGTGGTGTCTGATATTACCCCCACCAAAAAAAACCACAAAAAACCAAAACACAGAGAGTGAAGGACAAAGGACCCTCGTTCTGGCTGCACAGACACGCACAGGTAGCGCCTGCAGAGGCTGAACACCAGCACTGCCCTGTGCTGAGCCAAGAGAGGCTACCTGGTGTTTTTAATTAAAACGCACTCAGCTGAAAGTCATTAATATTGCCAGAGAAAGAAAAACAACCTTTACTCTGCTGGACATGGGTAATAAAGTTTGGGGGGTTTTTAACTTGCTGAGCTCCATCTGTGAAGGTGAGGAGGAAGGTGAGTGAAGAGAGCATTGCAGCTCTGTTTTGTGGGCCCTGTGGCTGCACATCATTCCACCCTGATCATTCCACTTCCTCCACGAGCTCAATCACAGATTTTATTACAAGATTACATCTTTTTTTTCCCCTCGTTAGAAATTAACATTACTTACTTTCCATAACAGAAGCATGCCTATAAAAATGTAAATTTAAGGCAGGCCATCTAAATGGAGCACACTTAACTTCAGCACACCAGGCAGGACTAACCTTGCAGACCTCTGGTAATTTAAATTCTGACAGTGTAAGAAAACTGCAATTGATATTCTGCATAATGAAACTAAACGGAGGCATCAATATGCTGATGCACACTGGGAAAAAGGGTAAAGATACTTTTATTTAAATGTTATATTTTTCAGTTCGGTCTTTCAGTAAAAATGCTTTATTCATATGTAAAACATACTGAGAGAAAAAAAATCATCTCACTTAAAAATCATTATTTACCACTCTTATTTGTAATGGATTTGCCTGGGGCAAGGGGCTGTCCATGCACACCTGAAGCTATTCCTCATGACTACAAGGAATATGTCTCTCAAAAGTGAATACACAGAAATTTCTTTAATGTTCAACACCCACAGAATCTACCTGGATTTTCACCTGCATTTCCCCCTTCATTCAAAATTATGGTGTCCTCCCCACCACAACCTGTAAAGATTATAATTACCAGTTTTAAGAAATGTTTAAAATCCACTAAACACACAAATAAATCTTAGTTCTTATACCATTCTTGCAGTGTAAACTTTCATACTAAAGAAATATAAATTATCTGCTCAAGTTTTGTAAAAAGTGGGCGAGGAACATGGAGTCTTCAAATGTGAGAGCTTCAAGAAACAGAAATCCAAAATCACTGCACTAAAAGACAGATGTGTGTCATATCTTCTCATTCTTTATGGAGGTGATGTGGCAACAGGACAGCAGCAACCTTTTCAAAGCTAGAAGAGTAATTTGGGATTGAAGAGCCCAACTACTGGTTAGGAAATACAGGCAGTTCTGCTTGTGCTGCCAAATTCCTCTGGAGAAACTGGGCAATACATTTAACCTCTTTGTGCTCCAGCTCTCCCTCAGCTGAAACCATAATGCTTCAGGTCATCAGTCTGCAAGTACAGAGAGGTACCTTTAGGACCATAAATCCACACCATCAGACAGAAAACAAGGACAAGAGTAACAGGAAAACCAGAAAAATCCAAACAATTGTATGGTTAGGGGAGTTTTTCAAAGAAATCTTAGAATATTTAGGCATATCAGGCTTACAGATATCTACTAGAGTTCAATTTTCTTAAGCATAGGTATCACAAAAACAAACAACAAATCTGAGAATCAGAAGACACGAATTGTGCTGAATTCAGTACTTTAATCACTACAGATACACATATTCTTCTCCAGCTACAGGTCTCTTACTGTAATAATAATAATATTGTAATACTGTAATAGTGTGCATGTGTTTCCCTCAAATAAAAACACCCTACAGTCTCAAAGCCAACACCATGTGAGTTTACCTTTAATTTCTGAAAGTCTGTTCTCCCTTTAGTTTTTAAAGGGAGATTGCCTTCAAAATTCATCAGACTTTTCTTATGTTAATTTATTTCCAATTCATACCGTGGATCATATTTTATTAGCCTTGGTGAAGAATATTCTGCATTTCTCACAACCACAAAGATAAGGCTGCTTAGTAGAGCTGGCTATAGTATGATCTAACAATCCAATTAATTTGGAATGTGTCTTACTGATTAATAAAGCCTTTTACAGAATTGGCTGTTTCATCTGCATTCACAACCTGGCATTAATGACTTCCTCCATGCAGAAAGTTGTACAACACAGATGATCAAATATTTATGTTAAGATATTTTAAATTTAATTTTATTATTAAAATTTGATAGTACTATCAAAGCTTTCTTCTCATATTCCAGTTTAGTTCTATAATTAAATTCTACACATCTATAAGCTAAACAAACTGGGCTAGAGAAGCAGATGAAGTTTAGTACATTCTGAAACTGGGGCATTTTGTTAGAAAATGAGAACAGAATTGATGGGATGCTGAGGGAACTGCTGTGACAGCAGTCAGCATGAAAATGTACAGCAGGTGATTTTAAAAAGCCATTACTCTTGAGGGCATATCAAAATATGCATTTGTGCATAAAATTACAAAAATGCACACAATAACATCAGCATTATACAGTCTTAGATTAGCCTGGGATAATATTAATACTTACAAAGAAGTTTTCAGAAGATCCAAATGAAGATTTCAAAATTATGGTGATGCTCAACTCGAAACTTGAGCAGAATTTGCTCAAGCAAAGAGGTTCCAAGCCCTTTTGCAAACCAAACTCTTGCTGCCTTTGACAATACAAGTCCAAACTATTTTTCAGTATTTTTAAGTTTTGCTCTAAATTAAAAAGAAAAGAAAACCCATATTCAAAGTACCTTTGGGACTGCTGTAACATACCAAGCAGATAAAATACAGACAGGCCCATTGATTTTTCTACCACTCAAGTGGAAAACCAGAAAACAAACCAGATTTTTTTTCACGGAGCAATAGTTTCCCAGTGTTCATCAAGTGATGCTTGTCCCACAAATCTGTCTTCAGTCACAAAGCCTTCACTAAAAAACTACTCTTTTATTCCTTTTTTTACTGTGTTAACAAGAGAAGCATGGCCAGCTCATGCCCAGCATCCAGATTCATATACTATATATTCATATACATATGTCAGACTCAATACACAGTCATGACAGATTACAACCCTTAATGAGAATTGTCCTTTTTTTAAAAAAAAAAGCTTATTTTTCATCTTTTGTAGAGATGCAGTTCAAAATCACACCTTACTCCTCAAAAATGTATTTATTAAAATGTAAACATTTTATTTCAATTGCTGGTCAGAGCCTGTCTGTTCCCTCCCATATCACTGCCACAAGTAAAATAGTCTCCAAGATTAGAAGTATATTTGTTCCATATTGCTCATTTTAAATGGAAATACTTTCAGATGTCAGCTACTTATTTATTTCTAGTCCATTCAAAAGGTACTTTCCAGTGGCAAAACACAACTAGGACTTCCAAGGTACATTTAGCATAGGATTTATGTACTCCTACAAAGTAAGGCATCAACCATAGCTCCACAGAATAACAAAATGTTTGTACCGCTCCTTTATTTAAAATAAATGTTCCCGAACAGAATACAGAAGAAAAGATGAGCCACAAGTAGAATTTCTCAATGGCTGTTTGAATTTCCCCGCTCCATTTCACATGTCTCTACTCCCCAGTAATCATCTTCAGCTGCTGCTGCTAACAGAGAGCTACTGATTCTGGAATTACTTCCTCCAATTATGGAAATTTTGTAAGTAATGAAAACCAAAATATGTCTTTACCAATGACAGTCAAATTGTAAAATGGTTAAAAAAAGCCATAATTTGCATTTCTTATTCCTCAGTACAGGCAAATCCACAAGGGAGACCCTTAGGAGATAAATCTAGAATCGTTTCCCTTTAGTTACTGAAATCCTGCTTCAAGAGTTTTCGTTACCATTACAAGTCAATAGTGATTTATCTGCATAGAAAGAATAACATCAAACAAAAAATACTGCAAACCATAATAAGAGTTAGCACTGCAAGTAATCTGGGATAGGGTTGCCTGTATGAAATACACTTTTAATCTGAGTATTTATTATGTCACATGCCTGCTGAAAGCATCTGGATAACCCCCACAAAAAAAAACACCCAGTGCTTTTCAGAAGTTTATGTTATTTGCTAAGGAGTTATGGAATAGAGTTACTGTTTAGAACTAAATTATGGTTTATTCTGGTAACATCTTAAAAGTAAACATGTTGGTGATAAAACAGGAGACTGAAGCTCATGGTTTAAAAGCAAACCTGCTCAGAACAAGTTGAAAAAACCCCAAATAAATCCCTTCTGTTCATTTGACACTAAAGAACTGAACAAAGAACACTAAAGAACAGGTCAAACACCTGAATACAGACACTCCCCCAAAGAAACACATGTGGTACACTCGACATCTGATAGGTGTCAGAGAAATCTGATTTTAGCTTTACTAATTTTATTTCAGCATTAATTACAGAAGGTATTTCAAGCTGCACTTCATAAATGTAATGAAAATTTAAACAGGTGCAATTAGCACTGCCTTGTGATTGTTTTCTTTGCACTAAAATAATCACAACCACAAACAAACAGCTGATAAAACACCTTTCCCTCATTCTAAGATTGAACTGCTATCACCTTGTTCCTCAAAATCTAGAGTTAGTACTCCAAAACAAAAAGGTTTTAAAACATGTTGCCCCTTAATTTTCAGTTTAATGCACTGGGATCCAACTTTGCACACATGTCAGTCTACAGTCCAGCATGCAGTATATATAACAATATCTAGTTTTACAGATTAAAAAAATGCCTTTTTTGCTTGCCTAAAAAGCTTTACTCAACATGAGTTCAGCAAGTCTCAAGCAGGCTATTTATCACAGTAAACAGTACTTTTTAATGTAATACAGTTATCCCCTCTCTACAACCTACCACAGTACACTGAGTAAATTTTCCCCCTTTTTTTAAGAAGTTCACCATGATGCAGAAAAGCAGTGGCTGCATGGAGAGAGAGAGAGAAGGGGAGGGAAAAAGGGAAAAAAGGGATATCTGGAAGGTGTCTACTACCACCTTATCTACCCAGCAGATATAAAAGCAAATATACAGCAAATACAGAAGAAGGTGCCTGGGGCTTCTCTCAGCTCGTCCCCGGGGATGGACATCCAACAACCTCTCCTTGACACCTGCTTTAGAGTTTGACAGTGAAAAACTGCTGTCCAATTAAAATTCCCCTGTCACAGGCCTGTGGCCACTTTCCTGCTACAACTGGGTCCCCTGAGCCTTTTCCTCTCCAGGCAGAGAGGAGCTGAACAAGCCCCACTCCACACCCCAGCTGGTCCTTACACGTCCTATGTGTCAGCCCCTTTCCCTGGTGCCTTTCAGCTGGGCTACCAATGTCTAACCTGCTTCATGGATTTTCCAGGACAGCAAACATTCCCTTTATCATTCAGAAATACAATCAGATTCTTCAAATCAGCTTAAAAGGCAGTTCATCATCTCTATATCCCAGAAAGCCAGTAAATAGGTAAATGATGTGTCCAGGGAAATGGCCAGGCACTGACATATGATGGAGCCATTACTTTCTATTAATAGTCTATTAGCAATGTTCCATTATACTATGAGATAGTGAGGGAATGGTCCCTTGCACATTTTGCACCAGCCTGACGGTTCAAGCAGTGTCTGGACAATGCCCTCAGGCACTGAGATGTCGTGGGGTGTCCTGTGCAGGGTGAGGAGCTGGACTCGATGATCCTTGTGGCTCCCTTCCAGCTCAGGATATTCTGTGATCTGAACAATTCCCCAGACAACTACCAGGCACAGTTTTCAGAGTAAAAAAAAAAAATCAAACCTTCCCACAGGCCCTTTTTAATATGCAGTTTGCACACAGTGACCCTCTTCCAGAGGCCAAGACACTCCAAAATAGCTGGAAGTTATTCCAACAAACATCCCCAGGCATGTTAAATTTACTGATACTGATGCCTCCTAGGCTGCCATTATCTCTTAGGGACTCAGAGCTTGTTTGTCTCTCTTTAGGTAATATTAAATACACATTTGCAGCTAATGTTTTGTGATAACCAAGAAAAAAAATACTCCTTTTCTCTCATCAACTGTGTAACGTCCCTAACAACCTGTACCAATATCCACTTAAATTGCACCAGGGAGGAGTGGAGAATCACCCTACAAGTCAAGCACTGCAACTTTTGCCCTCTGCCGTATCCACCAAGGAATGGACTTCCAGTGCCTGATCGTTGATTTTCAATACATCACACAGGAATAGCAAAATCTTATCTTTACTGCAATCTCCCTTTCTGTAGCAGTTTTGCAGGGGAAATACAAATATTTTCCCTGTACAGGGGGAATAAGAATATACTGAGAGCTGTGGTACGTACATGGCATGCACAGTAAAGAGAAAATAACAATGTAACTAACAACAGTAGATGCTGGTTAAAAAGAGTCTATTCTCAAGTTGTGTGCTGGAAGATCACATCTCTTTTTGAACTTTCATCATAAGAAACTTAAAAGTGTAAATACCATGAAACAAATGAAGTGTAATTAAAAGTATATCCAAGAGACGTTTTAGGTGGCACTTTTCCTTCCTTAACCCCTACCTATGGGTTTTATTAGCAATAAATCAATTTTCCAGTCCCTTGTGAACAATAAACTCCCTGAGACTTTATTTTTGGATTATAATTTTTTCATTAAAAGTTTAAAAACAAAATAACTTTTAAACATTATTTTACCAAATAACTACAGTTCAAATGCTCACATTCAGTATCCAACATCAAAAAGCCTTCCTTAGAGGCCAGATTTAAGAGGAAGAAAATAATCAATAACAAGTTAAATATTCAGTTAGGTTTTTTTCATTCCTGTAAAGTTATTACACTGCTGAATATTGACTAAGCTGCACTTTTATTTCAAAAAAATTTAGTTTTCCTGAAACACGTGTAATAGCATTAGTAATTAAAGTGTAATAAGTACTGAGGCAACACGCTCATGCAACATTTTGTCTTTACCTTCCAACCTTCTACAGAATTCTTTTTAATTTTACCGAGATACTTGCACATTTAGAATCAACACATCTAAGAAATAATTAACAATAAGTACTGTCTTAGAGATCTATGTTAATCTTAATTATTTTAAGTAAAATATTAAAATCAAACTTTATATTCAAGACACAAGAAAGGCCAGTATTTAAAAAAATGCTTAAGATCATTCTCCTTTTACAATTCAGTCCACTCTTTTCCTACTATTAGATTTTTTTAAGCTCTTTTGAACATTAATTGATGCAATTAGTAAAATACTTCTCTGTCATAAAAAACCCAAAGAACTTTAGAAGTATATGTGAGCTGATTTGGGAGAAACAAAGTAGTAATAGAACACAACACAGAAAGCCAATTTCATATTTTAAAGACAACCAGAAAGCTAAACCCCACATATTATCCTAATAGACCAAACAAATAGATATGTTTAACAGAAATACAAAGGAGTTGAAAAACATTTCTTACAAGAAAAAGGCATATTTGTGGTAACAGAGCAACACTAGAGTTTGACCTCAGAGATTCCTTTCCTCTCCAAGAAATACATGCAAATGAAATTTAGGCAGGTTTCAAGCAATACACTAATGCAACTGTCCTGAATAGACATCTAATCTTTCAACTTCTTTATGCTAAATAATCTTCTATCTCAACATTTCTCTTTAAGAAGTTGTTGTTCTCTTTACAAATAGCCCCACTGAAGACAATTCCAATGACAGAAAGTCCTAAATGAGCCATTCCTTTGCAGCAACATCTCAGACCCTCACACAGTATTTCATAAATGTCCCCAGCACATAAAGGATGCTTTTATATTGTTTTGGGCCCCTCTTCCCTAATTTATTACTTGTTTTCCACAGCAGTCTCCCAACAGAGCTTAACAGTTCTTCAGGTATCTTTAGAAATCATTATGAAAACTTGACTGCTAATTACAGGCATTAAATAGATGTACCAAATCAAATGGTTAATGAACAATATGACAAGAAACCTACACAAAAAGGTTTGAATCCCTGAAGGAAATACCTATCTTCTAAGCGCCACAGCTGCTTTGATATTCTCAATATTGATCATTTGCACACAAAACAACAGAAAAGCAAATTAAAGTTTATTGGGTGGTAAGAAACTGACATTGTGAATCGATGAATCACGCTGTTACATTTAATCCCAATTGATTTGAGTAGTTCAGTACATCTTCCAAGCTTGTCTTTATGTCATACTGTAAAGTGTAAGGCAAATGGAAATTTATTAAGCTATGAATCCTTTATTACTTAAATCCAATAAGCCCTAAATGGCTCATCCATAAACGGCAGCTCAAGTTCTCTATGTTTAAATTTCTTAATACAATAGAAAGCTTTAGCAAGATTGACACAGTGGTCTTGGGGCAGTGTGATGTTCTCTAGTGAATGGATCTGAACATTAAACTTCAGCTTGGAGCCCAAGGGAGGGAGGGCACAACCCAACAGAGACTCAGTGCGGGAGTTCCAGAAGTCACAGCCACCAGAGCATGCAACCCTCACTGAAATGCAACAGGAATTGGTGCCTCAGGCCCACCAGCTGCTGCAGAAATCCCCCCTCACAATCATTAACGAATGGAGAGCTGAAATCCTTATTACTAGAGTAGCTGATGAGGTTCTGCAGATAAAAGTGATTGAGAAGCTGACAGCACAAACTTTTCAGGCAGTAGTAAGAGAACATCAAAATCTACACCAATAACATTTACATGGCTGCAGCTGACAAACAAGGGCCATTGTCATTTAGCTGCTGGACAGAGAAGATTTAGATCTTGCAACTCACTCAAATGCAAACACACAAATGCAACAAGCCAATTTTAACACTAATTGCCTTTTGGGGTCCAGTTCTAAAGGAGTTTTCCTCTTTAGAACGTCTAAACAATACTGGAAGTCCAACATGGAATAAGTTAATACTTAGAAACACTCAGTGGTGTAATTCTGTAATAAAATAGTATTAAATCCTCTGTGGAAAGTATCCTAAACAGCACATTTGGGGAGAAAATAAAATACTGAACACTTTCAACTTCACAGGGATAGAGTCACAGCACCAATAACTGAGCGTATCTCCATCAGCAAACAAATGTAAAGTACTGACTAGAAAGTTTTAAACTCAAGGCTGAGCCAATTTTCACTGTCAGAAATATCTAGGATGTTATTTGTTTTCTTATTAGTCTGATATTAAATCCATCTGTTGATGTTTATTTGAAATACAAGTTATGTCTCTCAAATTCTACATGAAATAACACATCCTCACACCAAGAGAGTAAATGCAAATTGTTATAACTTCAATAGCACAAAAATTTGCCCCAAAATGTGCTTTTTAGATTGGACTTAAGTCTTCACATAAACATGCCTAAAATGGACCAAATGTGAGATTCCAGACCAGCAAATAGATGAAGGGTAATTTCCTCAATCCTTCAGGGGATTCATAAGCTGTTGCCTATTTTACCAACAAAATCAGTCTTTTCTGATTATTCTGGCAGTGCATCCCAGAGCCAAGTCATTTGGGATATCTATTAATAGTAGTATTGAGAATCCAATGGTGTTGAAGAGTAAATAATTCACAGTATTGAATACAGATTCCCCTTGAACACAAGTCTTCAAAACTTAAAGAGTTTTGAAGGTTTTGTGCCTCACCCAACTTCTTTGGGCTTTTGCTTTAAGAATGTTTTCCAAACTCTTATGCGTGCAGACTAAATAGAATAATAAATGGTTACTCACATTTCAAATTTAAAAAGTGTTGATATTAAAAAAATATTTCAGTATTATTCATTATGCTAAATGTCATTATAACACATAGAACCCATAGGGACATAAAAACCAAATTTCATTTCTAAGAACACAAGAGCCCTACTTGAACTGTAAGGAAAGTTCAGACACAGGCAAAGACAGATAAGTCTGATGTCATTTTACCCTACAACTGTGTAAGGAGGAGTGTTTCATTTCAGGCTTATTTTTTGGTATCTTCAATTTTCATACAGAAGTATGTCCCATAATTATCAGGACATTACCAGAAGGAGCTATTAGGACTGTATGTGTTAAAATAACAAAGAAAGAGGACAACAAATTCTTAACCAAAAAAAGTCACTTTCAGAAAATATTATTCAATTCAAACCTGCTTATTTAGGTTGATTCTGACAAAACTAAATTAGAAGAACATGAAGAATAATTTTAAACTGAAAATGCTGTTTCCACTATGGAAAATTACATTAACATGCAGAATCACTTAAATATTTAAAACACATAAACAGAAAAGAGTTTTTAGCTACACGTTTCTAGAAACTTTTCATTATGTGCAAATATTCATTGCTTGGCATTTTTATCCTTTATAGGATAATATGCTTGGTAGCTCAACTATTCAACTTTCACATAGGTTTGAAATTCTAGTTTTTACACATTTCTACTGACACACTTCAGGACTAGAGTGTGATTTAGATTACCTGCATTATTTTCTGCCAATTATCCACATATTACTTATTTGTAAAATAAGGATTTGTATTTGTAGTACAATATATTGTATTAAAAATACAAAATATTGTATTTGTAATACACTTGAGCTATTCAAGTGTTAAAATGATGCAAAAATTTTTACATTAATTTCTATGAATTATTTTTCAGTTGCCACTATGACAAATAACTGCATCTCAACCCTTGTCAGAGCTTTTTAGTCAGTAAACCACAAAGAGGGAAAACACCAGTTACCATTGCTTTAGAAATTAATTTTTTTTGCAGAGAATCAGCTGGTTGAAATATTGTTCACAAAACAGGACTGATTTTCCCAATTTCTCCAACTAGGCTTCTTCAGGATGGGGGGAAGAGAGATGGTGATGGTATTTTAAAAACCAAAACACTACTGTGGCACATCAAAATTTTGCAAGTATTCTAAAGTTCAGACAATTTTCCAGAAAACAAAAGAACCTACAGGAAATGCTCTGACAAAACCAATTTCATGAGTGCTTTGCTTCATCAATAAATAAATAAAAGCATGAGATGGGATTTTTTATTCTGGTACCCAATCCCATCTGTATAGGCACACCTGCAAGTGCTCCTCAACGTGCCCATCTCAGGTCTTCCACACTCAAAACTCAGCATTTCTACCCCTTTCTTCCCTCAAAACAGGCAAACACCTTTCCTCAATCAACCCTGTACAGAGGATACTTTAATAAGGCATTGCTGGAATATACTCATTCACAAGAGAGAAGGAGGCACCTGGAAGAAATTTTTTGAGGGGCAAGAGAGATGTGCAGAGGTGCTTTTACAAAGCTTTTTTTGTAGATTAAAGCCTACCAATGTGGTTTGGCAGGAGGGAGTTGCTAAGCTGTACAAGAACACTTCAAACTACAGGAGGAACTAGGTAGAAAAGTACGGTTTAACTAAATTCACTGCTGAATTTTTTACTCCAGCTAAAAGCCTTTTGACAATAGCTAAGGCAAACTGTCTAGCTAGGAAAAACAAGTTAACACAGGCAAAATTATCAGAAGGCTCTAATGAAAAAGGGTTATTCACATCCTTTCAGGAGCTTCAGCAGCAGAGATATTGCCTGCTTGTATTCACACACAATAGATCAACTACTCTCACCTAAGCTTCACACAGTCTTCCAGCCAAAGCAGTTGCTTCAGGAATTCAGCCTCTCGCATCAAAAAAGGGTTTTTTTAACTCCCAGTCACTAAGTGACTGAGGAAAAAGTCTTTTCTGAGAAGGCAGGATAGGAGTATTTTGCCAGAACTGGACTGTAAACTCTATGAAGCAAGGACTAAACCTTACTAGGAATTTATTCAGGATGGATCCAGACTCTTCTTTACTGATCTGGAGTATACAGCCACTACTACAATCTTAATAAAAACAAAAGTAGGACAGGAAGGATTTATAACAGGTGCTAAAATATATAGATAGGACATAAAAGCACAAATTCTGATGGCAGCTGACCTTCCCCCATGCTTAACAGCAAATTGCTACAACTGGGTCATGTAACCAAACAGATTAAATTCATAGGAGCATCTTAAAAAACAGAGTGGGAAGCCACTTACACACTCAGAGCAGTTAAAGCACAGAGCCCAGCCTACGAGAAAAATACCTGCAAACACAACATTCTCTTTACAACAATCACTGGACTTACCTAGCCTGAAGAAATTCTACAAGAACAGAAGCTGAGCTTTAAGAAACTTATAAAAATTATTTTCTAAATCCACCTCTCACTACATAAAAAACTTCTCCCCAAACTTAACACATCTTCAGTCTCCTTTGTTGCCTCATTTATGTTTTTCCAGAGTGGCCAGCTGCAAGCAATGCTCCTGCTAGAGCACTCACAGCTGCATCTGGTCAGCAAATCAGACCTGCAAATTGGGGAGGTTCCACTGCAGCTGTGCCCCTGCCACTAAAAACCTGCACTGCTCGTCTGTTATCCTCAGTTTTCAGGAGACATGAAAGAACTGCAGATCTGTGAGGCTTTTGTAATTTTGACAGGGGAAATGATCTCTTTCTATATGGTTCTGTTTGTCTTCTCACAGGAGTCCAACTGCCATGGTGTTAAAATATACGAGTTTGTTGAAATCCTGAAAGACTCAGTACAGTTTTTTGCAGCAACCAAGCTTCGAAGGTTTACAGGTCTCACGTGAGCTACAGGACTGGCCAAATAATGCAAACCACAAATGGAAAACAACCATTATTCTCTAAGTTCATAAACCCACAGTTATGGACAAGCTTGCCTTCAGTAGTAACTGCTTCATACTCCCCTTGAAGTACGTGCCTGTTGATATCTGATAATCAGAAGTGCTGTATTTCCAAGTTTGTATTAGAAAATAAGGAATTTTCGGGGCTCACTGGCGGTAGTACCCAGATTACACCCATCCAAATCAAGTTTCAATTACTTAAGACAGTAAGTAAGAATCACTGGAGCAGGCTGAAGTTGAACCTTCTTGTGAAGGCTTTTCTTGAAGTCACGAGGCAACTCCTGCTTCGTTACTGGGAAAGCAAAACCAAATACAGCAGTGAGAGGCCAGTAGAACAAAAAATACACACTTCATTAGCAGAGGCACCAGAAAGGCAAAGCTTTGGATGCAACAAAGAGCTGACCTCACTGTGCCTGACAGCTTAAGGCTTTGCGAGCAGAGCTTGTTCTGGGAACACAGATAACAAGTATTTGTGGCAGCAATTTGCCTTTAAAGCAGTGATTCCCAGAATCTGTGTCTGTAGGGCCACCCATGGATCACAAGGCCACAGCATCTGTTAAATGGGAGCACTTGGACACCCTCTCCCATGAGGATTATGCAATACCCTGGTGGCTGCAGCTCCGGACTGAGGCCCTTTCCCTTGGTTCCTTTACCATGATCCTTCCCAGAAGGCAAAACAACCTTTAAATTTACCTTTAGAGCTTGCAGGAGCTATGATATTTTACCCAAAGGATAACGTTTAGCTACTGGAATAGCACAAGATTCACCCATGTTAAACAGTTTTGATAATTATTTGAAATAAAAATCTGTAGGAATAACAGCGAAACAATGAAGCCACACTGATCAGCAAAGATGTATTATTTAGATTTTACTAATAAGATGAATAGATGGAATAAGTAAGCAGAGAAATAAAATAGCAAGTTCTGCCTAAACATGATATAAATTTGTAGATAAAATACATTGTGTTATACAATTTTCTCTTTCTCTTTTTTTAATACAGAGAGGGAAGAGAAGAGAGAAAGAAAAGCTAGGATACCAGTAACACGACTGCCATCTTAAGAGTTATTGTATAATTAAAATTCATTTCCTAGCATGAAGTTTTGGAATTAGTGACAGGATGAGCACCAGGGAAATGTATATCATCACAGTATGAATAAGAGAAGTCCATTCATTATTTCACACACACTGTATGCTAACTGGTCTAAATGATGCATTAGTAAGTTCCACTGCATGTCTGTTACTTCTTGGAAAGAAGCACTGAGGAATTAGGTTTGTATTGGGTGTACGGGAGGTCTCTGTGCTTGCAGGTTCTAGATACAGGGTCAGTGTAGGTTATCAAACATTTCAAAAATTTATAGTTCTCACATTTCAATTCTAAAGAAGAAAAATCGAGAGAGATTCCTAAGAGAATTTTGAGAAGACTTGGAGTGAACACTGTTGAAAGATCACAGGCTCTTCTTTCTACACCAGGTCCTTAAGACATTAATATACTTTGCATATCTGCCTTTATCAGAAATCCTGGCCAGGAGGTTTAACAAATGACATATGAGTCCTGAGACAATACCAAAAGTTCTAAAGATATAATAACTCAGTGACTAACAATAAGCTTTGCATTTCTGAATAGTAAAGAAGGATTGTGAGTTATTGATTCTCTCAGGCTAAGGCAAAATATGATTTCCCTGCGCGAAAGTAATTCACTTCCCAACATCTGCATCCCTCCCTTTCCCAACAAAAGTTGTATTTAACAGTGCAGTGAGTGCTGGAGATTTCAATACTCCTTCCTGCACTGATGAACAGCAAAATTAATGCAGGTCCATGCCATGAATTCAGAACAACTTCATGGCTTTATTATGTTTATTACCAAATAACTCCAGCCAAGTGGAGTATGATTTTCATCTCTAAACTGACAACAGGATAAGTAAGGAAATATTTAATGTGGATATCTCTGTCCAGGCACTGCTGCTCAACAGTGCCTGCTGCCTACAGTCATACCACACCTTGTTTTCACTTTTCAGGATCACTTTTTTCTGGAGTAGTAAACAAGACACATCAATTTGCCTGCAACTCAAATCAAAGACGGTCAACCATAAGCCAAGTGGGAAGGATGCCACAGTGCTTTTATCCTGAGATAATTGTGCATGTTGTAAAACCATGCATGAAGTAGTGGTAAAACTCCTTTTTTAACCAGTGAAAACCAGAACTTTGTTACAGGGGCTCTTAATGCAGCAACTCTTAATTAAATTCATACCCCTGATGAGTAGAACACCCTCCCTTCCCCACTGGAGAATGAAGTGCCCCCAACCATTTCTGTTTGGTTGGTTGTTTTTTTCCTTCATAATTTACATTCAAATCAGGCAGAAATTTAAAATAACAACATCAGTGGGAAACACACACCTCTTCCACTGAGTATCTGAGCCCTAGCTTCAGCACCAATGATTAAATCAGCAAGTCAAACAAGGTGAATGTGGGAGGAGGAAACAGACATTTTTGCTGCACCTTCTCTTCCAAACTGATTATGCTGATGGCCACATTTTGTTTTGAAATCAATGATGTATCTGCCCAAACAATCCATTTGGCATCATTTTCACAAATAAACTATTTCACCCTTGGAAATTTTCATAGAGCCTAATCCGGTAACGTAATAAGAGAGGACAATTGTGGGGGACACACAAACTAACATCAGTAACTTGCAGACACCGGCAATTTGCCTGTACTTCACAGCCCTAATGCATCCTTTGTTTATTAAGATGGACAAAGCATTCCCTACTTGTTCAGCCGAAGTTGTTGGCAAAACATTTATTTTAACAAACTTAAATTGAAGGGCAATCCAAAGAGAAAGAAGCAGGAGAACAGAGCATTGAAAAATCCATCATACTGACAGAGCTCTCTTCTCCAAGGAACACAGGCTACTGGAGACAACACTACTCTCAGATATCTGCATCACTCAGAACTGGACAATGAAAGAGATGTCCGGTTTACTTGAATACTCATTTCATTCACTCATTTGTTCATTTAGACAGTTCTTAGCCGGATTTTAAAAATCATCTGGTTTCCTTTGAGAAAAGGCACTGGCCAGAGTATGCATTCTTATCTTGATGAACACTATTGTCATAGTTTGTGTTAAGCCACTTTATGTCATCAGTTTTGCTTTTCACTGAGAAACTTCCTTATTTTCTAAGTCACTCACAGGAGAAGTATAATCAATTAACACACAATATATGGTTAAAAGCAACTTTAGCTTATTAGACTTGAATGAAGACATTTATTTATTTACTTATGGCCAGAAAATTAAACCTTTTCCAGAAGAGGAGCAGTTATCTCCCTTGGACATTACATCTAGCTATTTCCCTAGGTGGGTGCATGTGTGATGATGGATGTGTGGTGATGGGGGAATGGTGATCTTTTCCTGGTCTTTTTCCCAGTTATTTGCTTTATATTTGTGCAAATGCAGCAGTGCTGGCTGCTCCAGATCTGAGAAAAGCTCCTGTTAGGTGAACGTGCCCAAGCTACTCTCACATCTGAATTTAGGCAACCCGTGGTGCTTGCACACTTTCTCCTTAGTGCAGCCTTTCAATACTGAAAGAGGGCTTGTAAGAAAGATAGAGACACACTTTTTAGCAGGACATGCTGTGAAAGGACAAGAGGTAATGGTTTTAAACTGAAAGACGGTAGATACAGACTTGTTCTGAGGAAGAAATTTTTTTACAGTGAAGATGTTGAAACCACGGAGGAAGATGTCCAGAGAGGTTGTAGATGCCTCATCCCTGGAAACTTTCAACGAAAGGCATGGACAGGGCTCCGAGCCAACTAACAGAGTTGAAGATGCCCTTGCACACTGCAGAGGGGTTGAACTATATGACCTTCGAAAGTCCCTTCTGACCCAAATGATTCTGTGATTCTATACTCTTTAAATCCTCCTCCTACTTCTATCCTAGCAGAGTCCATCTGTTGAAAACGTCATGAAAGGCAAGGCAAACAACAGATTCACAGTTACCCAAACTTGCATACTACTTTTTGACAAGAGAGGAAGGCAGTCAGTTACTGTTTTTTATCTCTCAGATGCTCCCACCAAAAATTCTCCTGGCAGACACCAAATGAACAATTTCTGTCCTGGAAAGCTGTTCTTTTGATCACATACTCATTCCTAATAGTTCATTAACAGGAATAAAACAGAGGCCACATCAATCTGCTGCAATTCCATTGTTGGCAGGTTTGTTATGCCATTAATTTCCATCCAGCTCTGTAAGTCTGGGCTGTGTACTTTGCCAGAGGATCAGCATCTCCTGCTACAGCACAACCTCCACTTCTGAGTCAAGCTTGCCTGTTGATAGCAAATCTACTTTCTTTAATAAACTATCCCCACATTTCCACACTGTCTTCTCTGGAACAAATTTGCATCCTCAGTCTGTATTTCCCAGTTCTACACCAACCAAATCAAGCATCAACTGGGGTGTTAGTAAGTGTGCTGACTCCAGTTTAAAGAGAGTCCCATCCATTTATATACATTAACCTTTAATGTTTAGTTTCAGTGGAAGGATTCACACGAACTTGGAGTTGCAAAATTCCTCACTGCAGGAAGCAGCAAAACTTTGGTGCTCAGAAGTTCACCACATTTTCAACACAGCAACTTTTCACTGCAGAGCTCCAGAGCACAACCCATTAGATATATGTGCTGAAACATTTCTTATTAAATAAATTTTTCATTCAATAGTGGCAGTACGACATTGTCCATTGGCAGCAGGAACTGCTCAAGCTAAGTTCAAGGTTGCTGGCGCAAAGCTACTGATTTAAAGATAAGATTGTACGGTGAAACTTATTTTTGTTTAGGGCAGTAATATTTTATATATTTAATAAGCATAAAGGAAGTTAAACCACACTGCACATTTTATCCTCGCTACTAAACCAAAAGGAAAATTTGTCCAGATGGTATGAAAAAAATTGAAAGCTAAATTTACTTTGTGGAAAAAGGGAAAAAAATCACGGAAAATACAGCAGCCCCAGATTGAAATAGAGATCGTGCAGGCAGATATGGTCAGCAGGCAGATATGGTCATGAAAAGTTTTTACTCTCTACTGTTGAAGGGGTAACCACAAAAATATGTAACATCTGTATACAGAACACAGTTCATATCATTTGTAGGAAAGTTTTAATTAGAAGCCCTATGTGATGAACTACTTAGGTTAAAAGCAGTGAGTTATCAAGGTGGAATAGAAATATTGAAAAGAACAGGTTAAAGGACAGAAAAGAATATAAGAAAAACAAAGATCTATATCCAGCCAAGGAAAGACACTTAGAGGAGCCCTACTGTACATGACAGCATTTGGGCAAGAGCAGAATTTTTGAAGATAAAAAAGAGTAATAGTGACACAACCAAGGATTAAAAAGAGCAGAAATGTGGGCAGGTAAAGAAAAAAAATCCTTCATCAATGTAGCAGAAAAGACAGCTGTAGGGAAGGGGCTGGAAGCATGTAAAAGTGAGGAATAGGTACACTGCCTCACTTTGAGCTACATTTTAAATAGAAAAATCAGACAAAATAATATAAAAAGAGATTAAAGAGAAACACAGACAGGACTTCAAAAAGGCACTTTCTGAATTAAAAATACATCCAGTAGCTTTCATCTAAGATACAGAATTTGAAAAAGAAGAGAAAAAAGCCTGCATCCATTTTGCATCAAGCAGGATGACAGTTTACAGAAGTGCAAGTCTCTATAAATCAACACTGCAAAGCACTTTAATGCACATTTTCCTTTTATTTTTATCTCATGTAATGTTGGCAGGATATGAACAGAGGTTGGGGAGTGGAAAACATGTATTTTATCACTGTGTTTCTGCTTGTCTAGGAGAACACTGGAATTTCTGTAATGAGGACACTGCCCATGTTCACCATGAAAGAATACGAGGAAAGGTTTTACCTTTTTACATGAAACAGCATGTTTGCCCAAAGCAACAGATCCCTTAAAACAGCCACCTCTTAGAACCGCTTTATTGCCAACAGTGCAAAAGATGGATTTCAGGGATTTCTCACTCCAGCTACATTGTTGCTGGCTGTCAATCTATCTGATCTCAGTGAAAGGACCTATCCTAGTAAGATGTTTTAATCAAGTATGTTTGATAACACATCTACTGATACCAAACAGAAAGGTCAGTCATGAGGGCAGTTCATCAGAAAAGATGGAAGACCACAGGGTTGGGAAGGAGGTGGGATGATGGATGAGCCATGGCTGTGGGGAGGCTTCCTCCACACGCCTTCGAGTACCCCTGATGTCTCACAAATGGACAAGTGCTGCTTCAAAGGCTGAAATGCTGCTTAGAGTAGGTAGAGGAGTGCTGCGATTATCCCCTGGATAAATTCCAATCCAATGTGTTTCAAAAGGAAGGACTGTTCCTCACTGCATTTATTATAGAGGGTACAGAAGACAGTCAGCTGAAAAGCTTGCATGTTACAGAGAGATGTGGCACTTCCTGAGAAACACAGGTGATGCAGGAAGATAAAAATACTTGTAAAGATATATTCCAGAGCAGCATCACCAGCAAGTCAGCAGGGTTTTTATACGGGACATTATTCAGGCTTAATTCAGCAAGTGTTCTTCCAGTTTTTTGTTTATGTCCACTATCCAAAAAAAAAAAAAGGCAGTAGTTGTGCTGTTCAGCTTGGATATGAAGATGAATGCTTTTCAAGGTATTTTATCTAAACCTGAACGTGAATCTATGGAGAAAAAGTGTTTTAACTGCCTAAAAGGAAGGTACTACTTGCCTCAATGTTACAACAGTAATGAGGAATAAACAGCTCTGTCAATCTAAAACAGCAGAAACTGCTGGTTTTCTTACTATTTATTTAAGTATGGCACACAAAACTTATGTCCATGACTTCATATGATCCACCACCATGGCATCTCCTACCACCATACACACATAAAATATCAATATTTATTTACTGTGAGGAGAAAATTCCTGAAACAACCTCTTCCCCGCTCAGGTTTTCCAATAGGAATTATCTGATTACTTTCCAATACAATTCTGGTGCATCCTTGGAATGCTTGGTGGAGGCCTAGAGATTTATTTAGAATGCTGTGCAATCTATCACCTACACTGCTTACCTCATAGGAGGTTTTTTCATTACGATTCTAAGGATAATATGTCAGTAACCCTTTTTGTAAGGCTAAATTTAATACAGTGCTCCTATGATTCATTTGACAGAAAATATGTCTTTGTGCATATTAAATACAACCTAAAAACAATTTGTTCTCTAAATCTAATGAATTGAGCTAATCTAATAAATCTTACTGATTTTTTACTTAGAACAAGTAGTTTATGAAAGATTCTATGATGATCCCTCTCTTAGGCATCACAGAGTGAAAACAGTCTCTTAAATGTTCTCTTCCATCAAGCTGTATTTTGGATTTCATTAGACTTGTTACAGATGTTAAGGTCACTGAAGAAAGGGATCTTCAAGACGTCAAAGGAGAAATTCTTGGTAAGTTGGTAAGTTACATATGGCAAACTACTGCAACAATTGCTATTTAAAAAAGACATGATTGTTATTTCTAATTACAGCATTTGCAAATAGATAACCATTTTTCTCACCTTCTGTGAAGTATATATTTGAAGATAAATTGTCAATACGCAACAAATCCATTTGATTTATGGAGGAAGATTTAAAAGAAACCAGTACTGTTTTTTTCTGAACTGTTACATTTTGTGCAATTATTGGTAGAAGAAATGTAACAAACAGTCTGAGGATAAACTATTGTGAGATGTGGAACAGTCTAAAACAACTTGTCTGGGATACTAAGGATCATCAATATGATATTGCACTAAAGAATAAATTAAATGATTGTATCCTGAGGGGTGGATAGATGTTCTGGATTGGGTATCGATTTCTACAGATGAAGCCAAAAATTCATCTACCTAGAAAGAGGGAGATGCAGGCCCACTATGTATTGAAATGTTAAAATATGCATTTATTGTTTTACTTTATTTACTTTCATGCCTCCTTTACAAATCACAGAACATATACGAAAAGAAATTCCGTACTTCACACAAACACCTGTAAGGCTCAGCATTCACCCCACTCCCACTTGTGCTGCTCTGTCACTTGGCTTTTTTTTTTTTTTTTGGTATTTTCATCATTTTTTTATTCCTTACCATCCAAGGCTGCCTTTGCTCCATTAAACTGTGTGCAGCCAATTTTATTGATAGCTGTGCCACCTCACATCAGCATTTCAGAAGCACTGAAATTACTTTGACTCAGCTCCTGCAATGGTATTTAAATGGTAGTGCCTCATTTGCCTTTATTGGGGGGAAAAAAAAAAAGTGAGACTTTAAAGTAAGAAGGGAAAAGCAGCCAAAGCTTGACTTACCCATCCTGTAAACTGTGCTTTGTATCTTCTTACACACCTTGTTTTTTTCCCTATTTGCAGGAAAGCAAGATGTAGGTATCAGCTTGTGTACTTGAAAGAATGTGCATTTTGACAAGCTCATACTGGAGACTATTATTCTTAATGTTTAGCCCAAAATCTCAGCATTCAAGATTAAAAAAATCAAAGAGCTTATTGCTGTACACAGAATTAGCATGTTTTTTCCTCATTTTGGAAATGAAAGCATAGTCATCATTAGCCATGTCAATATTTCTCTAGAATCTAGTTTTGTAAAAAATAAAATACCTGCATTAGGTATTTTTGCTGTGATTTACAAATGGGCCATCTGTGCCAATGAATAATGAAACTGTCAAAGAACTGGGTACCAAGACACGGCCTCACACTTTATTCTTCATGCTTAATGTTAAAAACCCATAAAAACACATGAAAGAGAAGCCAGCAAATTGCTGAGAAAAATTCCTTTCAACTTTCTAACTCATTAGCTTTTCTGAAGAACTTATTTGTGACTGCGTAGCTAAGCTCTTACTGAGATAGATCTGATGCACAACTGTATCCTCCCAATCAACACCAGACAGGCAAAATATTTTCTGTTTTTTTAGGAGTCAAAACAGAATAGATGTCCCAAGTTATCAGACAAGTAAATAAATAGTGTGTGTAGTTATTGGCTGAGTATTGGACTGAACACAAACCCCAGGGGGGTTTCCTACCACATTCCATTCTTCGGGGACAGGCAGCATTGCAACAGACAAAAATCAATTTTCTGTCCTTGCAACTTCAGTATTATCTACTATTATGTACTAAAAGTCTTAAACCAGTAAAATCATTGGCTTAATACAGTAATGGAAACAAATGATCTGTATTTTTTTCCCTAATATTTGCTGCTCCTTGCCCTGTGATTGATGACAAGCAGAATGTCGGTTTATTTACAGAGATTACAGTTCTGTGCATATATTGGCCTCAAATCTATTCTATTTTTCCTGCTGACTTAAATAGGAGCAGGATTAGATCTCTGATGGAAGCTTTACTGCATAGGAAGCATCGATTTGAGAGATTAGCAATACACTGTGGTGACAAAAGATATTCGTCATCACAGCTGAGTAGAGCAGGTTACAAGACAGTCTATTGAGAAGCCCTGTGTGCTTTCATCAGCCTCTGTCATTTTTTCCCCCAAAGTATAGTTGATTACAGAGCCTCATTTTATCAGTAAGCTGGAATGGCATTAAGTAAGTGATTTGTTTGTGCCATGGAGTATTCCAAGGACAGGTAAGAAAGACATTTTATTTATTTAGAAAAGAAAACAGTATCATTAAAGGCACATTCTCCTGATTTGGTGTAACACTGGCATCAAGAAACTCAAATCCAGCTCTGGGGTTCCACTGTCGGGTACATACCTGGAGTGCTGTTCCAGCCAGATTTAGGCATTGGATAGAAGGTTGCTGTCAGGAATTCCACTTTTCCGTTTGGGAGCAACTTCTGAAGAAATGCTGTGGCTGAACATGGATTAACTTTTCCCAGACTAATGGGCAGGCACACTTTGCTCTAAGCTGACTGTATACTGCAGCTTTTTTTTTTTTAATAAATTATCATTAATTTTAGGAACACAGAGACTAAACACTAACTCTCTATTTTGTATGTACATCTTTCCATCTGTGCTGTTCTGAACATAAATTTCCTTCATAATAACTAAAACCTGGGTGCTGAGGTTATTCTAGAGAGTGCTCTCAGAAAGACACAGAAAGAGCACAGAAAGAGCACAGAAACCAGAATGGGAATGGTACAGTCTTTGCCATGATGGTCAGAGACATTTACATTTACAGAACTGAACCACAGAAGTTGCATTTTTAAGTATGCAGGTCCTAAACTACTATCTAAAGGAACATCTGGAGAAGGAACAATGTTACTGGAAATGTGGAATTTTCCTGAATTTTCATAAAATTACTCTGTTACAAGTCTACAGAATTGCTTAAAATATTTTACTTTACAGTTACTTTACTCAGTCTATATGTCAGATACATAAAATCCACTTACTATCTCTGAGAAGTCTAAGGGCCATGCCCTGCATTGAGATATGAGCAGTACAAGTAAAATATAACAAAAGAAACATACAAATCTGAAGGAAATTTCGGGCTAATTTATTATTAAGGGCTGTCGACACAAAAATAGCTTCAACTCCCTCCTTGATTCTTTTTAATATATGTCTCAGTTTTTCTAGAAATGTATAATCTTTTATAAGCCTTTATACAGCAAACAATCAAACATTTACGAGAATTTCTTGACAGGAATCTCTTAAGTATAGCTATTGCTATAAATCCTCCATATATTTAAATGAACTCAGGCTAAAGATTTAAATATCTACAACTAGCCCTAGTAAATCCCCACAGAGATCGAGATTTTTATTATAAATGTGTGTTTTATGCATTCAATTGCACATGTTAAAACTTGCATTTTTATTTACTCCCACTGAAGTATGCAAATTGGGAAGATTCTGTTAAATTCTGAATACTGTTGAAAACAATATTCCTAATGTACTCTTAATTATCCATTGCTTAACTAATTCCTCTAGACAAGTATTTTAGTAGCTATTGTATTTTAAGGATTTGCAAGAATTGAGAACAAAATTTGCATGCTGTTTAGATTATTGTTTAGATGATTGAAAGGTTCCATGTTGAAACAAACTATTTTGTTCCATGGATAACTAAAGATTTGTGGAGTGGAGGCTATAGCCTTTACTTTATAGCAGACCAGAAGAAAAGCTTTTGTGCATGGAAGATTGTGTGCTGAAGTAGTCTAATGAATTAAATTCACTCTATTTATAAACTTTGTCTAATTTATGTCTACACAGCACCATCACCTTAGTAACAGTGAAAAAAAATGATCATTATTTTACCTGCAATTGAGTATGGGGCATTCAGATTTTGGTACAACTCCTACTGCACACTAATGCTAATGTTTTTATCAATATGAGAAATAATCATCATGTAAAAAACCAAATCCAGTGTTAACCCTCCCTTCAATGGGAGCGGAATTACAACATCAAAGGCAGCAGGGAAGCTCTGCTTAAACACACTTTAGGTTTTCATAGATCTTTAGTAATCTGCAGCCTCTTAGGAAGCTTTGTCCTTTGCTCAACTCCATTTCCCACACGCCACTACAAAGCCCAACTTGAGAAGATTTGGGTCATCATCTATGAAAAACAGAAAAGCCTCAAGCATGCTCTTCTTTGTGGAATAGCAGACTTTTAATAAAGCATTTTTTTCCATTTACATGTTTATCCCATTTGTCATTTTTTAACAATACATGGAAATAAAAAACGGAAATAAAATGAAAATATGAAAGTAGAGCAACACACATTACATTTCTAACCTATCTATTCCATCCAAAAGGATTAAACCAGCTAAAAAAAACCTGTTACACAGCCATGCTGGAGCACTATTTCTCAAAAATTGTAATATATGTAAATTATAATTTTAACAAGTAAGTTGAAACCTTTTTTCCTGCATGGGCCAAATTACTTCCATGTTTTCTTTCTGTCAGAAATATTCATGTGAAACATTTGTTTTGAAAAGACTCCCTGGGAAACAATCACCTCATGTTCTTCTATTAAATATGTCTGGACTTGCAAGTAATCAGACGAACAGGGGAAATCTTTATCGAAAGGAATTCAAATTAATTCAGCACCTTTCACTGCCAATGAGTTTCTTTTATTTGTGAGTGGAGATGCGACTGCTGTTTGCTGTGGCTGAAGGAAATCTGAAAGCAGCTGCCGTAGTTCAAAGCTGTTGTGATCTGGACATTTCCTTCTTGACCCCATATTCTTAAAAGTCTCCATTGCAGTGCTCCAGTTCTGAGCTACATGGGATGTGCTCTTTGCTGTGGTCACTCTTGGCACCTATTTGCAGATTTTCCTTCCGTTTCCTTGCCCTCTGATGAAACCAAACAATTGCTGTGAGCTGTCTGAAACAGTGTGCAGAGCTCTGTACTTGAGCATAGATTTCAGCTGAAGTATGGGGGGAAAAAATAACTTTTGTGTTCCTGTGAAATAGAGAACTTTTCACGTGCCACTGATCTAAGGGATTAAGTTACAGAGAAAAGGCTCTATTATGACAGATTATATGTTTTGATTAAATTTTCTAACCTCTTGCAGTAGAACCAGGTTTCCTGTAAAATTGTCCAGAGTTTTCCTTGAAAAAAAGTCCCCATGTAAATTCTCAGTATAATAAATCTCGGTTTTGAAACATAATATTAGAAACCTGAGTGTGGTATCACTGATTGCAGCTCTTGTGGAAAGGCAGATCATTATATACAATGTCATGGTGTGAGAATGGAAGAGAAAGAAAAAGCTTTACCAAGATTCAAGAGCTTCTTTATTCCAAATGTGGGTCCACTCATGGCTGACCTCGAGGTAGCTTGAGTGAGATAAGCCACTTCTTTTTTACTGCATTTCCCAACTGAGATTTGATCCTTTTCATGGGAAGAATTTGGCATTATATCATCAGCACTATCTTCACCTCAGTAAGCCCAAAAGGTTAAAACCTGTTTGCTTTACAGAAATATCAGGTAAGCTGAACCCTTCTGGAGTCACAGAGGAGAAATCCATGGAAGGCAGGCAGGAGGGGAATGCATCTCCCAGGACAACGAGTCCTGCAGCTACAGCTGCACCAAGGTTCTCCTCTTCCTGCTCTAGAGAACTGCCTGAGAAACTCAGGAAGTTAATAAGGTAATAATAATCCCAAAGAAAATCTTCCTAACTGATACTCTGATACAAAGTCGAAGCCCACGGGATAAGTATCACAGCCTCAAACTTGAGATTACGCTGCAGAAAAAAAAATCAGTCTTATGAGGTTATAGAGCATAGAGAGAAATTCACTCCATCTAGGATTCATTCTTCTGAGGAATTCCCTTCTGTGTTGCTATTTGCAATCAAAATGGCAAAAGCATCTTAACTTGACCAAGATAGACACCTACACTACAGCTTTACTCCTCAGATTCAGTCCTGACATGCAGGAAAAACCTTCAAGTGTCAGGTCTTATTTTTTTTAGTGCTCGAACTTTGCATCTTCTGCCTTCCTTTTTATGACAGATAATGAATACAACCTTTATATCAAGTCATTTTGATAAGAAAAAAGCCCAAACAGGTCAATGATGTTAGCTAGAAAATGTTTTACAAAGAAGGGAAAAATAAGCAACTTGTCATTTGTTAAAATGAGCTGTTTGTTCTCAAATGCTGTTGAGTCACTGGGTCACAATATGTTTCAATCATTGTGTGTATTCATTCGGGTATCTGTGAAACTTTAAGCACCACATGTCACGGCATCACATAAATTTAATAACATTTACAGCGGTAACACAAAGGCTGATAAAAAATGCTGTGCTTTCTCCTATTTTTTTTAAGTCTGGAGGCAAAAGAATAGAGAAGAACTGACAAGAAATGTCCTTAAACAAATTAAAATGAGTTAATGTAGCTAGAATTTTTTTTTTTTTTTTTTTTTTTTTTTTTTTTTTTTTTTTTTTTTTTTTTTTTTTTATGTATTAAATTATAGAATCATCCAAGCTGGAGGAGACTGCAAAGTCATCTGGTCACACCTCTAGTTCAAAACAGGATCAACAGTGATTTCAAACTACACTACTCTGGGTTTTGTCCAGCCAGGTCTCAAAACCCTCCAAAGATGAGGAATCTTCAGATTAACTGAAATTGAGCGTTCTAGTAACTTATTTGTATGTTAATAATGGCGATATAAAGGTCACATTTTACATTAAACTTATTCCTTTAATTGAAAAAAATCAGCATTTTCAAGGGTCCCAGTGTATTTTGGTAAAATGAAGTTCCAGTATCCATGCCTCCAAAAGAGTGATTTTAGTTAGTGTGATTATTTTTATTCCTTGACCATAAAACTTGGAGTGGTTAATATTTATCTGCACAAACATTTCTTGAAGTCAGCTTTCTTTGCCAACAAAGCAAACTGATCAAAATTCAGCTTCCTGGTAGAAAGCATAATAGGTAATACAGACAATTAATTACTTCTTTGATGAAGTCACTTTTCAAATGACAAAGAGTTTCTTTGGATGAGCATATAATCAAGAAACAGAAGATAATGTCTTTCTTCTAAACCACCCAGCTCATCAGCATCCATCCAAAAAGAACTTTGTGGTTTTTTCTCAAGACTCTATTTCTAGTGCACCTGGGAATATTTTTGTATGCTTGCTCTCATCTTTTTTAATCTCTGTTTTTTATGGTTGGGATTTTTTTTTCATATTGAGGGTCTCAGGTGATGTTTCATTTGTTGATTCCCTTTTTAGGAGACCAGCAGAATAATCTGGAAAAGGCTCCTTACTGTCCTGTTCCATACCAGTGTTTCCAGTGGAGTGTGACTGGTTTGATAAATGCTCCCAGTAATTTCATGGCTTCTAATGACTTTCTTAGGAGAAGAGCAGCAGTGAGGAGCAAACTGTACGAGTAAACATGAGTCATAGCAGAGAGCACAGTGTTTCATAGATTAAAATAATCCTTCTATTTTGGTTTCTTGAGGGGATTCAGCTACTAACTGATGTCGAATGCGCTGATCTTTTCATCTTTTGGAATTCTTATGCAGGCAATAATATGCAAGACTCTTGTTAAAAATGGAAAACCAAAGGATGTGAAATGAAAGTATTGCAAAATAGCTTTTGACTTGTGGCACAATCATGGGTATAAAGAGAAAAGACACTCATCACACGATTTTTTTGTGCTTGCCCTACAAAATGACCACAAAATCCATTACGCTTAAGCAATTTCTCAATCAGTGTATTTTGCAATAGTAATACAAAACAAAATATTTCTATCAGATAACACAACTAAAATCACAAACATCTAAAATCAGACTAAAACATCTAAAATTTCTCAAAATCTTAAATCCAAATATAATAAAAATTAATAAATATTATCATAATCTTGTAAAGATCCCACACCTACAAGGAGTCTCTAGGTGAAAGTATGTTGAACTTTTTTTCTTGTTATATCTGACCAGAGTTTTCCTTGTTCACATATGCAAACTCTCCACCTGAACAGTATCTACTACATAAAAGCAGCCTATTTCTTTCCATACTTTTTGACCTAACTACTCTACATAGTTTAACTGACCCCAGTCTCAGCTCTCCATAGAAACGGGCAATTTTTATAAATTAAATATTAAGAAGGTTTTTCATCCAACAGATGCAGACTGCTTTCAAAATGGTCATCATTCTCTTCTCCTTCCTTTCTGTGCTGTCAATGAACAGACTGAATGTAAAGTTTCATCATTCTCAATTCTATCCATAGATTCAACTTTTTATGTCTCAACAGTCTCAAATAAGTAATGTTTTGTGACAGTAAAAGGCAGTTTGTCAAGATCACGCCTCGCAAGGTACCTGCAGCCCTCTCAGCCCATCTCTTGCAAAATTAGTAGTCTTTTTTAATCTTATCACTCAGCATGGGAATATTGGCCAATTTTTTTGTGTTAGGAGAAAGAACACACATCTACATTTTAATATTTTGTTCTAATAATTTAATAATCTCTTAAATTTATCAATAGGCCAAACTTCCAAAATTGTATCTAACTACACTGTGCCAAAATCAATTGGAGTTACCTGTCATACGATCCATTTTACTGATCTGAAAGATTTCTGTTGTGTATTTTATCACCTCATCTATCTGAAGCAATACTACACTAAACCTTTACCATCATTCTTTATCGATTTTTTGATACAAACTGTCTCCCAAAAAGCAACTGGTCTGTCAAATTTCTATTGAAAATATACTCAGCTATTAAGTTTTGTTGAAATTAATATTGTAGCAAAACAACATTGTGTACTTTTCAGACCAATGTATTCCACTGTAAGCTAAAATATTCTGACTGTGACTGTCTCATCTTTATTGCATCAATTTTACCAATTGACCTATGTCACTTTCATGCACTTTTATATTACTTACACTGAACATCTTTAGTTGTCTTTCTGGCAATTTAATTCTATTATATACGCAATTCTTCTGAAGCACCTTGAACACCTGGTAAACATTTGGCCTGATGTGTTGGATCTGCTTTACCCATCAGCCTGAATAAAAACCAGAATCCTGATGCATGACCCTGTTTGGTAATGAAGTCATACAAAAAAGTAACAGCAATATACACCAAGACAAGATGACCTTGCCATTCACATAATTTAAAGAAATCATTTTATTATCTGTTGGCAAGAATGCCTGGGTTTTTCTCAGGGTTTTGTTTTTGTTTTTGTTTTTTTTTTCTGTTCAAATGATGACACCTTCAAAATCCCTGCATTGTTATATCAGTGCAGATTTCATCATCACTAAATAGAGTACTGCCAGCCTAGTTGTGAACATCCCTGGTTCAATATTCTCAATTCTTGAACATCTGTCCAAACCTGGTTGTTCCCAATGACTCCTGAATGAGACACATGCAATATTACCTGGTCAACATGGCCTAAAAAGGGATGCGCTGTCTCACTAAGTCCTGTTTATTGAAGCAGTTACCATAATGAACATTTTCAGCATAGCTTCCATGCAAAAAGTCTTGCTAACTCACAGTCTAAACACATCTTTTCCTCCACAAATTTCCTAGGGAACATTGTAGCATCCAGTTGCTGACATCCTCTCAACACAAATGCATACTTGTAATAAAAAAGCACTTCAGATTGCAAAAGTAGGTGCTATCATGCAGTGTCACTGTGCTAGAAAGACAAACATCCCTCTTTCCAAATTACTGCTGTTTGGAAAAGAGCACATTTATTTTCAATATGTACTTGCATAGAGGAAGGCCAAAAGTTATGTTTCAGGGGGCCTGGCCAGCTTGGTATTGTTTTGAAAGCAGGAATTGGGGTTTTTTTTAAGGGTGTAAAACGCTTTAAAGATACTTTATGTATTGTACAAATTTAAGGTTTCAATGTTATGAACATGAACATAATAAAAAACCCCACATCCCAAACCACCTTCAAGTGATACAGCAATATTATATATATATATATATATTTCTATATGATATAAATATACATGGGCGATAAAAAACCCTCCCAGTTAGCCGAATTTTGAGGATTTGGGAGACTGGAGCAAATCCTCACTCAGTGCTTGGTAACTGCGATCATTTCACTTCAAAGGCCATCTGTAGTTGAGGGTATTTTTAAGATGCTGGTGAAAGTTTAAAGATGGAGGCTATGTTTAATTACAAGGTATCAATATTTTCTAGAAAGGCAAAATTTCACTATTGACTCAGAAAATTCAATCCCAATACTCGTGTAATAAATGACACACTTTGTTATTAAATTATGCTAGATATGGTTTGTCTTTTTTTTTTTTTTTTTTTTCTGTTTGAAGCCCATTAAACTGATGTCACCGCAATTTCTTGGTTGTCCCATTTTCCAACTGACCAACTGTCAGTTCCTATTTCTGGACACGATTACAAATGCAGCCCAGAACGTGGCAGAGTGAATGCAGAACAGATTGAACACTGAGGGGAATCTGAGCAATGCAGCTAGCAGAGATGAAAATGCTGCAAGCCTGCTGACAGACTGGAAGGGAGGAGAAGGAAGCCAAAGGAACTGAAAAATGCAGCCAGAAAACTTGTGAGACAGCAGGTACAAAAATGCCAGACTTACAACAATTTGGAAATAACAGTAATTTCTAAAAGGCAGCACAGCCCAAGAATGCGTGATCACAGAGAATGACCTACAGATATTTGTATTAGATACCATTACTGCTATTAACAATTCCCCAATTAATGAAACAAATGCTCTCTGCATTTAATACAGTTTTTAAATTAAGCTGTAAATAGCCATGGTTATCGAAAACATTGTGAATTTTCTGCTGGAAATTGTATTTCATTATCTGTCTACAAGGAAAACAGAGTAAAAATGTGGCATGTGCCCATTATTCCTTTATTCTTCCTAATTCCAGGATTCACACAGCAAAATTTCTTCAGTAGTTTTGTGTAGTGTTATTCTTCTCTTAGCTAACTGAAATCTAACAACTCTTTAGCAAGGTATGATATCAGAAATATGAAATATACTGTCACACAGATTGAAGACTAATTTCATTATGTTTGGGGTAGAGCAGAATGCACAAGATTTCTACAAGGGACAAGAAGACACACTTCATAATTCCCAAATTAGAATCAAATGCCATTGAAATAAAATCTTATTATGTCAGTTGTCTACAGCGCCCTTAAAATTAGATTGAGCTTCCTTTTCAGAAGATATGTTAAACTATCAATTCACTTAAGAAGGAAATCCTCGGTATTTAATTTTATTTGAAAATTTTAGGGATATGAAAATGAATTTTCAGCTACAGTTTTTTATTGAATTCCCTTGTCCTTAATATGTTTGCCCACCCAGCTGCACTCTAAGCAACATCTGAATTCCTGTTGTAGAACGCTACAGATTTCTGATAAAATGTTCTTTGTGCAGCCCCCATCCAGGGTGAATGGAGAGTTGGATCCACGGATGCAGACTGTAAAAATTAAGTGCACTAGGAGAAACGTGCCTGAAACTAAAGATACAGATTTTTTTTTATATTAATAACTCCCCTATTATGGTGTGCTTCCCTCCCTGACAGAAAGGGCAGTAAGTAAAAAAAAGTAATAAAATTTAGTCCCTTGTTTTCTTTAATAAGTGAAAAAAAGAGCCGAGGAATCCATGAATGGTAAGAACTTTATATTTCCCTTTAATTTAAGGTCTCGAAATGTACTTTACTCTTTAAAAAGATTCTTAAAACTCCTGGGATTAAGAAAGTTGCTGACTCAAATACCATGTCAGTCAGCATTGGTTGTGGCATTACTTTAGACAAACTAAGATTTTGAATAAAAGTATTCTTCTTCTAATGCCACATTCCCAAGGGTAATGAAAGTAATCATAAATTGTATCACACAAAGCTATGAGCTTTATAGGGCTGTGTTTCCCTTTCAATATGAACCACACAGTACCTAAAAACTGCTGAATTCCACTTCCAAGGAGTCCCGGTGTGATGCAATCGATGCAGAACTTTTATGGCACTGCTCAACACTCTTTACATGTCCTATGCCATGTATCATTCCTAAAATTTAAACAGCTTCGATGTATCAGTGCAAATGTAAATGGATCAAAAATGAGAAATAAACATTCAACTTTTGTAATGAAGTAAAATTTGATGAAATCAAAGCGCAGGGAAAAGTAAAAGAAAAAAGAAATCTATGTGAAGTAACTGAAAACTGTATAAAATACCCACAGAATTGCACAGAAACAATTTTTCACTAATCTCCAGAAATATTTCTGGTATCTTTGATATCCTTGACCTTACTGTTAAACCACAAGTTAGCAGCTTAATCCATTTCCTCTTCAGTAAAACCACAGAAAAGAGTGACTTCAGCGATGTATTTTGGTTCTTAACAAGTGGTTTAACACCTATTGCACTTTCCTTTGAAAATATTTCAGTACTACATAGCACCTACAATGGTTGTATTTAAAATTACAAGTCCAAAAAAGGAATTAGCAATATCATTTCAAATGCAACCACTTGTTTTAGCTAAAACTTAGAAGCTTTCCAAAAGCATCCCCTACTTGAGTTTTAACATAAAATCCTAATAATATATTTTTTCTTCATTTTACAAGAACACAAATTTTAAAATCCTGTTTAGTCAGCATATTTAATTAAATATTTTGCACCTTTATACAACCTGTGTATCAGCAGGATGTAGGCTAAAGGTTGCACACAATTATATAATTTCGTTGAAATGTTCACTGAACATTAAAGTTCTAAGAAATTCTGGACTACAGTCCACAGAAATATTGAATCATTCTTGTACTGCTCTCAAAAACCTGTCCATTCTGAGTTTAAATTTCTATTGTTAAACTTTCCATTAGTTGGTGGCAGGTGAACTAAGGCAATCAAAGTAAGGTTGGGTTTTTTTGCTTACTCCCAACACATCACTAATATTTGATTTACTTTGTTAAGCCAAAATACAAATAGGGATATGAAAAGAAAAAACCCCTTTTTTTTTCAGTGGAACAGTTGAAGAGAGCAGTTTTCTGGGGCTGCAAGCCAAATAAGCTTTCTAGGCCTCTATTCCCTCTATAACATAATACAGTTGACTATAACCATGTATTTAAGTTACTGCTGTTACTCTATTTTTGTCATTTTGTTAACAAAAACTACAATTCATTACTCTTAGTAAGTGCTCCTGTGCCTAAATTTGTCTTCACTGAAAAAGTTCTGTTGTTTTTCTGACCATCCTTAACTCTGTGGACATAAAACACGTGATGAGAATTTTAAAAAGCCTTTCTATATACAACAGTACTACCCAAAAAGACGTAAATGACAGCAGTGAAAAACCTGCCTCAACACTCTATAAAGATTCAAGCTTTACTCTTACACAAAATTTATCTCATTGCTTGTGATTAATTTGATATCCCCTTATTTTATTGTATATTCATAACTTTAAAATACTTGCAAGGAAGTGACAGTACTCCAAAGGAGTCTAGAAATATTAAATTTAATAATCACAGATTATAAATGATCGCTAGCTCAGGCAACCAGGTTGTAGATTCAGGATGATTCCCATGAGGAGGGAATATTCCGATCAAAGCCACTGCAGTAACTCTTACCCTGTTATCCTGGCTCTTCTGCAGCAAAGAAGAAAATCCTTCAACCTTATAAACAGTCTTCAGGATATAAAACAAAATAATTATGAAGAACAAAACATTTTCCCTCAGGAGATTTCCTGCACTGACCCAAGTGGGGAAAAAATTGATTGTTTTCATCTACATCAAGCACTGATTGCATACTGTGGGTAAATCAGCAAGACTTGAGATGAAGTCAAATTTCTCATGGCACTGCTACTTGAAACAAATTACAGAGAATTAGATTTTTTACCGAGGTGGTTTGCTGCATGCTTGTCTTAACATACTACTATCTATTCCACAAATGACTAAAGATACACAGTGTTCTGCAGGTGAGTACTTCTGGAAGAATTTCTACATCGCATTTTTCTTTTTTTTTTTTTCTCTTCAAGAAATGTGTAGAATTTCATAGAAGCTCAGCTTTCTTTTCCAGTTGTTTTTGATGTGCTTTATTTTTAGAAGAAAAGGAAAAAATGCCACAGCAAAAGAGCCTTGGAAATTTGAAGCTGAGGTAGGGCACTGAAGGGACAAATTCAAACACTGAGTTTTACTGAGCAGTACAAAGTGTGCAGTAAATTCCAGAGTGTGCTGTAAGCTCAAAATAGGTAATTGTACAACTCAAGTGGGCCAGATCTAAGCTCATACAACCCTAGAGTGTACAGCTATATGCACATCTCATGTTCATATACAGTCATGACTGTATATATAAAACTCAAGTGGCTGCACATTGTAGATATAACCAGCTTTTGAGCTGACACCTCGTAACTGCAGCTGCTGAAATAGTCCTGCTATATTCCCTTGTGGAGAACTGAAATTCTGTCAAACAGCATGTGGTTTCGGAAGGATTCTCTTCTGAATCCTGCTCCTAAGGCTTCGCCTGTGCCAGTGCAGTGCCAGGGCTGGGCAGTGGCAAACATCTCCTTTTTTCCCTAATTGCTTACATCTGTGATTATTCTGACACAGGATGGCTACAGGAGGCCAGTTCCTTAAAAAATTTAAACACATTTTTTAATTTTAAGTTTCACTTCGAATGAAATTCCTTTACCTTTATAGATCAACATGTTGAAGTGTTTTTGTAAGGTAAAGTTTAAGGCACTTCCACTACACAAGTAAATAACAAAAAAAAGACATAAAAATAGATTGCCAAAGGAAGAACCTCATTAGTTTCTGGATTTATAGACTAAAACCTGCTCATTCCCTAGGCAGAGACTCAGGTAAGAACAAGTATTTAAAACAGCTTTGTGGAGACATCCGTCTTCAAATCCAGGGCACAGATCCCAGTTTATTTAATAGCTCAGACATAATTTCATTTGCTGTGCATGAAGTGCCTGTTTTGAATTTACATGTAGACATCTCATTTGCTTTTAAGTGGTTTGAAAATATTAATTTGTGCTGGCTGCACAATGCAATTTGGTACAAAGACCTCAGGGAGCTTTTTCTCCTGGGACTAGTGTATTCACAGAAGCAATGTTTGCAGAAACACAAGCAGAGTTTCTGACAGAACTCAGGTCTAGGGATTTTTCCCCTTAGATAACAAATTCTGCCCTTACAGAGTGCCTTTTGGTGTGGAATTAGTGCTGCACTGAATTGGCTACACGACTTGTGGCTCAGGTGGTGGCTTTGCTGGATTTTATCAGGCATCTCCACAGTTTTGCTCTAATGGGCAGTGTAGAGAGTGCCCCAAGACCTTCACCTACAGCTGAAGCTCATGGTCATGTTCATAGCCAGAAACCAAACACTGCATTACATGGGCTAGCACTGTTATCAGTCATGGCAATTCCTACACTCGATTTTATCCAAAGGAATTCTAACATTTGAGCTTCCACGAGGAAGAGGAAAAAACGCATGGGATTTCATTACTTCTCATTATTTTTCCTTAACAGATGCAAACTCAGTATGGGCAGTGAGCCTTCTACCTGGAGGGCAGGAAGCTTGATGCCAAATGACTTTGGGCAGTAGGAGTAGAGGAAAAGAAACTGAAACAGGAACAGAAAAGCCAAGACAAATCTTGATGCAACCACATGGGCAGTGAAAGCAACTGCCCTTAGTTATTTTGTCATGGAATGAAAAGCTAAAGCTAATCCCCTTAGCTTTCCCACATGGAAGTGGAATCCAAAACTAATCCTTTTACAGTAGCTATACCACATGAAATGGGGTGTTTAAACAAATCCCCTTAATCATCATGGCAAGAATCAGGGAGCTAAAGTCAATCCCCTTAGTAGCCTACATGAAAAAGGGAAGCAAAGCAATCTCCTTAGCTATGCTGGTGTTAATAATGAACTCTATCAAGCCTTTAAATATTCTGATATAAAATTATTAGTAGCATTCTTCTCACATGCCAAGAACCAACATGAGGATGCAGTACCATCTATGGTACAACATTTCTACCCAATTTTTATGGCACAAAAATTCTAATGCTCACCACTTCATGACCTACTGGTCATAGGCATAATGCAAGAGTATCCATGTATCCATCAGCTGAGGGAAAAACAAAATGTTTGAGCTCTCCCTTAAGAAAATTAAGAAATGGCGAGTATTCCTTATGGCATGGAAAGCTGATGAAAAGTATTAACAGACATGGAGAGAAATCACTGAACAAGACCACACTGAGCAGATCATCACTATTCAGCTGTTATGTCTGCTAACTTAAACTTTGTTTCATTGTTTTACTTACTCTACAATATGCCCAGCTTTTAACACTACTAGGAAATCTAAAAGAAACATTATTAGACTTCTTAAAAGACAAAACAAAAGGTCAGGTAGAACACCTGTGCTCTTCAAATGCTGTTCTACATCTCAACAGCACTTGTGATCTTACACTTTATTTCTGCAAGTCATGTATTATGTTTTAAACTCCTAGGATAGGATTCTTCTCATTAAATACAATAGCAGAGGATTATCCTCTTAAATCTGAAATACAGTTATAAATTATTATTCATAAATACATGGATATTATACTGGGTTCCTTTCTATTTTGTTCTCCACAGAATTATGATTATTTAAAAAATTATGTTTCCTTATTAGCAGTCAACAGACATATATACAAACTATCCATTTTCCACTTTTTGAAGTAGATTGTTAGGATTATGTGAAGAGTATCCAATTCTGCTAGGATTGCTTACATAAATACATAATCCATGTGGCAGAGGACTCTGTACTCGCCTGGATCCCTTTGCAGGATATTAAGTCATGTGTGAAAATTACTGTGTGAAGTGTCTCTTCTGAAATCTGAAGTTTCCAATTCTCTGTATTTTGGACTGGCAACACTTTAAATGTTAACTGTTCTTCAGAGAAGGGTTTTCAAGCTCAAATGTTGTACCAGAGGTTTGGACATGTACTGGAGAGAGGGCAAAGCAGAGAAGAATTTCTTCAACGTCACACTGGAGTATTTTTTTCTCACTTGGTGAGAATTCCAGTGGAGCAGAAAAACTATTTGGATACTGTATTTTCATCCTGGCAATGGTTAAAACTCCTAGTCCCCACAAACATCTTATAATCCTATCCTTTAAAGCACCATCAGAACATAAACGATTAACTGCAATTTGCAAAGGGGACTATGTGTGCCTAAGTACGTAAAAGAGGCTTAGATAATGCTTCAAGCTTGATAATCTGGTTACTTCTCTGTAATTTTAAAAATTCATTCCATGTATTTGAACATCTGTAAACAGTTCAAAAGTAAAGCTGGCATGTTTTTTGGGGTTTCTTTTTTAGCTTTCTTTTCTGTTAAGTCTAAGTAAAGGCTTCCAATATAAGGTCAGGCGACTGCAAATCCTTAAGAATGTATTAATGCTTTTGTTTTTCACTAGACACAGGAGATCCATGTTTAGAAAACAAATTATTCCTGGCACTAAAAACGATAAAAAAGAAAGCAGCAGTTTGGTTAGAGTTTCCCTAAATTATTGAGCATGGCATCTGAGTAAAAAGCAGCAACTGGGTGTGAAACAGTGAAGCATCTGCTGCTGCTCCCAATTTTACCTTTTCTCTTGGGAAAAAAAAAATATTTTTGTGGCCTTGGAATAATTCAGAGAGAGATTTCTTTTCAGAATACCTAGATATTTATCACCTACTTTAGCATTTATGAGACCATTTCCTAAGCACACAGGAATTTCAAGGGGTATTTCCCAAGAGCTCAGTACAGCAATTCTGAAGTCTCTGAAAATACAATGGTTCAGATAAAAAGGTGTTCAGTATGCACCTGGTATTTCCATAATATTGCTTTTCTTCCACTTTACTTTTGTTCTGGCTTTTCCTTGATTTTTTACTGGGCAACACTCAGTCTGGCATTCTTTCTTGCTCCATGTGTGTACACAGTGAAGGCTGAATTGTATCAAAAAATACTGTATTTAATTTGAAATATACATATGAGTGAGCCAAAATATTGTAAAGTTCTGAGTCGAAGAGATGAATGTGAAGCCTACAAAGACTTAAAAAGTATTTTTTGTGCACTGAGGGCATTGATGTTTATTTCAATTTCCAACCAATGTATTTTTGGAAAAGTAATACAGAATTAGCATATTCTGTGGGGCTGTACAACTGAAAGAGTTAAATGTTTACTGTGCTCCACTGCTTATAATGGTTCTCACACCCAAAATGAGATACTTAACAGGAAATATAAATACTGCTACAGCCACTCTTTGCCCTCTTTTGCTATATAATATATGATATACATTGAAAAATAATCAATAGGTACAATAAATTTTGCCTTTACTAGGAATATATATGTACATAAGACTATTTAAACTAAACAGGAATGGAAAATTAATGCAAAAAGTATAGGCAACATTACTATCGTAAAGTTCAGATTCACCACACAATACACTAAAAATACAATAAATTGCATTTGGTGAGCAGTTCAGAGACTATTTCTAACGCTGTACTATTACAGATTATATATGAGGTAGAGGTATATAACTGTTCTGTACTGGAGCATATAAATTTGTTTACAATTCTCCTCCATTACATCCGCTTTCCTGTAAGTGGTTTGTAGGGTTTATCTTGGTTTTGTTTGTTCTTTTTTTATTGTGTTTTGGTATTTTTGGTGGGTTTTTTTGTGGGTTTCTGTTTTGTTTTGTTTCGTTTTTAATTTATAACAAATTATGTGTCATTATTGAGGCTATGAATGGTTCAGATCTGTGACTGCACAGTGGCAAGCACCAGTGGGTCCAAAACGTGTTTGCAATATCCCAGTAAGAACACAACCACAAATTTCAGTCAAGCCTCCATGGAACCTGCAATTAGACGTCCCACACAGAAATAATCAGGATACTGCCCAACCGTATGCACAGAAAAACTGAGGATGACAAATACTGTCTCATTACAGTGCCTAGCACATTTTGTGAATGTACCTATTTCTGATGGGCCATGCTCCCATAACCCTGCAGCCATCCAGCAGATTCTCAAATTCCCAGCACAGCCACAGCTGAATCTGTAGCCCCAGGGTTTTCCAAGCAAAAAGATTTTTGCCATTTTACCAGGAAATAATACAGGCAAAACCAAAAATTCAGACATGCACCGATCTACCTAGACTTTGGCAGTTCCTGGGACATGCAGTTTTCAAGAAAAGCTTTCATGTTCTAAGAGATGCTCCTAAAACTAACATGGAAACTGGACTCCCACAACCATATCACCTCATATTAGCACCTGCAACTCCTTTAAAAAAGCTTTCCTAGACATTAAACTACTTAATTATTTAATCTCTGCAAATGGAAATTAATCTCAAAAAACTTATTCCTCAACTTAACCTTTTTCCTCAAATAATGACTTGACTGTCAAAAAGGATTCTAAATATGGCATTGCAGAGGAGGGTCTCCGATTATGCCCAAATTACAGCTCAAATATGTGACTTCCAATATTTTTTCTTAATACCATCTCTGTAAATTCCCCGTATTGTGTGAAAATCTGATTACCTTCCTTCCTTTGCCTTCATCCCTGCTAAATGTTCTGACAGCTAAATCCCTGCCTTCTACTAAAGCTCTTATTAAAACCACAGCCTCTGTAACACCTCTGAAATCCTGCTGGTGAGCTTTCACAGGTGTAACTACACATCTTTACCACAGCTGAACTGCTGTAATAGAGGGAAGAACTTTGACTTTTGGACGCATTTTTTTTCTCAAAAACGTCCCCAGTTCTTAGTTAAAACTTTGCTTCTGGCTACTTCTGCAACATCTCCACACACAGCTGCAGTTCTCTGTTCCACAGACTGTTCAGAGTGTGCCCAGGTGGCCAAGGAGGCCAATAGCATCCTGGCCAGCAGCAGCAGGGCAGTGATTGTCCGTCTGTACTCAGCACTGAGGCCACACCTCAAATGCTGTGTCCAGTTTTGGGCCCCTCGGGACAAGAAGGACATCGAGGAGCCGGAACATGTCCAGAGAAGGGAACGGAGCTGGTGAAGGGTCTGAAGTGTTATGAAAAGCCACTGAGGGAGCTGGAGGGGTTCAGCCTGGAGAAAAGGAGGCTCAGGGGAGACCTTATCACTCTCTACAACTCTCTGACAGGAGGGTGTAGCCAGGTGGGGGTCGGGCTCTTCTCCCAGGGAACAAAGGACAAGATGAGAGAAAATGGCCTCAAGTTGCACCAGGGGAGGTTTAGATTGGATATTAGGGTTTTTTTTTCATGGAAAAGGTTACCAAGCATTGGAACAGGCTGTCCAGGGACATAGTTGAGTCCCCAACCCTGGAGATGTGCGAAGACAAGTGGATGTGGCACTCAGGGACATGTCCTAGTGGTGGACATGGAAGAGCTAATTTGCAGTTGGACTCAGTGATCTGAATAATTTCCAACCCAAATGATTCTAAGATTTCTTTGGAAGAAAAGTGAAATATCTTCAGATAGAAGTCTTTTCATGGTATTGCTGTTTTTTCCTGGTAACCTTCACACAACTTGAATTTTAATTATGTTTACTGTGTCTGTCTGGGACAAAGCTAATTTCTTTCCTGTTGCCATATGGTGCTGTGTTTATACTGATGACCAAAACAATGCTGAGAACACACCACTGTTTTATTTAAGAAGTAAGCGTTAAGTATATAAACTTCCTTATGTTTAGAAATACGGTTCAAAGACAGTCTACTTAAGAAAATGAATAGTTTAAAATGTTAAGTATTGTATAAGAATGTTCCAAGATATATTCCCCCAATCACCTCCTGAGATGTAAGTTAAAAGATGAAGGTGAAGATGGATGCAGCTGCATTGAAAGGAATGTTCGCAGGCTGGCACAGGAAAACCTCACTGCTATCTGTGACAAACAGTATCAAGCCATTCAAAACTCTGCTACCAGGAACTACAGAAATGTCTCCTAATTAGCTAAGAAGCAGCTAAAAAATAAATTGCTAACTGATGCATTTACTGTAAAACAATTATTTTAACAGAGAGGGTAAAATAATCAGCCTGGTAGAGAAAAAAAATCAGTACTTTGACAAGATTAGTCTCAAAAAATTCGTATCACAAAAAGAACAGTAATACTGTGTATTAGTGACAGTCATAAAAAAAAAAAAATTAAATCCCCTATAGAAAGAAGATATTCAAAGCAGAATTATTTCCCTGGATAAATCAACAGGAAAATTACCAATTGACAGAGAAACTGTTCAAATAATTGCAGGAACTAAAGTAGTTTCATCACTCACAGAGTTGTCAAATAATTTAGAGGACTTCCAGTAGGTTCTTTACTGCTGAGGCTATACATTTTGCCTATTATGAGAAGTCACGGCAACTTTTATAAGTCTTCCACAGGTAAATGTCTCAGCTCTGTGCTGTGAGTCACCTTGCCCTTCTTTTAAACTGATTTTTGGAGCGTCTATGCACAAGTTGGTCTTGTTCAGCCTGGAGAAGAGAAGGCTGTGGGGGGACTTTACAGCACCTTCCAGTGCCTAAAGGGGGCTACAAGAGGGCTGGAGAGGGACTTTTCACAAGGGCATGGAGTGATATGATGAGGGCTAATGGCTTTAAACTGCGAGTAGGTTTAGATTGAATATTAGGAAGAAATCCTTCACTGTGAGAGTGGTGAGGTCCTGGCACAGGTTGCCTAGAGAAGCTGTGGCTGCCCCATCCCTGAAAGTGTCCAAGGACAGACTGGATGGTTTGAGGTTTGAGAAATGTGGTCTTGTGGCATCCTGCCCATGGCAGGGGTTTGAAACTAGACGATCCTTGAGCTTCATTCCAACCCAAACCATTTTATGATTCTATGGCAGAAATTTATCAGGACTGGACAGGCTCTTACGGCAAAAGTCCCCAAACCACAGCTTCTGAGCAAACTCTGTTCATGAAATTGTGTTACATTGATTAATGCAATGGGAAATAAATAATATGTTTTTAAAAGTTACATTGAAGACAGAAGGAAAAAATCCCACCAACTGGTGTTGAATAAGGTGTGTTATTTTATTAGTATTATTGCTAATGGGTAAATGAAGGTTGTGGACCACTGCATTTCAGTTGGACTTTCATGGTTTTTTTCCTTTCTTTCCTAGTCCCTAACTGTGTCCCCAAGGTCAGCAAACTGACCTTGGCTGGAATGCTGGACTTTGGTTCACATGCACTTGTGCAGACTGCCCACTAGCTCCCATTCACATTCTCTTCCAAAACATATGAACTTGTGTCTTCCCATTTTTGTACCAATCAAAAAATTCCAACCCTGTTCTGTATTTTCAAGGTTATGGAGTGACAGCTTGGTGAGTTGAGATCTCCTTTCATTCCATAGTGCATGCTTTTTCATAAATCAATCGGTCATTTTGAACTATAGCCCTAAGAACAGAGGAAGTATCAGATGTGTCCATTATTAAGATAGAAATTTTAGACAGCCCATCACTAAGAAGCTAAATTGGAACTCAGTCAACAAAAGTTGATGCTACTGACCTCAGAAATATTAATGTTTTATGCTGCATTTTTGTAGCTCTAAGCACTAAATTTATTATCTGCTCAAAACACAAGGAAAATAATCTGACACGCAAATAAAGAAAATACATTTTTAAGAAAAACCTATTGCATTCTCATGCTTCAGGACTGATGCACAAATAACTGGGAAGAAAATTAAAAAACAAAACCACATATTATACTCTCAAGACATGGATAACAGAGTTATCCTTGCAGCTCAATGATGACCAAAATTGCTGAAAGCTTACAAATGTTATGTCATGGATCTACTACAAATAAAAAGTTTTGGAGGTGAAGGTTAAGGTTCTGCAAGTTCCAAAAGAACCTCCTGATTTTTTATCCCACTTCACCCAGGCCTGTTAGTTTAAAATCTCTGAGGCATACTGAGTATTACCCAAATCCCAAGCACTATTATTTCAGTTGCTCTTTAATTTAATGAAAACATTCCTTGTGACTGAGTATGCCAGTAAATTAATGACTTCTGCTAATGTCACAGTCTCAAAAAAACCATCATCCCATCCTCCTAACATCAAAAATGTTCAGTAGAGCAGTAACCATTTGTCAATGACATTTTTCTGACACATATAAACACTACATAAACACTTAAAAAAGGATTTGATTAAAGTAACACATGAGATTTGGATAGTATGTGGAGAAAAATTTCTTTCAGAAAACACAAACAATTCAAAACCTGTCACTCTCCTCCAGGAAACAAGAAAATCCTAATGTGCCCATCATGGGACAGAACTGATTCTTATCTCTGCAGTGATAATCACACCAATGATTGTGTCATATTCTGAATTGTTTTAGGACAGAGGAGTAACTCAGATTAGGTTGCACTGTGGACATAAACCACCATCCCTGGAAGTGCTCGAAAAGTGTGTGAATGTGGCATTTGGGGATGTGGTGTAGTGGTGAACACGGTGGTGTTGGGTTAACAGTTGGACTCAGGGATTTGAAAGGTCTTTTCCAACATAACTGATTCTATGATTTCATGCTACAAATCACTTTCTCCCCCGTATTTACTCTAGCTCCTTTTTTCTTCCAAACCACTTTGGACCTATTTGGGAAATACTCTAATAACTGAATCCCAGGAATTACAAACTCCTTGGATTCTAGTAAGTGCTGCCAGTTCTTAACACGCAGCAAAGGTCCTAAACACCCAAAACCCTCAAAAGGCTGCAAAACTATTGTTTAGAGTATGTATGATGAACCAAAATATATAAAATAGCTATGTTTTAAATCAACTTGGGGTGCACGTGTTTTTGTGCTTGTATACTATACTTATTTTGTAGTACCTAAAGCTGTTAAGAATTTACAGAATAACTGCAGTTATGTCTTGTGTGCTTTCCAAATGTACTGTGAACTTCAATGGAGCTCATCCCAGTGCTGAAGCAAAACATTCATCACTGGATTTTCTCATCATGGTAGATGACAGTCCTTACTTTTTGCTAGAGCAAAAATTCCTTGATGGATTTTCTCATTGTGGTGTATGACAGTATTTGCTTTGTCTGGGATTTTTAAAGGAAATAAAACCTTCAGAATTATAACTCAGAATGCATGAGACTGCATACAAAATGTAAAACACAGAAGTATCTGTGAGAGATGGAATTTATGTCTAGGAATACAAAGAAAAAGAGTAATCCATAAAGTTGAAAACAGGCTGAGATTAAGAAATGTCACATTGCTTGAAATCCCTGAGGGCAAAGACACAGAAGGCATTTTATAAAAATGGATTATTAAGGTGCTGAGGGTAGACAATTACTACTTCTTTCTGGAACAGATCATGGAAAATAAAATGACTGAAAATAGAACAAGATGTTTCTCTCAGAAAAACAGTATTTTCTGAGCTCATTTCAGAGAGGTGCTTCAGAGAAGGCATAATTATATGCCTCATACACAAGAATCAAGAGATAATGCAAGCTGGTATAAAAATAAGTGATATACAGTATGTACAGTGACATCAGAACCACAAGTTGACACAAACATGTTAAATGCTCCAGAACAGTGCATCTTACTTTAAACGTGAAACTCCAAGTGCCCCTGATATTCTGGGACATTCAATAGCTGCGTGGAATGAAAAAAGCAGGTTCTGAAAGTGTAGCCTCTGGCAAAGCACTGATGGTTGAACTTTACAGAGTAAAAATGCTGCTCTTCACTGTCCCCAAGGATAACAAACACTATTAATGTTTTCATTTTTCTGATTTAGGTAATCTGATATCACATTATCAGATGCTAAGGTCCATACTGGTTCTCACTTTAACCATAAAATTTTTGTTCCAATTTGCAAAACTGAAAATTACTTTTCCTTTTATTTCACAAAAAAAAAAAAAGTCATCGTAACACATTCCTCCTGCGTAGGAATTTTTAATATGAAACTTTATGATGTGTAACAGTTAGAACTGGATTTAAAGTAAGACAGAAACTTAGTACTCAGAAAAGCAAGAGAAGGGCACAATAATGTGTCTTACGTCACTCTTGCATCTGTTATTCCTACTCACAACAGAGTTAGCTCCAGTCCCAAGAACAACTAAAATTTTTCAGACAAGTCTATAATGCAAGAATATCCACCCAGGTGCAAGAGCCATTCACTTCCAGAGTGTCAGAATGCCAAAATCCAGACCAAAAAAAGCCAAAATGGTGAGAGACTTACCCCATTTAAGGGAAATGTTTTCCATCCTAGCTCTCCGAGGGCAGTTGTAGTATCAAGTAACACAACTGAAAATGGAAAAAGAAATGGTGTTTGTGGCATTGCTTGGATTAGACAGCAAAGTATTAAGACAGTAAGGACTGAACTTGCCGTGTTAGCCAGGTACATTTGGGCTTTCATGGCTTTCATTTCTTACCTAAAAAATGTCTCAAAACTCATAAAAATCCCTAAATCTTTTCCAGAAATCATTGCCAAATTACAATACATTACTGATATTTAACCATTAAAAGGTGCCTGATTAAATATGCACATTCCTGCAATCCCTTGCCTGGAAATCTCGAAAGTCTGCAGCATTAAAGCAAATAAAATAAACAGTTTCACAAGTAAGATTTTTTTATGAAACCCATAAGCTTCCCAGAAGTAAATTATACAATTTACAAATTGAGAACACAGAAAGATGAACAACTTCAGTTTCTCTCTTGGATGGAGCATCACAGTGTTAATATCTGCTGCATATATTTTGCATCACTTCTGTCATACTCATGTTGGTTTTTTGATATATGATAGGATGTGCATTATTGTACTTGTATATTACGAAATGTTTCTGCATTATTTTAATGTTAAATAACATCAGCTTCATTTTTCACTTCCATTCACTGGTGCTAAATAAAATATTTAGCACATGAGAGATTTTACCCACAGGTACTACTGCCCTCTAATGGAATTGTTTTACCTGACCCTCTAACTTCAGAAATCTAAACCAGGATTTAAACACAAAATTAAGTATTATATAGGGCAGATTTTTTTGGTTATTGAGTTGGTGCGTTTTGACTGCTGAGTTCCTCCTTACAGCCCAGTAATTCCAGTTCTTCTTTGAATGGTTAAATGAAGGAGAAAAAGAATTAAGCAATTAGTTTGGAACACGATCCCACTATCCATACATTTGTGGGGTTTATATTGCCATGCACTATCTCCTACCTCTTGTCTGCCCAAATAATCAATGTACAGCTATCTCTAACATCTACAAAGCAGTACAGCAGCAGCAGAAACCAGGTCATGTTTTTCTGCCTTACGGAAAAGGCACCTTGGCATGGACACTGAACAGTTTATTAGAGGGAACCTGATCCAGCATCTTCCCTTCTCTTTTGTATTAGTGACAGTCACAGCTCCTCTACATCTGAATGGATGGTGACTCTTAACCTGAAACTGAAGTCTGCTGTCTCATCAACAGACTTAGAGGTGAGTAAAAAGCTCAACATAAACCACATAAAAACTTAATGGTTTATGTGAAGAAATGATGACATTCTTAAAAGATACTCAACAAAGCAGAGTATTCTGCTCTCCACTTTACCACTTCACTGTATGAAGCTTTGTGAATAATTTGAGTGCAAATTAACCATCTTTTACAATGCTTATTTTACTTCCAACATAGGATCACTTATCTCAACTGAGACTATTCCTGTCTTCTGCTTACTCAAAAAGCTGTGATTTACAGGTGTCAGTATTTTCTAATTGTGTCAGGATACCATGCTTTATTGAAGAGTCAAGAAAAGCATCTTCCCACTTGACATTTGATGCCGCAGTTTCCTGTGTAAAACTTTTAAGTTAAAATCTACTGGGGATCTGCTACCTCCAAAAAAATTAAGAAAGTGGCTTTAGATATTTCTTTTTCATAGAGAAGACCAATTGCTCAGCAGGTTTCTGAGAATATTTCAGTTCATCTTAGATATTTGTCTTCTTCTCTCCATCTCTTCCCCCCTCCTCTCTCCACCCAGAATACATTGGTTATGTATTTTGTTTTCAGCCGAGTTTCAAGTTACACGTTGCTCTTTGTCAAGTGCTATTCCTATGGATCTGCAAGCAGAAATAAATTCCTTCTAAAACAGCATCAGGGTTTCAAGTGTCATTTCAGTTTTACAATTTTTGTGGTAGCAAGACTGCAATTTAATAAACATCATCCAGGTATTCAAGATTAATACTTCTGTGGAACAAGACCCAAAATACAGAAAGGAAAACGAATTCATTTCTTCAGTGGAGCCTGAATTAATTAATTCCTTGCCTGAATTAATCAACTACTACTTGAAGACTCAAAGCTATACATTAAAAAAATTAAAAGCTAGAGTAAATTCATCACTGAAAGTACATTAAGTTTAGATTTAGTTGAGCCATGATCTAATAATATTCCTTGTATACATTTACCAAATGATCCCCAAATGAGTAATTGAGTTTTGTTAAAATACAATTTTTGAGATATTTGACATACCAAGGCTCTTGAATGCCCACATATTCTCGCCTAGAGCTACCAAATCTGTAAGAACCGGAAAATTCAAACCAACTGGGGATTTCTCCAACTGGAGAATTCAAACCACTAAACAACTACTAACCAAAACTAGAATGGTATCACCTTCAGGGTAAGAAAAAAAAAATCATAAAAATGAAAAGACTGTCTCTCCAACAGCACTTGTATTACAAGATATAAAATAATTATCAATAAAAATTTGCAAATAATGAAAGATCAAGTAAACCTTATTTTTATGGCAAAGAAACACAAACTCCAGTGAAGCTGTGGATTCAACAGGGCTTGCTATACAAATGAGGACACGGATAAAGCAATAAAATCCTCACACACTTCACTGGTTTGGAGATATCTACATGCTAGTCTTCAGTGTGGGACAGAGACACCCAAGCTATCTTTAAATGAGGTAATTAAGAAGCAGCCTATCCCCAGCAGCACAGACCTGATGGCAGACAAATCTGCACTGCCAAGAAGCTTCCAGCTCACAGCTCTTATGGCATAAAATTCCCTTTGCCAAAGAGCTCCAGGCCAAGAAGAATGCCAGCATGTAAACATCTGAATTACACACGGGAGTGGAGGCTTCCCCTCTGCCTGCACGATAGGGAAAGTTCCAAGAGAACTGGAACTTCACATGCAAAGAGACTAAAAAGAGATGGTTAGCACTACACCTATGACGCTTATAACGAGAAAACTCCCTAAAAATGTTAATGGGATCAGGAAGTCATATTTATTGACCCTTGCCCTTACATTTACTTATTTATGCTCCTTTATATGCCATAAAAAGCTCCATTCTTCTTAAAAAAAGAGAAGTGGCCATTATGGACAAGCCATTAGCTGCCAGCATAAAGAAAAGCGTGTCTGGAACTACTGCAGTGAATATTTTACGGGAAAAGCACTGAGTACATTGGTTGAGACTAAGCAATGTTATTGACATTTGTGACATCCAACCTGCACTTTTAGCAGGCACTTTTCTGAGGTGCTGCAGGCTCTAAAACTTGCACAGTGAACAAGAGTTTAGGTCTGCCATTACAAAGTCATGTCACGATTCAAAATGAATTCAAAGATCCTTGAAAAAAATATCTTTGGATAAAAAGAACTGATTTAGCACTTCAGTGTCCTTCCTTAAATAACTGAACTGGGGATACTAACACTTGCCCAACAATAATATACAGACTTAAGCATACACCTGTAAACCTATTGTTTAATTACCTGCACAGTTCATACTTAGAAGTGTTTAGCTTTGTTTTCCAGCACATACTTTAATAGATATTATATTATTATTACTCATTATGTCATATTGAGCTTCAGTTTCCTTTTTTCTGGACAGATCTTACACTGCTATTATTAGACTTTACAACTGAAATTAATCTTTTCAGAGGTTTTACCTGGTCCCAAGGAAACTGTTTTACTTAAAATTACGATGAGCAGAGCCCCAAGGACTGACAGTGTGGAATTTTAATTCTAATTCCAAAATACTCTTCCAAAGATGAACTCTGCAAGTGTGTCTGTACAACCAAGGAAAAAGCTTCCCAAACATTCATTTCACCAGTTTCTTCTCTTCATTTTTTACACATCTCCAGATAGTTATGTGTAAATTAACACAATTATTAAAGGATTTTGGCCAACTTCATGGAATCACAGTCTGCTAGCGGATCACCCAGTTTGATCTGCTCATTGGAGACATTTCACTGTTACCTCAAAGTGGCTAAGCCTAAGATTTTCAAGGGAAACAGAACAACACAGAGACAGTAATTTCTGAAGACAGCACTAATAACTCAGGAACATCTTGTCTGTACTGCCTAAGATATCCCAAAAATCTCTGGAAAGTTTCAGTATCTTCCAGCAGGGTAGGGAGGCATTACAGATGACCCCCAGAAATGGGCAAAACTGGCACCTTTTTTTGTCACTGAGAACTTTATTATTGACTGCAAAATTTATATTTATAAGACAAACACAAAGAGCTTTTGAAGTCTCTCACTTCCAGCCCCCAAGAGACTTGCTCTCTTCTGAAGTGTCTGCACTTTCTTTCGGGTTTCATGGGTTTTTTTCCATTTTTAAAAAGAGGATCACTTGCAGTATCCTGAAATCATTCCTTTTAATAATATGTATTAAGAGCCCTGGCTTTTTTTATATCCTGTTTATACATCTAAGGTCACATTAGTCCATTTTTTGCTGCAGCATTGCACTCATAGGCTGTTACTACTCTGATAAACTCACTGATAAATCCTATACAGATTCACTCTTTTTCATTATTTTTTTTTTCAGTTTGAGTTGTATTTTTGCTCTTGAATGTACAAAGATCCATCTGTTTATATTAAAACAAGTTCCATTTGCAAGGGCTGACCTTTACTAAGTGAGAAAGGCTCCTCCCTGTCTGCACACCACCTTTCTTTCTTTACTTACTACTCTTTTGTCAGGTATTGAGTTTATATTTCATGTTACTAATGAAAAATGTTAGAATATTGACTGATATATAACAAATATCTCAAATTCTGTGATTTAACAGTCACTAAAATTACTTTTAGGTGTCTTAGACCTTAGTTTTTTTAAAGCACATTTAGCAAAAAAAAAAAAAATTAAGCTTTTTACTGTCAGAAGACTCTGTCATATTTTATTATAATACAAAAAATCTCACCATATTACTGCTGTGGCTTGCCTGCTCAAGGAAGACAGAAAGAAAAAGGGGATATGCAATATCCAAGTTACCTTGGCAATTAACATGCAATCAACTGGGAAAAAATATTTAAATGCTTGGTTTTATGACCAGGCCTGTTTTCCATAAACCAAATAAACTGGCTTTCATTATGCACGTATCAATTGAATTCTTTTCCATAATTTTCATTATTTTGCATGCAACAGCTCTCCAGTTTAGGCAAGATTAATGAGATGCAGTAATAAAGTATGAGGAGCACCTGTCTAGATAGCAATTCTGCCAGGGAAGTGCACAGGAGCCACAGCAAATCAGAGAGTAAACAAAGTATTGACAATGCTGTTTGCCTGAGATAAGCGGGATTAGAGCCAGCAAAACAGAGAGAGTAATCCTTCCACTCTCCTCAACATTTCCAAGAGTTTTATGTTAGAGTCTGGGAAAATCCTTGCTACCCTACAGCTGCAAAGGAGAGGGAGAGCTGTGACTAATTGGGAAGCTGGGGAATCTCCACTCCAGGAGGCTTTTAAGACACCTTGAACACTGTCAGGCCTGGTTTCTGCATAATTTCCTGTTGCCTTGGGGCAGAGCGGGGGAGATAAATGACTTCTCGAATCTTCTCCAAATGTGAGTTTTATAAAAATCTAGTTACCTGGTTAATGGTGCTTCCCTTTTCTTTTCAAACCACAACTCTGAACACCTACGCTTTTCCAATATTCCTGAATTCCCCGAGTCCCCGAACTCATTAAATTTACCATCAATAGCCCAGAGATGTCCTCAGCCAATTCTTTCAGGATTCTTGGAAGAGAACTTTTTAATGCCAGATGGAGAGTACTTCATATTCTTCTTGTTATATGAATAAATCACTGATTTCTGATTTTTCCCAATTCCAAACACATTATTTTCTGCCTCTTTCTAAAAATAGTTCAATACCATTCACACAAACATTTTTATTCATAATGCAATAGAGACATTTCCATTATCCTGAGTGTTGTGAGACTTGGGCTTTTACCTAATGCACTTACTTTTTATTTTCAGTTTTCTACACTTCATATTTTCTAACAGGCATTAATTTCCACATGTATCCTCTCTTTTCCATTAATTATGAGAAATGTTTATATTTCTAGTTTCTGCTTTCGTGTTACCTCCAATGTAGGTTGCTATCGAAAACTGGCCTTTATTTACTGATCAGTGATTTCCTAATCAAGAACTTTTAAAAGGCATTTCCCCTTTCACCTTTTTTATTCTCATATTTGCACACTCACACAAACACTTTTAAAATTCTCTTCTAATGACTGAGAACTGGCCAGAATAATATTTCATGTGCTAAATATACCATAAATTCCATTCATGGTATATTTATCTTGTCAGTGCTAAGAAGTTTGCAACGTTATTAGATGGGATTATATTGGATAAATGCCTGTCTTTGTCTTGGTACTGTTTTACTCCATCACGCAAGGTCTCCAGTGAGAATCTTCAAAAACTAATTCCTCCACAGCACCATTTTTCTTTCCATGCTTAAGGAATAATTTCCCCTATTTTCTCATTTGATTCAGTTATGTGTTTCAGTCTTACTGTTTCCTATGACTCCTGGATAGATATAACTGGAAATCCTGTGGCTCTGAGAAAACAAGATTAAAGCAAGCAACAGCTCTTTTGCAAAAAAAAAAATGCCACCACTCTCCTTTTATATTCAACCTTTTTTCCTAGAACACCTTCTAACTTCTTTCTTAGCAAAATCATTTTTAAAATGAAATTAAAATTTATCATACTACAGAGCTAATATAATTCTCCTTTCCATACCTTACATGCAAAGATGCATTTTCTCCTTAGAGGAGAAGGTTGCTGTAACCCTACTGCTCCATCTCTCTCTAGAATGGAAACCAACATTGTCATATCCAATGTTTCAGTTTTACAACATCCTTTTTCCGCACTGCCTTTCTTCCATTCTCACTTTAAAAATCAACATGAACCCCTTTATTCTCACGCTGTACCATTATTAGCATTGCCAACCATTGCAGACCCCTCAGTTACATCAGTTATACCTGCCTTTCTGGTAGATGAAAAAAAAAATTTGGCAAGCTCTAAGTTAACATCAGGGTTTAAAGTTTTCAACCACAAACATATTTTAACAAGAGCATTTTTCCTCCCTTACCAATGCCATTTCATTGTAAAATAAGCAACCGCAATACTTTAAACACCTATCAAAATCTCTGATAATCAATTATTGTAATTTACAACTTATAAATACCTGAGAGGGACAGAGTTATTTTCAATAAACATGAATCCTTGCACCCAAAAGAAATAACGGTAAAATTTCGTGTTCTGTTTCTTTCCATATTTTAATCCCTGTCTATAACACAGACAAATACATCAAAGACAGGGGAAACATTAAACAATTTATCAGTCAAAAGCATGCAATATGAGTCAATTAAAGATACAGTCTTTCCCAGTAAGCTGGATTCCATGTTTTATTTCATGAATACCAAATGGAACCTTGGAAATCCACTTGATACATTCAGTGGCACCAAATGCATAGAGAAAATCTGTCAGTGCGGAAACACGTGACAATTTCTGCACTGAAATCTTTCTAAGATAACAGTCACAATTCCAAATTGTACATGGTTAGATCTTAACTACTTATCTTGCCAGCCAGCAGGTTATTTTGCTTGAAGACAGCTGTAAACATTTCGTATTTTGAGGTCTCACATAGGCACTTGCTTCTCCCATGTGAGTCTTACTCATCAGCACAAGAAAAAATAAAACTACTGAGGTAAGAAGAAAGCATACTCGCATCTAAAATAAATGGTCTCACCTCAGAAAAAGATGAGGCCCCAAGTTTTCCTCAGGTAATTGTGGAATGGAAAATGAGTAGGTAATGTCCTACCTCTCCTAGCCTGTAACAGAGCTTTTTCCCCAGGAGCAGTGTCAAAGTGATTTCCAAGTGATTTTTTTGATCAGTGCACTTTCTGATGGGAAAGCAAGGCAGGACAAGGTTGTGAAATCCATAGCTCAGCCAAAAGGGATGAACTCCTGTGTTTGTAATGCACCAGAGGAGGCTGAGCACTGCAGTGTCAGCCCTGTAGGACAGGCAGTGAACACAGAACCCTGTAAGTCCTGGCAGGCAGAGGCAGATTGCTCTACTTTAATGTGCTCCTCACAAAGAACGAGATGAGGAAAAAGGTGGTTTAGGTACCAGGGAAACAGTATGTTCTTACCATTGACTCAGCTTTCATTCCTAAGATACCCCTTTACAGCAGAGATTGCTGTTAAAATCAAGTGAGATAAATTAATGCTGCTCACAGCTCCAGACAACACCACCACAGCTATATTATTTTTCTAAGCTTTTAGTTTCACATGTGGGATACAAGGAGATCAAGAGCTAACCCTGATAAAAACAGGAGTCACAAAATGATGATAGGAGCCCAGCTGCCCTATGTAATAATTTTCATTCTGCCTTGAAAATACTAATTGATATTCAATTCACCATCATGTTCATGTCAACAGTAGATTACTGGGCAGCATTTCCTAAATGAACACGAATACCTGACAGTTTTGTCAACCCTGTTTATTAACCTGAGTGTATCTTCATTAGGGAAATTAGAAACAACTGAAATTCAGACAAATGGATTCATCTTTCCTTGCAGTGCTAAATGATTTGTGTGTTGAAGCCAATTCTCTTAGGTTGGGACTAATGCTGAATTTAATATTCTTCACTTTGCTGTTAACCTTTTCTATTCTGCATTCTTACACACAGTTTCTTTTATGTCTTTTACTGTAATACTTGTATTGAGTGGGGATAAAATGAGCAAAAAGTTAATGTCACAACATCCATAAGTGAAAAAAAAAACCCATACAAAAGCTTTTGGAAAATTATAACAACACCTATACATAACTGTCAGCCAGGCTAATCATGAAGTTAATAACTCCCTGGCTATTGCTCCTATACTCCATACTTTTTGGAAGCTCCTCTTCAAGGAGGGTAGAAAATTCCCATTGGAGTTCATGCACATAATCAAACCCACCCAAGGCACCCATTCTTCCTTGCCCTGCTCTGATCCAAAGACGCAGCCTCTTTAGGAAATAGGAAAGAATGTAATGGTATTGCAAAGGTTTGTCGCCTTTTCCCAATGCATACCTGGGGAGGCTGATACAGAAGTACCTTTCAGCCTAACCATCAGTCTCTTCTTAAGTGGAGTGAGAAGTGTGGAGTGTGGAGTTTTCCACAGCAGTCCCTTTAAAGAAAGTTTTGAAGAGAACAGGAACAGCTGATAACAGCACAAATAGGATCTGGGAGGACAAATGGCCACTGCTTACTCACTTAATAACCATAATGAAAAATTAGCAGTTTAGTGACTCCAAGGAACAGAATACACAAACGTTAGGAGAGGGACAAAGGCGGAAGCAACTAAAGAGTTTGCGCTTGACTGGCAGCACAACCCTATGAAAGCTGACTGAGAATCTCTGGCTCAAGAACTAAGACAAGGGACCAGCCCAGGATTTTTGGCAGAGCCCTTGAGGGTGGTGCGTTCAGAGCTGCAGAGCTGCTGCAGATAGGCTGAGAGCAAGTACTGGGAATCTGAAACTCTGACATACAGGCAAATCAGACATGGGAACAACAGTCAGGGAAGTTCCAGACATGAAACATGACGGAGGGCTCTTCTGCAGTGCACAGACACACACACTGAAGCCAAAGACTCTTTGCTACTCTCTCACTGTCTTCTACTACTTCTGTAGTTCAGCCTAACTTTTTAAGTCCAGGCAGCTACATCAGAGTTTATCTACATCCAGTCCTTATTTTCTACATCATAAAAAATGAAACAGGGTCATCCCTATTTTGCAGGCAGAAAAGCTACAATGCAGAAAGTAAACTAAACATCCAGGCCAGAAATGGCAAATCCTGTCTGGCTTGATTTTGCCAGCCAACAGTAATGTTAAGCCTGTCTGTATGAAGTGGTGCAGAGGCTGGAAAAGCACAGCTGTTCAATCCTCGTCTATTGCAGAGCTGTAGTCTCAACTACCACTCAGAATTCATCCACAAGCCATACAAATGGGCCTCCAGAAGTGACAGGACATTTATTGTTAACCACTCCAGACCTATGGCAATACCACACAAACAAGATGCAGTTAGTTTTTTATATGAAAATAAAAAGACACGCTCCCTGATCTCCCTGTTGACCCCATGTCCTGTTTCTGGCTGGGATAGAGGTAATTTTCTTCATAGTAGCTGGTGCAGTGCTGTGTTTTGGATTTAGTATGAGAATAATGAGGGTAACGCAGCAATGTTTTGGTCGTTGCTGGGTGATGCTCACCCCAAGTCCAGGACTTTTCAGTGTCTCATGCTCTGCCAGTGGGCAGGTGCACAAAAAGCTGAGAGGGAGCACGGCCAGGACAAGCGATCCAAACTTGCCAAAGGGACATTCCATACCCCAGAACATCATGATCAGTGTATAAACTGAAGGGTGTTGGCTGTGAGGGGCTGATCATTGCTTGGGAACGGGCTGGGCATTGGACAGTGAGAGATGAGCAACTGTGTTGTGCATCATTTGCTTTTCTTAGGTTTTATTTCTCTCTCTTTTTAATCCCAACTGTTGCCGTTGTTCTTCTTCATCATCATCATTATTATTATTCTATTACATTTTACTTTGTTTCAGTTATTAAACTGTTCTTATCTTGACCAACAAGGTTTTACTTTTTTTTGATGCTCCTCCCCATCCCACCAGGGAGGGTTGAGGCATTGAACAAGGGGCTACCTTGTACTTGCAATGTACCAACAATGACACCTAAGAAAGCAAGTGACATGCAAAGGATAGAGGAGGACTTTAAAGTCTACATTTAAGGTTTTTCTGCTGGTTAGATGTAATGTGGTTAATAATGACTTTAGCTGTCAGTAGATAAGGCAAGTCATCAGTAGAGCCACAAGATCTGGGCATATCAAAGCAGAAGCAATCATGACTTTCAAATGTGTAAAATGCTCTCAAGCAAATTGATCAGTTTTTCTCCTTTGCTTCTTGAAGTGGTATTTGTTTGATAAGTTATCTGCCTGAGAAGTGGAATATTTAATACAGTTGGCCTTACTGCTGTAGTCTGAAAGTGACCATGATGTACAGAGAAGGAGTTCAGCAGAAGTCATATGAAAAAAACCTTCCAAGATGGAACATAAAGGCAACTCAGAAAATGGGGTTAACATTTGGCTATGTCATGTTTTCTTTTCTTTTAATACAGAACCTCAAAAATATACCAAAATAAACTCAACTTCTTAAAAAGCAGAGTTGTTACACTCGTGATAAATATTCCTAGAGGTATCTCCTAGGTTTATATTCATGATGTTAAAATGTTTCTTATCTCCTTTGATTAAATATCCACACAGCCAGTTAGTCTAATGTTTTTGAGCTTTGTAATTCTCTGTTTCACTTCGTCAGTCTGTCACTTTTTCCACCAGCTCTTCATTTATAATTTACGGTGTCAAGCACCAAGTTTTCACAGCATGAACATTTTACAGGTGCTAGGTCAGGCTGTCAAGCTAAAGTACATGCTAATAACCGGTAGCTTTGAAAAATCTTGGTCTCTTTACCTACAGTGGAACATCAGCATGAAGGCTCAACTGGTTTTATCAATTAATCAGGTTTGCAGTACTTTTAACATTATCAACAAATAAATACACAGCATCTTGTCACTTACTTGACAGGAAATAAGTTTGACTATCTAACCAAAGATCAAATTACTTTAACATATTGGAGAGCATGGAGTATTCACCACTACCATGCACAGACTTTGAGCTTTGAATGATATACTTTTAATGCACAGTCATGGAGATTTAAATTTCAAAGATAACTGAAGAGCACTAAATAGATCTGAGAATGCCATCATTCATGGAGTGAACTGTTGAGTAACTGGTCTTGTATTCCACAGTATACAGTTACCCTCTTTTTCCTTTTGTGACTATAAAATAATCTAATTGGTGAAGATAAACTAATTTTTCCGATTTCAAATCAAGAAGTGAAAGCAAAAAGACTGCTCTTCCATTTTTTCAAATTTATTTTTCAAATTTTCTGTAGTGCAGGAGGTGATTTAAGCAGGTACAGCACTGCACCAGTAAAGGCAAGTGCTGGAAAGGCAGCAGCTCTCTGGGACTCGGCTCAAAGCACCGCTTCAAAGGGCTACTTGAAACTTAAGTGCCTGTTACACAACCCAGTGATGCAAGAGCAATGTCACTGAGGATGGCTGGAGCACTGCCCAGGGACTCTGCAGGCAATGCCAAATATAGACTATATAATAATACACGCACACTGCTAGTGAAGAAGACAGGAACCTTTATGTTTGAATGAGTACCACAAAGGAAATGGTTGAATTAAAAAGTGCTTCATGACATTTTTCTTCAAAACTTTTTTTTTTCCCCTCTTTTGCCATTCTGCCTGAAACGTCTGAGCACAAAAAACATGAGAAGGGGACAAACAGCACCACGACTGTGGAGATGACTTACTCTATTAAGGGAAAAATAGGCAATAATTTAAAAAAATATTCTTTCCTCCTGTCTGAAGACTACAATATAATGAAAATGCTCAATTTGTCTGGGAAGTGTACCACAGAATTATAGAATAGTTCAGGTTAGACAGATTATCAGATCTCACCTCTACAGATTATCTGGTCCAGCTGCATTGACAGGGACATCTTCCACTATCCCAGATTGCTCCAAACCCCATTCAACCTGCCCTTGGACACTTCCAGGGATGAGGCATCCACAGTTCCTCTGGGCAACCTGTGGCAGTCTTTCACGACCCTCACAGTAAGGATTCACTTCCTTATATCCAATCTAAATCTATCCTCTTTCAATTTAAACCAGAGAGGAAGAGAGATGTTATGTTCAAAAGCCAAAAAAATCCGTAACAGAAGGCAGAACTGGAGTTGAAGGAAAACAGGGACTGGAGAATGCTACACAGGAGAGGTACTGAAAAGTGGTAACATATTTAGAGGCTGTAAAGGAAGACAATGAACACTGAGTGTTAAGAAGAAACATTATTATTCCTTGCACATCAAGAATGAGGCAGGAGTTGGAAAGCGGATGCAGCTAACAGGTTTTACACATATTTGCCTCCATTAAAACAACTTGTCACCACAACTGTATCTAGAATCCAAAATGTCATCAGTAACTGATTAGTGTAAAATTCTAAATCACTATTAGTGACTGATCTGTGTAGAACTCTAAATCACCGTCTTTCAAAATGCAGCAATTTACCAGACATACTAAAACTAAGACAACTGAAGCTGTCTTCACTTCTCAGTTCAGACTGCATGGCAGAAGGCTGTCTGCAAGAAGCAAGGTTTCATTTTCATTAATGACAGAGTTATTCTGGAGTAAACAATATCCCTGATAGGGTTAGCATACATTAAATTGAGACTGTTGGATCTACGAATAGTATCAGGCCAAGCATTTTTTTACCTCATGTATGGGATTTTTTTTTTTTTGCCTATAAAAAGAATTATTGAGGATTATAAGGCATCAGATGGAGAAAATCAGAGTTAAAAGGAAATATCTTGTGGTTAAAATTAAGTATATTATTACATTCCTAGTTAAAAGTGCTGCTATAAAAGGGGATAGCATTTAAAATTGAATACAAATTTATCACACAAAGTTCATAAACCCACACTGATCTAAAGCCTCCTTTATTCCTAGAACTAGTGACCATGATACCTGAGCAATTGGAAAAAACTCCTCTCACTTTCCCCCCTGTTCAAAATCATTCTCAGCCTACGAAGAGAATATTTTCTCATGGCAGGTTTCTCTACACTCTCCACAAATGCAATCAATTATTGTTTAGTGCTGTTTTCCACCACCAATAATGAAAGCCTTGATCAGAATCTCAGTGTGCTTTTTTGATTGCCCACAGTCCCTTCATTCCCAGTGCTTGCTCTCTATCAGATTGAGTGATTTAAATCTCATACTTAATTTAAAACAGATGAAGGGGGAATTTAAGGTGTTTCATTTGTGTAAACATCAGATTTATAACAATGAATATTATCGTTTATATTGCTATACAGCTTAATTTATTTCATCTAAGAGCAATAAAACAGAATAAGCACTGAGCGATCCTAATAGCCAAGCAGAATCAAATTAAGGAAGAAAACGCTGACATCTGAATTATAATGCATTAAGGTAAAATTACAGCTGAATTTGAGAACAATTTCATTCAATTTGACTTCAAGAAAGCAGTACTTCTTTCAGCATTAATTCAGAATTATACAAACCAAAAAGTGTTTTGAATCTATAAAAATTATTTATGTTTACTTTTAAGATATCATTAAATTGCTGCTTGTGTGACAACACCATGTTGGTAGTGAACATTTCAGCTTATCATTTACATTTCATTGTGTAAACGTCAGAAATAAGACTGGGTTAGGCAACTATAACAAGCTGTAAAAGTTTTTAGCTGCTTTAAATACAGAGCAAAAGATGTGAGCGAGTTCATAAAAGGCATGGTTTTGAGACAGATTTAACTGTGCAATTCATGGTGCAATTCCTCAAAAATAAATCATGGGACTGATCTTATTTATTATTTAAGTAATGTCCTTGACCAGGATAGGCTTGCTCTAAAGAGACTTTTTTTTCATGGAAAAGTTGGGAGGCATTGTCAACTCAACTAAAGGCTGAAATGCTGGGGGGGGGGCATATGGGAAGAGAAGAAATAATTCTTCTTATCTGGGATGAGAAAGAAGGAAGGACATTAAATACAAATCATCAGACAATCCAAAGGGAGCCAAGCAGAATTTTTTTTATGAAATGGGAGTGTAGCAGCAGCCAGAGAAGATAGTAAGACATCTGCATATTAACTGCTGAGAAGCCAACTGAGCACCAATGAAGGAGACAAAACTCACAGATAATGTCTAATAATAAGAATACTACTATTGCACAAAGTACCAGTCAAATCTCACCAGCAAAGCTATATGTGGTCCTGGATACCTTTTTTTTCAAGAAAGAGTGAATTAAACGGGATGAATAAGCAAAGGCAACTGTAACTGTCACAGAGATCAGAAATCTCTTGAGTGAAAGATAAAAACCACACACCAAACCCCAAAAGAAAAGATGTGACTCCTCCTACAATAGTGAGCTGGATGAAAAACGAGAATGGAAAGATGTTCTTAAGCTTTGGGACAATTCATAAATGAATAAGCACTATTCACTAATAAATGCAGCCCATAGAAGTATTTGAATTTCACAGCACTGAAGTTCAGAACAAGCTTCCAACAGGAGCAATGAGGGAACATGGCTTAACTAGATTTAAGATGAAAATTAATAACTGTATACAGCATCACAGGAGGCATTTGATTGTGGTAACAAGGCTCCTTCCCAACCCTGTGTTACAGACCCCTCAACAGTGCAAATAATCTTGCAGGTACTACTATAATGCAAATACTGTTCTTTCTCTCAAGAATAATTAAAAACGCTTTCCATGCCAGTAATGTTACAGTGACATATTTTCCTCACCTCCACAGAAATGAAGCCATTTGCTGAATGATAAACCGACTCTTCCACTGCTAATTTCATTTATTGTCTTAGAAGCCAAGGGTCACCTCTCCCTCCAACCAATTTGCTTTTGGTTCACAGTAAAAAGAACTTAAATAATAACGGAACCTTCCTCACAGAATTTCAATATAGATCTCTCCAAACTACGGCATTTCTCTTTAACATAAGTGTCCAAAGGGCATAATCCACATTATGGACTAACAGCCTGTAAAACTGCATTTTATGAACTGTAGCAGCTTTAAGCAATAAAAATAGAATCAATGGACTCAAGTTGATAACATTTCTTTCCCACCTCACATTGAAATTAATTTAATTTGTATATTTTTTAAATTATGTATGTTTTAAAAAGCACTGAATCTGTTTGGACTCTACAAATCTCTATGCTTACAGCTATAGATGACATATTGTTATACAAACCTTTTTTTTAAACCACCTGACTAGACTCAAAATTTTGTAAATTACAATATTCACATAAAGTCAGGCAAATTAGATTATTTTTTATCTTCTCTTCCTTCTTCCTATTTTCTTCCCCTCCTCTCCCTTATCAGAAATGCATTGTTCCATCTCACTATCTGAATAAAGGATAGCTCACTGCTATTTTAGCTTTAGTCATAAAAATTCATTACTTCAGTGTAATGAAAATCATACCGCTGTGCCTCACAACTGCACAGATGTTTCTCTGCTCAAAGAACACTACCTCCATGAAGCTCACCAAAAAGAATTTCCCTTTATTCATAAAGCATTTCATAGCAAGACTATTTCTTCATTTCTTTCCATAGTTTTCTCTTAGTTTAAACCAGATCAAAAAGCTTTTAACATATGTCCCATGCAATGAAGGCCCTGAAACCCAAACATCCAGAGTAATTTTTTTTTGTCCATGTTGAATATCTGGGAAGTCAACCTGAGCTGCTACCTGGCAGCTCAAATAATCAGGTAATTTGGATGATGTATTCACTGAGTTTGGTGCAATCACATCCCATCTGGAGATAAGAACACCAGATATCAGAAAAAGAATCGCTTGGGTCAGAGACTCAAGCACACAAAATCACAGTTAAAGGTAAAATACATTAGTGCAAAAGACTGAACAGTTCTTCAGTCCCTCTTTCCACAGACCGAACATCAACTCATTAACTTTTTGCTTTCCCACAGACACTACAGAAAAGAAGACCCTTAACTAAGCAATGCTTAACTGAAGAGTATTGTTTCATATAAACCAGACACTGCACCTTCGAATTACAGTGTATCCTTGATCTTATTTACACAACTGAGTGCAGTTCCAGATGATTCACTTCAGCCAACCACATTTGCAAATGGTCATACAGTAAATGATCTTTGTGCAGGGAAAATATTTGGCTATTTGGGGATTTTTTCGTTCATTCATTCCTTCCCACTTCTGGAATTTCAGGTGAATTACTGGAACCTTCCAATTTAACAGGGTGAGTCCCTTACAAAAATGAAGTAATTTGATTCCACCAACAGTGACACACGCAGTTACTAACCACACTGGGGGGTGGTAAGGAAAGCTGTAGGGAACAGCTTTGTATTGTAAATTATCTGCTAACAGAGCACATTGAAAACTCCTGTTTTGAGGCATCTGTACAAGTGAAGAAGATACTTAGGCCAAACATCTTCACAGGGTTTTTAGAATGACCTTTTCATCAAAGGGCCGCATTTCACATTTACTCAAATAACATGGAAATAATACTGACAACTCGGGAGAGAAAGCAAAGATCAGACCAGGATCTCTGTCAATGTAACCATGCCATGATTCAGTGATTTTATCAAAACTCAGAAGCTGTAGGGGTATTTTGGACTCATCTAAACGTTCAAGCAATTCAGAATTTCATAGAAAAATAATTAAAGAATTTATGTTCCACATAAAACAAACTAGATTATAAGCCATCCAGCCCTCCAGGCTGAAGCCTGAAGAATCAGATGAGCTACATGGTAATTTATCCATTAACCTTTAAAGTGTGTCCCATGATCCACCTGAACCACAAATCCACAAACGGAGGGACAGATGCAAATCAAGAACACTGTCTGTTGTCACTAGATTTAGCATAATCTATGTGCAGTTCTATATGTCAACATCTAATCAAGCCTAATCTATTATTGACCTCCTTTTTTGTTTTCAAAATATTAACCTACGACACAAATTTCCATCGGCTTTTATTTCTTCAGGCACATCTCTCAAGTATAAAATGCATCTGTCAGACTAGAGCTATTGAAAATAATTTCCTAATTTGCTTTAAAGTAATGGAAACCTACTAATGCTAAGGCCTCAGGACATTACTTAAAATCCAAACTACTCGTTACAAAATTTGTAAGGAAAATTATTAGTGGCAAAGTGAATAGGATAAGCACTACTGGAACTTTTAATGTACTCAGTGATGCTGAAGAGAAGCCATGAGAATGGAACAGAGTGGGAAACATCCTACAAGTATGACCTCCATCGACCTCCTCTATGGTTTTCACCCTTGTCAATTAGATCCCTGAACCTCCAACACCGTGTTTTGCCATCTAAGCACGGAGTTCAAACACAGAGCATGCAAGTTTCAAAATTCCTTTGCTTCTTAATGTAATCTGCTGGCAAGGTGCATGTTTTCATTATCATCTAATGCTTACACCTTGGAAGATGGCAGCTCTCTTGCCTTAAGTAATTCAGATCATTTAGTAGAGGATTACACTGCCAGTCTAAATAAAGCACCCTATGTGAATGATACGTGAAGAGGGGGAAAGAAAAAAAATGAAGCTTTCAAACTATAGAATTTGCAGCAGGAACGTTTGTGTTACCTACATTTTTACACTAATGGGATTAGCAAGTCCCACACCCAAAAGTCAGGAAAAGCCAGAGCTGACTGAAGTAGTCCCTGTGGCTCAGAGTCTCTATCACAGAGAGCTGGTTCCTGAGACAGTGGGAGTAAAACAGCTCGCTGGACCAGCTGGCCAAGGTTTCTGCTGTGAGGTTCAGGCCTTGCCTTCAGGAAGGCTCCTAAGAGACCAGGTCCACAAAATGGCAAGAAGGTTTCAGGTCTTAAATTTGTGTGGTACAAATCTATTTCATTTGCAGTCAGCATTTTGAGAAGCCGAGTTCTGATATATCACGGATTTTTAAAATAGGAAGACATAGTTCCTAGCAGAGAACAACTAGGTTATGGACAGCAAGAAAAATAACAGTGAGTTTCACTGAAGGCTACATTGAAAGCCGAGGTGCTGTATCTACCTCTGCCACCTACGTGTGAGCACATCGAAAGTTAATTCATTGGAATTTGCACTGGGTGTCACAGACTGGTCACCTGAAATGAAAGCTTTGGCCTTTAACTCCTCTCCTCAGATCAGTTCTATAAAGACACGAAGGCTTACTCAAAAGAATACTGCGAAAATAGTAGTTTTGAAGAGATCCAACACTGAAAAAAGAACTCTCCATGCAGCCTAAAGTTTGCACAGAGCCTTCGATTAAACAACAGTGACAAAAAATGCTGGATTCCTTCCAACCACCAGCATCCATCCTTCTACACTAGATAAGATGCCCTTTAGACAGTCAGTAGAAAAACTGGAGTATATGATAATATCATTATATTCACCTGCATCAAGAGGAACCATTAAAATGGCATGGTTTCCATCTGATTTCCTGGTTGCCTTTTGCAACAAGACTTCTTCAGATGCAGCTTTTATGATACCTGTCTCTAGTGGACCATTTTTCCTTCTGTAGTGTCACTCCTCTTCCTTTGAATACAACACATGTACACCACCTTACAAGGCGAATTCCTACCCTTAGCATGAGACGGGTATCTATATTTCTTAAAGAAGAGAATTTGGTTAACTCTTTCTGAAATTCTGTGTCTGGAAATCTGTAATTTAATGACTTTTTTACCACACACCAGAATCACAGGGTAAGCATTCCTAGTTTTGTCTCTTCGCACTAGATTTTGGGTTCCCATTGCATCTGATGGAAGCTGAGTGCGAGTTTGGCTGACAAGCTCTTGTGTGCCACAGCTCTCATCATGTTTCTCCATTCCTAAATGCTAACAGTATTCATATTTACCTAAATTAAATGCTCTTCTAAAAAATAAAGTCCACTAAACTAAATTATTAAATCTAAAATAACCCTCTAAGTGGGTGTTTCTACTGTATCATTCTGGCGTGGAAGTGTTTAGCAACTTCTGCTATACAAACAAAAGCAATCTACCAGAGACAAAGGTTTTACATTTCCCTTGCTTTCCTTTTCCAAGGTCTTCAGCAGCCACACACAACAGAGTAAAAAGGAATGTGCAATTTTATATGGTCCCACTTTGTTTAGCAGAAAGCGCTGGATTCAAACCACATTTTGAAATATGAATCCTTCATCCAAATGCTTTCCATGCAATCAATTTCCAGCCACAAATACTGGAAGCACTACAGAAGAAAACGGCTAGGTCTCCTTTGAAATTTTTTAATATGTCCAAAATATATTCAAACAATTCTAAATTTTAGCAGAATGTTTCTTCTATAAAATTTGATTTTAAACCAGCAGGCAAAATCCACTGAGAAAATTAGCCTGGGAACATTCAGAAAGATAACCACTTTCACCCCGATTAAAATGCTAGTGCATTATCTTATGGAATGCTTTCTAATTTGTTCTTTTATTCCTTTATTTTAAGCAAGAAGCAACCAGCAGTCAGAGAATACAAATTACAGCAGCAAGTGCACTCTAACCAAGGGTCCCCAGCCAAAACAAATCACTCATTACATGCATCAATGATACTGTTTGCTGTATGTGACTTTTCCCCTTTTGTTCTAGGTGCAGAAGCCATTAAATGGATTGAGGCAGTGGAGCTCCCAGCAAATTCAGCTTTTAACTATGTTCTCATTCTGTGTGTGCACCTCCACAGGAGGCTGTTACACATGGTGCCTGCTGCCCACCTTCCTTCTGCGCTGAAGTGCCACAGCACTGACAATTTTAATCTAAAACCTGTGTAATGGCAAAAACATGTTGGCATGAAGAAAACCAGCATTATCAATGCAGTTAACATACCCAAATATTAAAATGTTCCCTCTGGATTGCTGTGTTTATGCCACTGCTTCTCACCTAAGTATCGCTTGTGCTGTCCCACTTCCCCTCATCAATGGGGTACTGCTCCTCCTGGAGAATCTGTCAGTAAACACCACACACCTTCAAAGAGTGTCCGGGACTCAGTCAACTTTCAGCAGATAAAACCACCTCTCAGGAGGAAAAAAAATCTGTCAGCTTCTTAGAAATCTACCTAAACACAAACCAGGAATTTCTATTGAGAGACAAAATACATTTTAAATCTTCAGACTGCTCTACAGAAAGAAAATTTTATTTTCAATCTAGATATAATCTCCTCATGAAATAAATGCTTTTGAATTTTAAAGACCTGACTCTATTGACTGTCGAAAGAAATGTCAGTCAATAATATTACAGCATTTTTTTTTTATCTAGTGTTAATTTAAAGATCAAAATACCCCTAACTGTCTTTAAAAACACAGAATAACTACTGATGCTTTATATATTTATAATGGGAATAAACCCATAAAAGCAAGTAATAGTAGCTGCTGGCTTGAAGGTGGAGGAGTACTATGACCTACTGTAAAACAATTGTTTAAAGAACAGACAACTGTTTGCACAGTATCATAAACCAGAGGTGGGGGGGAAACACCCATGCATTGCTCAGGCAGGGGTTTTTTCTTATCCATATAACTATCTACAGCCTCATTAAAACACCTTCATTTATTAAAATTAACAAATCTCTAATTATTAATTATCTAGGTATTCAGCGCCTTTTTTTTTTTTTTTTTTTTTACAGGATGGTAGAATTTAGTCCAAACACAGATACCCCAGACAATAAGTGAGAGAAATGCTAACTTCAGGATGCATTATGTTATGTGGGTGAGACAAAGCAGCAGAACTTTCCTACTGACTAGGAAAATCTTTAGGGGGTTTTGTTTTGGGTTCTGTTGAGACAGTTTTGGGTTTTGTTTTGATTTGGCTTTTGGGGTTTTTTAATACAGTGGATTAGCCAGCTTCAGATATAAAACGTGCAGTTTATTTAAAGCCACGGTTGGTCTCTAAGCTTTGCTCTGTACCACATTAAAATCAGCACTGAGGTCACAAATGGCTGCTGGATTAACTGAAGCGACTTCTCCTCAATGATTATTTTGAACAGACTGGTTCTTAGATGTGGGAATGATCAATAGCCAACCTACACAAAAGGTGTTGCAATATTGCTAATGAAAGCATCCTTGGAACTAACATAAGGATAGCTGGAATAGGTGTTAGGAAGACTACGGGGATTATGAGAAATGAACAAGCTAAAGATTATTTCCCTGTTTGATTTTAACCCCTTTTATATGGTCCAGAAAGACATACTGAAAAAAACTGTGGTTTTATCATGTGAGAGACATCTTTTCAGCAGTAATTCTCAGTTCTAACACCTTACCATAAAGACTGACATATCACTTACAAGTTAAAAAACAGCTTCTGAAGCCGTATTGTTCACAACAGATAGTTTTTGTTAACCTCTCCTGCATTATAACATGGTTTCTGAAGGTCAGGATAGGTTTTGGATTAATAATTTATCCAAACTTGTCTATTTCCATCAATTTTATCATTGTTCCTGTCACAGAGTTCAGCATGTTAATGGGCACATCAAACACAGGGCCAGCCTCACCTTTGTGTCAACATCAAGTTGGAGAAATCCAAGGATCCTAATGAAACATTCCCGCTAACACACACAGCTGGAATAGGAATATATCCTAAAGCAGCTATGCATTACTGGGATATAAGAACAAAAAAATGCCTCCCATATTGTACACATGCATAATCTTCTCAATTAACTCTAATCAGTTAAATGAGATTTTAAACATGTTAGACTTTTTATTAAAAAGAAAAGCCAACAAAATGGATATTGACTTACTCTGTATCTTACTGACAAACAACTTACTGAACTTTTAGGCTTTTCTAAAATTCTCAAGTGAAAATTCTGACATCAGATATCCTAAACAAATCCTCAAGCAGAGTTAAGATCTAAAAATATCTACCTGGAAACACAGAGAAGATTTTAATAAGAAAAACTCAATTTCCTACACGCTTTTTCCTTCTCTCTTTTTCCATGGTAAATGTTTTGACCTCCCAGAGGGAGTGGTGCATGACCAGAGAGTTAAATTTGTAAACTTCATGTTTTCACTCCTGTAAATGACATGGAAACTACTGTTCTGATTTGGTTTTTTAACTGTATCTGCTTAAGCTATGCATTTATTAATATTTACTATTTCCATACCAATCATGCTCATTTGTCCAAAAAAAATTTAACAAAATATCCAGACAGCACTCAGTACTGCCAAATACAACACCAGGAATGTATCCTGAACCATTAATTGCAAATCTGTTCATTTCATGGCATACAAATCCAGGCTTTAGGATAACAAGTCATTTCATGCACATCTAACACTGCAGAGGTTCCCAAGTCTTCATTAGCACACAAGTCCACATAGATGTGGCATTTTACACACTGGTAAAAATATTTTTTAAAGTTTCTTAAGAACTTGAAACTGAAGTATGATTTTGCTCATGATTTTATCTACATGCTGACACACATTTACTGCAAGGGCTTTGTTTATTTAATTTTCTCATGTTTCTGTAATGCTGTAAAAGCTCAATAAAGTATGAGCTGGACAACTGAACAGCAGAATTCACCAGGACTAACACAACACAGGCAGCAGCACAGCCTTTCTACAGTACTTTAAATCCTCAAAGTAAGAGATATCCTCTAGCAGTAAAACATCAGCTTCATTCAGAGAGAATTTCAATCTCTCCACACTTAGTCCTTGGTCTCCTTATTGCTACAGAAAAAAAAATCTGAGTTCTGTATTCAGAAAGAGTGCCTATGTGTGGTGGACTGCACTTCTGTAAAAATAAATATATGAATGAAAATGAACCAACTTCTTTGAACTGATGAATACCTCAAGGTCATTAGTAACCTACCTGATATTTTACTACCAGAATCAAAAAGCTTTATTACCTACTTCGAGCTACCCAATTTACATCAAGTGTAATCATTGTGAAAATAAAAGCTATATGAATTTCAGAACTGACATTTGACATTATTTCTTATTTCAACTTTTTTTTTTTTTTTGTAAGAGGAAAAAAATGAATGCAGGTGCCTTTTAGAGGTATGAATAAAAAGACCAACCTTGCATAACCTGACAAGAAGCAATGACACTTGGAAACTGAAAAAGCAACAGCTTTTTTACACTTCACTGGTAGACACGATGCATTATAAACTCTGCAAGTTCTATAGTTGGCTTCAGGAATTAACTGTCTGGTGATACATAATGGCAGATACAACCTGAAAGGATCCAGGTTACAGAAACTCTTCCGGGTTTATATGTATGTAGAAACAAATATGTTTTCTGATTTATATGTGCAGAAACATTCATGTGTGCACGATTAGCACAGGAAACTGTTGAGCCGTTCCCTGGTGGGACCTTTATCTTAAAAGCTCCCACATGTTTTGCACAAGGAACTGCACAGGTCAGATGCCATTATCTGCAATTTTAGGTCTGACAGCAATTGCCCAATTCATTCTGTTCCGGCAAGCAAAGAACAAAGCTACACCACAGCACCCTGAAATCTTGCAGAGTGACCTGTTCACACTGGATGTCACAGAAAACCACTGAAAATTTGTATGAACATTCACTTAACCTCCACCATTAACTGGGCCCTCTGTTCCAAGCAGTTCTGCCACACGGCAGTGCTCACTGCTCCTATGCAATTCCACGGCCTTGCCCACCTACAGGGTTTCTCTGAGCAGTAAAAATTAGCCCTTGGCATGGTCATAGTATGTTTTTGAACTGACCACTCCATGAAGATGAATGAGTAAGTTCACTTCCCTGTCAATACTATTGTTTGTGCCTGCCTGGCTACAGATTCTCTAAGACACCACACATTGATTTACTGGGTGAAGAATGACAACCTAAGAGCCTTAGAGCTATATAAAAAAATACGTAGTTCTTTCTGTTCAACAAGAACAAAAAAGATTAATCCCAACATAGTTATAATAACAATTTATAAGACCAGAGTATACTATTTTTCTGAAAATCTCTCTTTAATAACAGAAACAAACCAGTAAGAATTGAGTGGAAGAGCTGTCTGTTTACCAAGTCAGATTAACAAACGTATTCCCCTTCCATCCTTTTCACCCAAACAATCACCAGACCCAAACAAAACATTCCGTGGCAATTTAGTATTACTGCTGGTATGTTTCTGAACACAAAACAGAAGACAAAATATACCAGACAGCAAAGTTAATACATCATTATAATAATTATTAGTGAAAACCCAGCACCAGTTATTGCAAGGATGTCTCCAAGATGTGCATGCTGAAAATACCACTTCAGGAAAATTTAAAGAAATTATGTTTCCTCACAAGATTTAAAAAAATTCTTTGCAGCTGGGATTCCAAGTGTTAGTAACTGGCATTTTAACCTTCCACATTTAAGTGCTTCCACAATGGGCAATTTTTTTATTGCAGTAATTCCCTTTTCTTCAATTCCTGGATTTAGAGAAAGTTATCATTAAAAGCAGACTCTTTTTGCTAGCGTTTTATTAACCAGGTGGGGGTGTGTGTATTACAACACCTGTATTAATTCAGTCCATTTTCAGTTCACTTGGGTAGTTGTTGAGTTATATTTATTGAGTTATATTTATTATTTGACTTCTATGGTGATAGGGCAGTACCAAAGGTAAGAGGCTGCTTGTTCTACTGAAGTTTGGAAGCAACATGCAGAGAAAGTTACTCAGAAGTTAGGAAATTCACCAGTACTCTCTGCAGCCAATACCACAACACCTGGACTTGTTAGGAAAACTTACATCAACATCAAGAAACCACTTCATCCCTGACAGACTTTTGGTAACTTTTCCCCGTCCTTTACTTGCCTTTTAAAACACTATGTAAACACTAATTATTTAATCCCAGAATATCAAATACTAGTTTAGAAACCTAATCTCAGTTGCATTAGTTTTTAAAAATTCTTTGCCTTTGATGCTATTATGCTGCCTTAGCTATTCAACACCACCAAGAATATTTTTATTTTTCTTTAAATCACATTGATGTGTCGTGTTAGGCCTTGTGGTAACGCAGCAGACATCAGCATGCTCTAATGCCTGTGACATCAAAGGAAAACTGGGTTGTGCCACCCTGAGAATCTAATGTCTTCCAAGACATAAGAAAGGGAAAAAAAATCAGCCTTGATATCATTGTAGGCTCTACAATACAAACTGGAATTATTCCATCACATCTAGCATGGGAGAGGTAAAGGAATCGTAGTAACTTGGAATGTCCTTGCCATAACTCACCCTGATGGCACAGGGGCTTTGTGGCCATACTATAGTTCTTCCCTGTTTTCTAAAGATCCTATTCTCTGATTTTACTGTTACTGAGGTGAATACAAAGAACACTGAAAACGAACTGCATGAACCATGTATCTGTGAAAATACATGAACTACATATTTGACAGTACTCCACGACTAAACCCAGTTTGTTTTTTTTCCCCATTACTTTCCATCATTGCCAATTTCAACACTCCTTTCAATACAGCAGGTAAAAGAATTTCTGTCAGCAGCAACACTTAGAGCTACCCTTCAGTTCCTATATTTTCAGTCCCATCACACTAAAACCCCAAAAAAGCCAAACTGTACCAAGATAATATTAAAGGTACAGAAGATTCATACTTCAGGAGCAGATGCATCCTCTACAACTTACATAGAAAAATGTACATAAAACAGGAAATTGAGGAAATTCTCTGCTCAATCCAGATGTTCGATAACATGTAACATAATGTTTCATAATCAGGTCTGGGCTCCTTTTTTCAGTTCTTCCTAGCAAAATATTATATCCTCTGGGCGTGCTACACATTTTTATTTCTATAAACAGGATGATTCCCTCCTTAATCCAGAGGTACTTTTCTTAAACGCACACCTTACAACCTGAAGGATCAAAATACCGTCTTCACTGTGACCTGATGAGCATGCACCTGTTACAAAGATTTTAAATGGGGTTTTTTTTCCCGACAATCAGCCCGTATTATGCAGAAATTAGGTGTTAAGGACAGCCAGGCACCTTTGAGCAGTTCGCTCACCAGCAGCAATTCCCCTTAAGGCGCGATGAGCTCTCGCAAACCCATTCTGAAGGGCTTTGCAGGTCTGAAGCAAACCTTAAACCCACGTATCAAGTAAAACGATGCTACCGCTCCACCTTGCCGGGAGGTAACTCTCGGTTCCCTGCTCTCAGTCTCACACCCCGGCGGCTGAGAGTGCCTGGGGCGACAGTGGACAGCTCCCGGCAGCCGCGGAGTTATCCCCGGCAGCTCGCCCTGCCGGGGCGGGGTGGGCAGCGGAGCCCCGCTGCTCCTCTGGCCGCAAGCGCCCAACTTTTGGGGGCGGCAGGAAGGGCTGGCCGCCGGGAGGCGCCCGGTCCCGCATCCCTGTGTCCCCGCATCCCTGTGGCCCTGTCCGCGGCCGGGAGGCGGCCGCAGGTGCGGACCCCTCCCTCCATCCCCTCAAAGCCCGCGCCCGCCGGAAAGTTGCGGGCCGCCCGCACTCACCGTGGTTGCTGGCGACGTGCCCGGCGGCGGAGGGGCGCGCTGTCAGCAGGGGGAGGAAGAGGCCGACTCTCCAGAGCAATGCCCTCACCTCACTACACCCCATGGCTGGTGCC